>QEPC01015112.1:447891-488901 GCA_003113815.1 Sphenodon punctatus | reverse complement strand
TGGTGATGGTTTATAAAGCCCTACACGGTCTCGGCCCCTCATACCTTAGGGACCGCCTCGCCCTCCGCGCCCCAGAGCGGCTCCTGCGGTCTGCCGGGGGTGCCTTCCTGGAGGTCCCCCGTGTTAAGCGGGGGGCCACGATGGAGAGGGCATTCTCGGTAGTGGGACCGCGGCTGTGGAACTCCCTTCCGGAGGAAGCTCGCCTGGCCCCTAGCCTACTAATATTCCGGCGGAACTGTAAGACCTGGCTGTTCGCCCAGGCCTTTGGGAGGGAGGGCAAGTAGGGTGGGGTTTTAATTCCCCCACCTAATTGTGGTTTTAGTCTGCCCTGTATTAATTATTTTTATAATATTTATGGTTGTTTTAAATTGTTTTTATGGTGTTTTATGAAATTGTTGGAAGCCGCCCCGAGCTGCATGGCAGGAGGGGCAGGGTAAAATTTTTATAAATAAATAAATAAATAAAATGGCGCTGGCCTGCTGATGACCTCAGCCTGTGGGTACTGCTCTGTCCCATCCTTGCGCTTGGTCATCTGTGGGATCACAGCATCTCTCCCAGGGGGCAAGAATGGACCCCCATGTAACAAAGAGCCCAGGTATGTGACTCCTGTTTGGGAATTGCTCTGTGGGAGCTATGCTCCCACTTGGTTGGCATGGACCTAGGTATTTCCTTCTACAGTGTCTGAAAGTTGCCTACACTGCTCCTGGCCTCCATTCTGCCATCCCAGCCTCATTCTGTGTACTTATCCCTAAACCAGCCTGCCATGGCCGGTGTTCCAGGCTGCTCCAGCTGCTGCTGCCTGGTGTATGGGGCACAGAGAGTTTGGCGTGTCTGACACCTTGACCCTGGCTGACATTTGGCTGGGGGATGAGCAGGGGCTGATGGCTGACCCATCCTCCAGGCTTGCAGGCCATGGGGTTGTGAACCAGTATATGCAGCTCCTAGGACACCATGTGTGCAGGATGGAGTGTGAGCACTAGGCAGCTGAGCTGAGCTTCCAGGTACTTCAGACTGCTCGTGTGCCTTCCCCCGAGGGTGATGTGACCATGGGAGGTGAACAAGAGCATGGCTTTGCAGGATATTTCTGAGTTTCCGTAGTTTCACCTGTGCCTTGCGGTGGTTGGACCCTGTCTACCACTTTTCTTTGCCACTGCCCTGCTGAGGGCTAGGGGACACACGCAGGACTGGTGTGGGTGCTTTGATCAGATGCTTGAGCTTAACCTCTTGGGGGGGGAGCTGGAAGGGCTGCCTACCAAGAGGAGGAACCAACTGCAGCAGAGCTTCATGTCCTGTACAAGGTCTAGACATGGCTGGAGGTGCAGCTCACCCTGGCATGCAAGGATTGTTTTAAACACCCACTATATAGGGATGGGTGAACAGATCACGGTTCAGGTTCAGCCATTCAGTCCGGTCTGGTCCGGTTCGGCCAGGTTCAGTTTGGGCATTTGGAAAAAGGCTCTATGCGAGGAATGATGTCCCCAGATCCATGAGGGTGGGTCCTGGGGCTAGAGTGGCAGCTTCTAGGTATTGGCCACAGCCCTCCCTGCCAGTAACTTGGCCCCAGAACCCTGATGGAAGGTTCTGGGGCTGGAGTGGCTGTTTCTTGATGCGGTGGTATGACATCGTCTCAGTGCAAGGAATGATGGCCCCAGACCCATGATGGTGGGTCCTGGGGCTAAGGTGGCAGCTTCTAGGTACTGGCCACAGTCCTCCCTGCCTGAAACTTGGCCCCTGAACCCTGGTGGCAGGTCCTGGGGCTGGAGTGGCTGTTTCTTGATGGTTTGGAAAATCGGCTCTCTGTGCAAGGAATGATGGCCCCGGATCCATGACTCTGGGTCCTAGCACTAGAGTGGCAGCTTAAAAATATTGGCATCCCTGCCTGTAACTTGGCTCCAAAACTCTGATGGCGGGTCCTGGGGCTGGAGTGGCTGTTTCTTGGTGCGGTGGAACGACATCGCCTCTGTGCGAGGAATGATGGCTCCAGACCCATGACGGTGGGTCCTGGGGCTAGAAGAGTGGCAGCTTGTAGATATTGGTCATAGCCCTCCCTGCCTGTACCTTGGCCCCAGAACCTGACAGTGGATCCTGGGGCTGGAGTGACTGTTTCTTGATGTAGTTGGACGATGGCTCTCTGTGAATGGGATGACGGGTCCCAGAACCCATGGCACAGACAACATGGCGGCATTGGCAGCAGCAGCAGACATTGGATTGCCGGGGCACAGAACCCATGGCACAGGCAGCAGAGGCAGCAGACATGTGTTGGTGTGCGTGGTTACAGAGTGCATGAGTATTCCCAAACTGCGTGTGAGTGTGTTCCTTGCCTATTGTCCTGAGTGAAAGCCCTGTCCATTCCAATAAGCCTTGCTTCCTTCCCTTCCTTCCCCCCTCCTCCACCCCTAGCCGTGAACCCCTCCTTCCCCCCACGTCTCCCTACTCATGGTGTCCAGGGTCCTGTGCAAGACCCTTTGTGTACCTCATTAGAGGCTGCTCTTTTTCCCCTCTTCCCCCTTCCCTTTCCTTGGAAATTGGGTACTCTCCTTCCCCATGAGGAGTCGGGTTGCCCCCTAAGTTGGGGGGAAAGCCCAGATAAGACCCTGAGGGATTTCTTACCACCCTGGATAACCCATGCGGAGAGTACCTCGTCACCCCTCGGAACCCTTCATCACCTCGGAACCCCTCATCACCTTCTCCCTCCCCCCTACCCTCCATGTGCACCCTTCTATTCCCCCTAACCCACCCGAGACAGAATTACCGGCACCCACCCTTTTTCCAAGATGGATACAGCTGCCCAGATGCAAGAACTCCTGCTTGCTGTACAAGCCCTTACTATGGAGGTCCAGGACCTTAAGGAGGCAAATCAGGAATTGTGGAAGCAAAATCAGGAGCTCCACACTGCCTTAAGGGCAGGGGGTAGTGGTCCTGTAGGAGGGATGGGGGAGCCCCCCCTCCTGGAGGCCACATTCCTCCTCCTGCCATTTCCCCTGGTCCCCTTCCCAGAGAACCTAAGGCTCCTAGGTTAGACAAATTCTATGAGGATCGTAGGGTTTGCCAGGGTTTTTTGGCCCTGTGCAGCCTTACATTCCAGACGTAACCCCTTGCATATGGGACAGATCAAGCTAAGGTTGCATTCATAATAGGGGCACTGCGGGGTGTAGTTCTAGATTGGGCTACACCCTTATTGACAACGGATGATGAATTACACTGGGATTATCAAGGCTTCTTGCAAAAGTTTAGATTTTTGTTTGACTATCCTCACCAACTACGCGATGCAGAACAAACCATCCTGCATTTAAAACAGGGCCACACAGCCTTGTGTAATTATATCATCCACTTTCGTAGGTTAGCTTTTGATTTGGACTGGGGGGATTCGGTTCTTTGAGCACTATTCCACCAAGGCCTTAGCGAGGAAATCAAGGATCAGCTGGTGGGAGCCACAGCAACCCCAGCCACCCTAGATGACCTTGTCACTCTCTCCCTACATATAGACGAGAGGTTAACAGAACGGCGGAGGGAGAGACAACGGGAACAGGGAAAGGCAGGTAGTGTTAAGTTACCTCGGGTCCAAATTAATCCCCCTTCCCAACCAGAAGGGGCAACAGCTCCTGAACCTATGCAGATAGGGGCAGTTAGGGGGCCTATTAGCCAGCAAGAGAGGGAATGACGGTGACAACTCTGTCTTTGTTTTTATTGCTGGGGAAGCTCCCATTTTTCTAGAGAATGCCCCATAAAGCCCGCCCAAATTACCCCGGGGGGAAATGCCCTGGGCCGAGAGGAACGGGGGGCCTCTCGGTAGGAGCTAGCACCTCCAAATGTAAGCTCCCGAGGGGAAGTGGTGTAAGCCGTCAATTGTATGTTTATCTGTCTCTCCAAGTATCCCCCTCCCATTCTCTTATCGAAAGAGCCCTTATTGACTCCGGAGCATCCGGGAATTTTATGGACGTACATTTTGCATCAAGCAACCTAATGCCCCACCAGACTCGGAAGTCTGTAGAGATAGTACAGACAACTGACGGGTTCCCTCTTACTTCTGGCACGTTGCAGCAATGTACCACTCCCCTGGTATGTACTATCAGAGCTCATAGCGAATAGCTACAATTCGATATTATTTCCTCCCCCTTGTCCCCCCTTGTCCTTGGGTTCCCCTGGCTTACTACTCACAACCCTAGCATAGATTGGGTCACCCGGAATTTATGATTCCATTCAAGTTATTGTGAACAACACTGTGTGAGCCCCCCCACCCCCGTCGTCGAGGTGGGTGCTCTTCTGACCCCTACCTCAAATTTAGACATCCCACGACCCTATTATGATTTAGCTGAAGTCTTTAGCAAACAAGAGGCCTCCGAACTCCCTCCGTTTAGACCCTATGACTGTCCCATTGAATTATTACCCAGAACTGAACCACCCTACGGATGAATTTACAATCTCTCCCAGTTGAAACAGAAACTCTTCGACTATACATCCAAGATAATTTAGTTAAAGGCTTCAGCATTTCACCTCACCTGATGGTGCCACGCTTTTCTTCATACCTAAGAAAGAGGGAAATCTACGCCCCTGCATTGACTACCATGGCCTCAACGCTATCACGGTAAAAAAATCGATACCCGTTACCTCTGATCCCCAAGCTTTTGGGGAAACTCCAAGGAGCTCGAATATTTGAGGGGGGCCTATAATCTGGTGAGGATAAGAAAGGGAGATGAATGGAAGACGGCCTTTCGGACCCGGTTTGGCCATTTTGAATACCTGGTGATGCCATACGGACTTGTAAATGCTATGGCAACCTTCCAAGACCTGATTAATTATATCTTATGGGACCTTTTGGATATTTGTGTAGTCTCCTACCTCAATGACATTCTCATATTTTCAACATCAATTACGAAACATATTCATCATGTAAGAATGGTGCTTCAGAGACTATTACAGCATAAATTGTATTGTAAACGAGAAAAATGTGTATTCCACACTAATGTTGTCCCCTTTTTAGGATTCATCGTGGCCTCTCAGGGGATAAAAATGGACTGGCAGAAGGTCGCAGCCATTCAGCATTGACCGGTGCCCCAGTCCACAAGAGCTCTCCAGCGTTTTCTAGGCAGCACCAATTATTATCATCACTACATCCCTCGCTATGCGGAACAGACAACACCGCTGACGGCCTTGTTAAAGAAGGGAGTGAGGTATAAGTAGTCTGCCCCGCAACAAAAAGCTTTTGATATCCTCAAAAGAGTCTTTATGAAAGCTCCCATTCTACAACACCCTAATGTAACGCAGCCATTTATATTAGAGGCCTATGCCTTGGATTCCGCCATTGGGGCGGTGCTATCCCAAACCCATGGTCCCAAGGGGATGCGGCTTCCTTGTGCCTTTTATTCACGCCAATTAACTTCAGCAGAGCAAAATTATACTATCTTAGACAAAGAATTGCTGGCAATTAAAGCCGCTTTTGGTGCCTGGAGACACTTCCTAGAGGGGGGCCCACACCCAATCTTGGTCTTAACTGACCATAAAAATTTAACGTACATACAAACTACCCGCATAAACTGTGCCCGACATGCCCGATGGGCTCTGTTCTTTTCTCGCTTCTGTTTTAAGATACAATACCGACCCGGTTATCAAAATACCTTAACAGATGCCTTGTCCCGCTGTTACTTTAAGGAAGAGAATCAACTGGCATCCCCACAGCCTATTATCCATCCTTCCTCATTCGCAGCTATGTTTCCTTCTATTCAGAGACTACGCTCAGTAAGTATGCAAGAGGGAAATCTGCACCAATACACCTATCACCAGGGCCTGTATTATTACCAAGGGATGGTGGTTATCCCTGCGAAATATCGGCCCCAAGTCCTTTGGGACCACCATGATTCTCCCCTAGTGGGGCACCCAGGCTATCAATGAACTCTTACCCTCTTAGGTCCTTTTGGTGGCCGAGGGTTCAAAAGGATGTTTAACACTATGTTCAAGGGTGTCCGGTGTGTGCCCGTACCAAGACCCCCCAAACGAGACCAGTTGGCTTACTTCAAATAACCCCTTTACCTAAGGGTCCATGGCAAAGAGTAGCCATGGACTTCATAGTGGGGCTGCCAAAGTTGGAAGGGTGCGACACCATTTTAATGGTCGTAGACTATTTCACAAAGATGGGACATTTTATACCTTGTGCAGGCCTTCCATCCGCTCCAAAAACAGCTGAGTTACTCCTTCAAGAAGTGGTACGTCTCCACAGATTGCCCCGAGAAATTGTGTCCGACAGAGGACCCCAATTTATATCAAGATTTTGGAAACGCCTTTTTCACCCTTCTTGGAGTGAAACTCCATCCAACGTCTGCTTACCACCCCCAAGCAAACGGCCAAGTGCAGCGGATTAATCAACATGTGGAACAATACCTTAGATGTTTCTGTACCTACCTCCAAGATGACTGGAGAAAGCAATTACCACTTGCAGAATTCACCTACAATAATGGCCCAAATGCCTCTTGGGAAATTCCCCATTTTTTATATCGTATGATTTTCACACACACACACACACACACCCTTTGTTTTCCAGACATTCTCCCAATGACGGTTCTGGCGGCTGGCGCCTTGGTCTCCGTGATAAAAAAGTCCCAGCAAAAAGCTCTTCAATTCCTTCGTGCTGCTCGTCTTCGTTATAAGACATCCGCGGACAAACGACATCATCCCGGGCCCTCTCTACACATAGGAGATCTTGTTTGGGTAAGGCGAAAGAACTATCCCTCTCTTTGGCCCTCGGCAAAACTAGATGACCATTACAGGGGGCCCTACCCCATTGCCCGAAGACTTAATGAGGTTACCTATGTTGTCTCCCTCCTGACCCATTTCCGAATCCACCCAGTTTTCCATGTATCCCTCTTGAAAAAAGTGCACACCCCCGCCTATGCTGTGCAACGTAGCGCTCCTCCTTTACCAGTGATCCTATCAGATCAGCCCGAGTATGAAGTGAGGGCCGTCCTAGACTCTAAAATTATGGGGGGCCAACTATACTATTTAATCGATTGGAAACATTGTGGCCCAGCAGAATGCTCCTGGGAGCCTGCCCACCATGTACATGCCCCCCGGCTTCACCTTGCTTTCCATCGGCACCACTTCGGACCATGGTGGGGAGTAGAGGGGGCCCTGGACTGGGGGGTACTGTCAGGCCGTGGCAGGTCGCTCCTTGGGTTGCTAGGCAACCCGGAGGCACATGGGACACTGCTCAGATGGTTCGTGATGCCGATGCAGGGGCAGGGGCCCACCCAGCCACGTCCTGGAGAGTCGAAGGCGCTGGCCCCGCCCAGGCGCAATGCGCGCCTGGCGGGGCAGCGCAGAGCAGAGTGTGGGGAGGCGGGGGGGAGCCCCACCCTTCCCCTAAGGCAGTAAACATTTCAGGAAGGAATAAAAGTAGCGGCAGGACCTCACAGCCCCGCCGGTAATCTTTGGAGAGACTGGCCCCTTGCTTCCTTGTTCCTTGCTTCTTCCTTGAGAAAGTGTGTGTCGCAGAGTTCAGTGTGCAAGCAGCCTGTGTGAGCAGTGTGATGCCCGCTCCCTTCCCATTGCCCAGCTGTCTCCTTATATTCCATTGTGTTGGTGTGCTTGGTTACAGAGTGCGTGAGTATTCCCCAACTGCATGTGAGTGTGTTCCTTGCCTATTGTCCTGAGTGAAAGCCCTGTCCATTCCAATAAGCCTTGCTTCCTTCCCTAGCTTCCCCCCCTCCTTCCACCCACGTCTCCCTACTCATGGTGTCCAGGGTCCTGGTGCAAGATCCTTTGTGTACCTCATTAGAGGCTGCTCTTTTTCCCCTCTTCCCCCTTCCCTTTCCTTGGAAATTGGGTACTCTCCTTCCCATGATGAGTTGGGTTGCCCCCTAAGTTGGGTGGAAAGCCCAAATAAGACTCTGAGGGATTTCTTACCACCCCGGGTAACCCATGCGGAGAGTACCTCGGTCGAGGAACCCCTCATCACCTTCTCCCTCCTCCCTACCCTCCGTGTGCATCCTTCTCTTTCCCCTAACCCACCCAAGACAGATCCTGTCAGCAGGTGTTTTCAGAAGTCTTCCTCTCCCAGCAGTTTGTGTTCCTAATCCATTGCCATCCTCCTCCTATTTCACCCATTTCCACACATTTGCCTCCATAGTTTCATTTATTTATATTAGATTAGATAGATTTAGGTGTTATTTTTATTTTTTACCCCTCCCTGTGTACTTTCTCCCTACCCTCCATTTAATTCTTTCCTCCTCCCTTTATCTGTTCAATTCCTGATTCCCTTCCCCTGTTTTTGGATTCATTTAGCGTAGGATTAGATTGATTTAGGCTTCATTTCAGTTTTGTACCCCTCCCTATATTGTTTGTTGTGAGCTGTCTGTGTTTCCGTCCCCCATCGCTCTGTGTGTGTGTGTGTGTGTGTGTGTAAGATATTCGATATTTACTATAGATAGATAGTTGTAGGAGTTAGCTTAGTTATAGAGATAGAGATAGTGTGTAGTGATTCAGTTTTAAATATTGTATAGTGTGTTTGTAGGACTAGGCCTTTGTTGATATTAGATAATAGTCCATTTAGTTCCATAGGTTTTAGAATAGTTAATAGCAGTTAGACTTAGTGTAGTATAATATTCAAATTTTGATTAAATAAATAAATAAAAATATAAAATCTTCCTCTGCATAATTTGTAAAGGAAAAATAGAGAAGGGAAGCAGGAGAGGCTGGTCTGCTGCCCATAAAGCAGGCAATGGGGCCCGTGACAGAGGTGACATGAGCCATACCAGCTGATTGGCAGGCATCAGCAGCAACCCGAGCCCATCACCATGCCCCAAGCTGCACAGGCCTGATTTTGGCAGTCAGGCTTCAGAGACTTCCAGCAGTGGCACTAGGGGTGTGGTTCGGCGGTGCCTCCTGCCAACGTCCTCCACGCAGGGCACTGGAAACAGCCAGCCACTCCAGTCCCAGGACCCACCATCAGGGTTCTGGGGCCTACGTTACAGGCAGGGAGGGCTGTTCCACTTCATCCAGAAGCTGCCACTCTAGCCCCAGGATCCACCATCAGGGTTCTGGGGCAATCATTCTGCTCACGGGGAGCCGTCATTCCACCACATCAAGAAACATCCAGTCATTCCAGCCCCAGGACCCACCAACAGGGTTCTGGGGCCGTCATTCCACTCACAGGAAGCTGTCATTCCACCACATCAAGAAGCAGCCACTCCAGCCCCAGGACCCTGAATCTGGGTTCTGGGGCCGTCATTCCGCTCACAGGGAGCAGTCATTCCATCACATCAAGAAGCAGCCACTCCAGTCCATCTGGGTTCTGGGGTCTACATTAGAGGCAGGGAGGGCTGACTTACTTGTGGGCTTGTAAACCCAGAAGATTGAAACATCCAAAACTTTAATGTGTGTGTAAAAATGCCCAATGAGTTCCACAACTGTATTGTGCACTGAGTGAAAATGTACTTTCTTTTGTTTATTTTAAATCTGCTGCCATTTAACTTCAGATAGTGTCCCCTTGTTCTCTTATTGTGAGATAGGACAAACAGCAGTTCCCTATTTTCTTTTTCCACGGTTCCCTATTTTTTGTTTTTCCACGCCACTCATGATTTTATAAACCTCTATCATATCCCCCGCTTAATTGCCTCTTCTCCAAGCTAAACATCCCCAACCTGTTGAGGATCTCCTCATATGGAGGTCGATCCATCCCTTCTATCATCCTTATTGCACTTCTCTAAACTTTTTCCAATTCTATTATATCTTTCCTGAGATGGGGTAACCAGAACGGCACACAATACTAGGTGGGGCTATACCAAAGATTTACACAGCAGCATTATGATATTTTTGCTTTTATTTTTTATTCCTTTCACAATAATACCTAGAATCCGGATTGCTCTTTGACTGCTGCCACACACTGAGCTGATGTCTTCAAGGAACTAGCCGCAATGACTCTAAGATCCTTCTCCTGAGTGGTTACATCCAAATCAGAGAACCTAGCATCGTGTACGTAAAGTGAGGATTATTTTCCCTTTTTTCATCAGCTTACATTTATCAACATTGAATTTCATGTTCCATTTTATTGCCCGTTCACCAGTTCTGCAAGACTCCTCTGTAGTCCCTCACAGTCTACCTGGGTCTTAACTATCTACAAGTTTAGCCACCTCACTCTTTACCTCTTTTTCCAGATCATTAGTGAATATGTTAAACAGACAAACCTGAACTTTTTGCACAGCCCTGACGATCAGCTTAAATTCCGGGCAGGCTCTATAGACTTTTCTATGACAGGAAAGAAGGTGGGGAAAAGTCTTCTTTCTTGATGAGTTGATAAGACAAGTTTTCCTCTCATACAACCCAATTCTCATTCATCCAAATGCCCCTTTGTGCAGTTGTGTAAAAGGGAACTGAAATTAAATGTTTATATCCTCTGTTGTCATTAGAAGGTTTTTTTACACTAACATTGGTGTAATATGGCCTTGGTGTACATGAAAATCAGGTTGATAGAGATTGCATGTGTGAGATTTTTCTCTTTCCTGTCCTCCAGTCTTGTGCAGACACAAGCTCCACTGAAATGAGCGAGGCTTGTGGCAATGCAGTGTTCTGAAGATTGGAACCTTTGACTTATTAACCCCAAACAAATCCTTTCAATGTGTCAGGATACAAAAAGTGAGCATTACCTGCCGATGGTCCCAAACAGTGAAAGAACCAGTAAGACTTGTGCCAAGCTTGGCATTTCCACTTCATTGCCTTCATGTCCTTTTCCAACGGTTTTATCTGCATCCTGTGTAAGCTATAGTTAAATTCTGAAAAACTTAACTCCTTACGAATATTCCCAATGAAATCAGTGGTTGACACTGCATGCATGGGGAGAAATTTACTCCTGTATGAAGGGTGAGCACAAGGCTTAGCCTAAAGATCATTTAAGTCCTACCTTGTGAAACATAATGGGATTTAATTTGCACAGAAGTCAGGTGCTGATTTTCATAAGAGTGAATTTCACCCATGATGTGTATAGAGTTCCTGCAAAAATAAGGGTTTGGAGGACTGCAAACTCTTTGGGTTAAGGACCTTTCATTCTTTAGATCTATCAATAGCCCTTTTCACACAGACACTCTAACACAGATAAAATGGGTGTTACATTTTATTATACATGTTGCAGGTGTGCTCTATGGGTGCCCTGCAGCATGTATAATAAAATGTAACACCCATTTTATCTGTGTTAGAGTGTCTGTGTGAAAAGGGGCTGACTCAAAAGAGAATATAAGCAAAAGAGAATATAAGTAGTAGATAGTATTAACAATTACATGAAACTAAGCATACAATCATTCTTTGCCTTCAATACATTTGAAAACATTCTTTTCTTGTAAAGACTTGTTCTTCTCCCTCCACACTGCCATCTTGGAAATGCTTCAGCATGGAACAAATTAAGACACAAGACACATCTACTATTTTATAATCTATGGACAGCAGCCCAGAAATGCACTAAGAATAGAACAGATGGAAACCTAAAGGTTGAATTGGAACATAGATTGATATATCCTTACTCATCTATGACTCTCTTTTACATGTTTAACATATTTAGTGAAATTTATATTCTGATTAATTAATTAAGAGAAACAGCTTGATAGGTGAAATAATGATCTGCCTAGTACAGCAGCTTCATGAGAAGCACCAGTGAGGATATATGCCATTAACCCTAAGGTGTCATGGGGTGTTGGAGTTTATATTAATAACAGTTGAATAAAATAATTTTCAAAACAAATATAACGTATAGGTCATGTAGAAAAGTCACTTTTTAGTAATAAGTTTTAGTTATGTAGGCATTTGCACAGTGATTCCTAGGGTGTTATTTATTTTGAATTAAAGTAGCACCAAGAGGCTCCAAATCAGATGGACACCCTGTTACAGAGGTGGGTAAATGGCAGCTCAAGAGCCACATGCAGCTCGCAGGCCCCTTGTACAAGGGCACAGTCACGCTGGGGTAAGTTCTTGCATAGTCTCACTAATGCCAGGAAACAACCCTCCAGCAACCCTGGCCTGTCTCCAGTCTTGCAGCCCTTCTTCAGCTGTAGCATTTTTCCCTGCTCAAGGCCTTCTGCTTATGCTAGTTCTATGGCCACCTACAGCCAGGCCTTGTCACAGCCCAGATTTTTAGCTATCTATAGACAGCTCACAGCCCTCACCCTCAGGTCCTTTCAGTACCCTGGAGATGGTAGAGCGGCAGGGCTTAGGCACCCCAGAACTCCTGCACTGTTCTTGATTATCCCTCAACAGCAGCAGTCTATCCCAAGCTACTCACCAGCCTAGCACTTTCAGGACCATGGAGAAGATTCCTGCTGTGGAAGCTTTTCTTCGACACTGCTGAGATCCAGGTTCTATAGAGTTGTGTATCTGGCCATAGCCAGACACAGGCTGAAGCCTCAGGCTTTCCTCTTCTTATATCCAGGGAGTGGGCGTGGCTAGCCCTTCAGACGTCCAGCTCTTAAAGGGCCAATACTTTGTCACACCCACTATTGTCTTTCTGCTGGGTTTTTCCCACTATAACAGGCTGCCCTTTCCAATTCCTCCTTCAGCTGTTCCAGTCAGTTGCCTGGCACATCCCAGCCTGTCCAGTCCTGAGGCCAGCACCCATGGTTGCTGCCTGCCACACCCCTCTCCTTTTTGGGAGACAGGATGATCTCTGATAGGTCTGGGATGTTACATTGGTCCCAACTTCAGCTATTCTGGGATCTTGCCCATCTTCCTTCTGGTGTGGTGACTGTGGGACCCATCATCTGGAGGGTCAGATCAGCTCTGGATCTCTCCTTTTCTATTCCTCATCCCCCACCCCACCCCCACCCCACTGCCTTGTGCCTGAGACCTTTTATAGTGAAAGCTGAAGTTGATATGGCAAATATGTGACATCATTAGGCAGTAACCCCTATTGGTCCTAACACCTACTGATGTGCACTCCCCCCACCACCACAAGCAATAGCATGTTTAGGTAGCTTCATAGTGTTCCATAGAGCCTGTTGTCTCAACAGACTCTGTTTCACAAGCCCACTATCAACAAATACTGAGAAATAGCCCTAGCCCTGCAGAGTGCAGACCCCCTAAAGCAAGAGTGTGGAGCCTCCAAACAACAGGCTGCTTCCAGCCACTTCCACTTTCATTCAGCACACTGCATCTTTCCCAGTGCAGTGTGGGCCAGGCTTTCCTTAGCCTGGCCCACAGAGCAGATGCAGGGACAAGATCTCATGTAGGCTGCTGTGATTAATGCATCAGCAATCTTGTCTAGCCCTGCCTACCTGTAGAGGGCTCCAGTAGGCCCCATCCCCATGTAGTCTGGTCTGATGGTCCCCAGCTTCCACCTCAGCAATTCTATCCAGTCCATGGAGTTTCTCATAATTTTCAGTGTCCCACAGCAGGGAGAAGGTTCCCCATGCCTGCTTGATAGGGTGTTAATAAATGGGACTATTCGAGCTGAAACTCAGTTCTTGCATTCTCACTTTTCTCAACAAGAATCAGGGTTTTTTATTCATTCTTACAAAGGAGAAAAAGCCAAGAATTGCCTGGATTCTCACAGAGAAAAGTGAGAATCTCTCAAACAGCCTCCCCTGGGCCCAAACCCTTGCTGACTCGTTTGGCTGCCTCTCCAGGTCACCTTTTATGCTCCACTCATCTCTGCTCTTTCTCTCCTCCACTTGGCTTCTCTAATTTAAAAAATCACTGTGCATGAACAAAATGGCCCACAGGGCTGTCCTGCAAATGTGCAGACCTTTTTCAAAATGGTGCTGGCACCATTGCTGCCATTTTGAAAAAAGGAAGCTGGTCTGAGCATGCACGAAGAGCACAGTGTATGCACTTAATGGCTGCCCTTTTCCAAAATGGTGGCAATGCTGCCAGTGCCATTTTGGAGAAGAGCTGCATATGTACAGTATGGTCCTGGTGGCCATTTTGCACATTCAGAGTGATTTTTTAAAAAAAATATTTTATTATTTGCTGAGATCACAGCAAGATATCGCGAGAATCAGATTGATTCTCATTTGAGCCCTAGAGACTATAGCCCAGGGACTATAGCGCCATTTGCACGCTGTAAATGTTGTGTGACAGGGTATTTTCAGATGTGACGGGGCTCAATTTGCCCCACCACGGAAACACCCTAATGATTCCCCGCCGGGGCCAACATGTAACGGCCAACAGACGTGTTGGTCACTCCCGGTGGGGAATCCGGGGGGGCAGGTCTGAGTGGCACAACGTGCAGCCGCACGGCCCTGCCCCCCCACGCTCCCTAGGCTGCCTACCCTCCTGGGAGATGGGTGGGTGCCATGGCCAATGCAGCCGCAACGCCCACCCACATTGACCATGCCCCGGAATCCCGTCACTGATTCCGGGCTGTGGTAGGGGGCCAGACGTTACGGTCCCCTTGATCATGGGGGTGGGGGAATCACATTCAACATACAAATGGAGATGGTTGAGCCAGGACCTCCGTTTGTGTGTTGAATGTGATTCCCCACCCCCCGTGATTCACGGGGGGGGGGAACATCTGGGGGGAACTTCCATTCTCCCCAACAGACGTTACGGGATCACTATCACCATGTGGGGATTCACCGTGGTTGAGCGTGATCTTGTAACATCTGAAAATACCCACACTTGCCCACATCCAATGGGTGACAGCAGCCAATAGACGGTGACATGGATGAGTGCCCTGTGACACTCTCAGCTCATAAATTGGGCTTTCACTGCTCAGATGATCCCTTTCCCAGCTGGCAGCTCTGCACACTGGTTGCAAGCCTGGCATGAAGATCAGCCAGCTGGGCAGGCTCTGCACACCAATCATGAATCCCATTTGGCTCTCTCCCAGACAGGAAGCAGATGAGCAGGGCTCACAGAGCCTCCTTCCCAGCCAGGGCATCCTAACAGAGAGAAGACCAATGGGTTGGCCCAGTGGCAGCTGGTGGATTTTTAGGTTGGTGTGGAAAGGGAGGGGGCTTCGAAGGTTTCACACATTACTATGAACTACACAATTAATAGAAAAAACACAGTGAATGCAGATCTAAAGACTGCACAATATTGATTCCATGCCTGGGTGCCTAGGCATCTAAACAGCAAATTATATGTAATGTGGACAAGTGCAAATTGATAGGGAAAAATAATCCGAACTATGCGTACACAATGCTGGGTACTAAGCTAGGAGTTGACACTCAGGAAAAGGATCTGGGGGTGGCTGTGGACAATACAATGAAATCCACAGCGCAGTGCGCAGCAGCAATCAAAAAAGCAAACAGAATATTAGGAATTATTTGGAAGGGGATAGAGAATAAAACTGAGGATGTCATAATGCCTCTATACAAATCAATGGTGCGACCGCACCTCAAATATTGTGTTGCAGTTCTGGTCGCCCCATCTCAAAAAAGACATAACTGAACTAGAAAACGTACAGAGAAGGGCAACAAAAATGATCAAGGGCATGGAAGGGCTCCCATATGAGGAGAGGCTTGGTAGGTTGGGGCTCTTCAGCATGAAGAAGAGACGACTGAGAGGAAATATGATAGAGGTCTATAAAATCATGAGTGGTGTGGAACTAATAAACAAGGAGCAGTTACTTACCCTGTTAGCTGGTACTAGAACTAGGGGACACTCCATGAAACTCATGGGTGGCAAGTTTAATACAAATAAAAGAAAATATTTTTTCACTCGGCGTATAATTGGGTTGTGGAATCTACTGCCAGAGGCTGTGGTAAGGGCTAGTACTATAGCTGAGTTTAAAAGAGGTTTGGACAAGTTTCTGGAAGATAGGTCCATTAGCAGCTATTAGCCAGACAGGATCAGGGAACATAATGGGAGCTGGGGGAAAACAACAGGGAATGGATCCCGCATTGTGACCTGTTGGGTGCTTCTCCCAAGCCACCATGATTGGCCACTGTCGGAGACAGCATGCTGGGCTAGATGGACCATTGGTCTGACCCAGTATGGACTTCTTATGTTCTTATGTAATAGTGAACAAAATGCAAATCAAAAAGGGGGGACTAGAAGTTTCTCCTGTAGGTTAGGTTCTAGAAAATAAAATTGGCAGGTCAAGGGTTTAAGTCTATTTTAGGTAATAAGACATTACATGTAGGTGTTCTTTCTTTCCTTTTTAAAATTTGCTATTTTAAAAATAAGGAATGACACAGAAGAGAAACCCTGTACATGCCACGTGTGCAAGAAAAGCTTCTGGAGAAGTTGGACCACTCAATGTACACCAGGGAATCCACACAGGAGAGAAATCTTGTGTGTGTCCTCACTGGAAAATGTGATAGGGTGAGCTCAACCCTCAGTACACACCAGAGAATCCACCCTATAGGGGAAAGTCTCTAAAGATGCCCAACTGTGAGTAAAGCCTTCATTTGAACCTCAGACTTCATATGCATGAAGGAACTCAAGCAGTCACCCCCACCTCAGCTATATTCATATCTGGGAGAGAGGAGGGCATGAATGGTAGAGTTCACTTGGGAGGAGGCATAGGGCAGAATATTTAGAAAGCAATCGCTACTAGAAATGTTTAAAAGCTACAACATAGAGGTTTAGCTACTGAGCCACACTGACTGTGCTGAATTTCTATTCCCTCATCATAGATCAGCCCCTCCCATACCTGCTCTCCTTCCCCTATTTCCCCTGTGGACAGAAACCATTCCCTGACTTCTCCCTCTCTTTATATACCCTGTACCAAAGTGACACCTTTAATCCAGGAGCTGCTTGCTTGCAAAGGCAGGGCTGACTGGCAACTCTGCAGCAGGCAGATTAATGGGCCTTGGTTGCAACAGGGTGGGTCAGTCCTCAAAGCCAGCAGGACTCCAAATAAAGGGGGAGTTTCTTAGTTAAGTGCAATTCAAGCATATTGGAATCTGCAAACTACAGGTAATTGGCCAGAACATGGGACATACTAGAATGAAATGACATAGTATGCACATTGGAAACAATGGAGGAACATAAATGTCAATTGGCCAATAATGCAGACCTAAGAAATAACAATATGCTTTAATGGGCTGGAAACAGTGGAGCTGATAGAGAATTAGAGTATGTTTGTATATGGAATGACAAAAAAGGAGCCTGGGAGGAGGTGGAACAACAAGGAGGAGGCTACAGATAGTGAATGGAGAGACAAACTGAGTGGAATAATAAGGAAGAAGCCACGGGAGTGGGTGGAATAACAGGGAGGAGACTCCCTGTTATTCCCTGTTAATGGGGATGGCTCCATTGCCCCTCCAGCCAGGTTGATTGGCTGGGGGGCTCCATAGGGGAATGTAGGAAGTCCCTCAGCCCCCACTTCCAGTTCCTCCCCAGTGCTGAACTGTGTTGCCATGCTGAGAGAGATTCTGATTTTACTCCTCCAGCTTCGTAGTCAAAGTGCAACCCAGGGGAGGCTTCCCCCTCCTGCTGTTGCTGCCAGAGCCAGCCCCAGGCATGTGCCACATGTGTGGCAGCACATGGCCCCACAGCCAGCTGGGGCCCCGCGCTTGCCTGGCTGGGTGGGAGGATGCAGTCAGCTTCTGTTCTCCCCCAATATGTTCTTCTGCCTCCCCTCCCTGGCTCCAGTCCCCATCCCTCACCTGACTCTGCCTCCTCATCCTATTCAAATAATAGACCACGTGATGGTCTCGAACTCCTCTAGTATAAAAAGCACTCTCCCACCTTAGAATAACAGTTCCTTCCAACCCTTTCTAGGAATATAAGAAAATTCCATGCAGGACTGGAAGGGTGGGTGTTGTGAGAATGTTAGGAGCCATCTCAAAGAACCTTATTTACAAGGCTGCAACCTTCTGTTCTTCTTCGAGTGGCTCCTCACAGGCCATTTTTACATGGCTCTGCTGAGTGGGGGGGTCCGTGGGCACCCTCGTGTGTGGGCGGGGTGTGCACATGGCCACACACATCCCCATTCACACCCACGGAGTAACCACTGTTTCCCCCGGTTGCTCCGTGCATGGGGACAAGTGGGGAGTGAG
This sequence comes from Sphenodon punctatus, assembly GCA_003113815.1. Taxonomy (NCBI): domain Eukaryota; kingdom Metazoa; phylum Chordata; class Lepidosauria; order Sphenodontia; family Sphenodontidae; genus Sphenodon; species Sphenodon punctatus. Next base: position 470,980 of record QEPC01015112.1, on the reverse strand, counting down.
TAGGGATGCATGTTAGGCAGGTAGGCACGCACCACCACTCACCATGGGTGTGTACACTGTGTCGTTCACACGGGACTCCCCCGCCCATGAACATGCAGAAATCTGTGTGTGCATGGCTGGGAGAGGCCCGTGTAAATAGGGTCACATTCTCACAACTTTGTTACTTATACTACCTTTGGTAGGAATTTAGGGTTTAAAGCAATATCTATTCTATCTTGGAAAATCTGCAAATATGGTTCTAAGATTGTTATGGCTGCTATTTCACTAACTCTTCTTAATGAAGTTATTGCTAACAGGAATACTCTTTAAACCCACACCCCATAACCAGTTCATTTGCACCCCCCCATAAAATCAATTCATGCTGCCCTGGGGGCACAAATGAAATGGTTATGGGTGGGGGGCAGCGTGAATTGATTATATGGGGTGGTGGTGTGCAAATTAACTGTTTATGGGGTGGGGGCAGCGTGAACTGATTATGGGGGCACAACTGAACTGGTTTTATATATATATATATATATATATATATGTGTGTGTGTGTGTGTGTGTGTGTGTGTCTGTCTGTCTTTTCATGGCATAATGTGCTTAATAGGCTAGCTGTATTTGGGTGTTGTGTGTTTGATAGCAGCATCTCTGAACCGGTCACACCGTGTGCATGCACAAGGCACAGGCGGCACTGGCAGCAAGAAGCAACAGGCCCTGGAGCCTCACCTCTGTGCCTGCCTCACTGCCCGCCCGCTGCCCCTGCAGTGGAACCACTCCTGGGGAGTGGTGGTAGACGCTCGGCTGGGGAGGTGTGGTGGGGGAAGCATTGGGAGGCCATGCTTGTCTATGGCTGCTCAGAGGAGTGGAGAATGGGAACCCTTTCTGTCCAGAGGGAGTAAATTTGATGTACATTTGCATATCTGCATAATTGGGTGGGGCCTAATTATGCAAATTAGGTCCCACACCAAGACTTCACATATGGCCTCATAAACCATGGGGCCGGCCCTGGTTGCTGCCATCTGCATTGTCAGTAGACAGAAGGCAGAAGCAGAAAGCAAGCATCTTCACATGTGCGTGCTCTCATTATTGTTAGGCAAAGCAGCTGCAGCAGTAAGGCTTGGAGAGCCCAGGAGAGACAGGGTGCCACCTCTTTCTGCCCTTTTGACCCACTGCTCCTCTGTTTGCCGGCACGCCAACATGTGGGCATGTATTAGTCTCCCCTGCATGGCATTTCCCCCTTGCCTATGCAGGATGCCATGTGGGGTCACCAGACTGGGAGCATGTGTTTCCAGTCCATGGAGACATAAGAAACAACCCATTTGCCACCCACTCATGGGCTATCATGCCATTTAGTTTCACCAATAGTCTAAGTGGACAAGACAAACAAAGGCTTGAGACACACCTCAGCTAGCCCAAGGTCATACAGGAGGTTAATGGGAGAACCCAGAGTAAAGGGTGAGGGAGGGAGGTGGGGGAGGGGCGATTATACTCTGCTGTGAGTTCACATACTGTTTTTATATTAATTTTATATTGTCGTTTAAACTGGTTTTACTGTTATTTGATATTCTGTGTTTTATGGTGTTGTAAGTTTAAAAGGTGACCACTGTATTATCTGACTCTGGTAGCAATTAGTTTATTCCCTGAAGCATGAGGTTTGATTGCCCTCAGATCCTGATGACATTGTAAATGTTGCTATTACTTTAGAGGTTGACACCATTGGGTCTTATCAAATTAATTAATTGTATTTCTTCAATTTCTAGGCCCCCCCGCTCCCGCTACTGCAACTCAGGGTGAGTTGCAGTAGCGGGAGCGGGGGGCCTAGAAATACAATTAATTAATTTGATTAAATAAAGCCAGGCCTCTCGACTCCCAGCCCAGCATTCCATTTATCAGACCACATTGTTTTTCCCAGTGAGTACAGTTCTTAATTTGCAGTCTTTATTTTTAAGTTCCATATTCATCACAGTAATACCCAGTTTGTACTATGACAGCTGATAGGGATGTTAGAAGACACCTAAGTCTTCTTAAACCTTCAAAGGAGATTGATAAAAGGATGAAACAGATTTGCCCCAAACAAGGTAACTTTGAGCATGCGGGATCTGGGAGACCTAGCAACATTTACAATGTCATCAGGATCTGAGGGCAATCAAACCTCATGCTTCAGGGAATAAACTAATTGCTACCAGAGTCAGATAATACAGTGGTCACCTTTTAAACTTGCCAACTGCTGAAGGGAAGTAAAAAAAAATTACCTCAATATTTTCTAGTTATTCTCTATATTTAGTTTAGGAAAGTATACAAGATCCTAGAAACACTGAAATAACATTATCTATATTTGTGTCTAAAACAAAACCTGGCTGACAGGTAACCTGAGACTGGGATTCAGATTCTGTTCCTAGCTATTCCACAGACCACCCCCTGGCAGACTGTTGGCAAATTGTTTAATCTCACTGTTCATCAGTTCATAATGGGTGGGGAGGCGCTTGTAAAAAAAACAATGACAATGCTTCCTTTTTCCTCCCCCTTTTCTGTCTTTCCCAGCAACATTGTAAATTCTTTGTGGTGTGAGTATGTGGATCAGATTGTGACAGACTTACTCAAGCTAAGTAATGCCTTTTTACTAAGACCGTTGACTCATCGTAAACAGGAGGCTTGATTTTGTATAATTCCCTCTTCCATAGGCTCCTGGTGGTGTTTCTTCATTGCTTGCAGCTTGTTCAGAATGTGGCAGCACAGCTTTCTGTTTTGGGCAACCATGATCATATTACGCCTGCCCTGTAATCAGAATTGAATTTAAGATTGTGATACTAGTTTTTAGGAGGTATAGGCCCTGGCTATATTCAAGACCTGCTACTTGAACCTCACCCTGATGGTTATCTGCACTCAGAAACCACATGCTGTATGGGGTATCCTGCTATCACGCCTTAAGTCAGCAGATGATCAAAATGTGGGTATTACCCATGGATACTAAATTTAGTACCAATTTCAGCTCTATGATGAATACTCCAAGATGTCCAAAGACTTTTGACCCAAGTACCTACACATAACAAAGTGTGCTTTCTGATGTCAGATTTTTCTTTGAAAAGCATCCTGTGGTAACTTCATGGAGTGTGAGTTATTGTGACACCTGAAAGTTTCTTCCACATGGTAAACCCATGATACGCCCTGGGAACTTTTCAGTCGGTGTACCATTACCATTACTAATTTACCAATTCCATAGAAATCCCACCCAAGTGTTTACCATGGAATGCTTTCCACCATGGGATACTTTCCATGGCTTCCCAGTCAGGAAAAATGTGGCATCCCCAACTTTGTACACATTGAATGAAAATTATCATCAGAAGAAATTTTAGATCACATAAGCCGACAACTGTCACTTTTTATCCTGATCATATTATACATGCATAAAATGCACAGAAACAAGAGCAAGGTAACCTAAAGCAAGGGGAATAAACATCCTGTACGATTTGTCTGTTCTTTCCAGAGCTGCCTGATTGCTTTTCACATCCATACTTTTTTTTCCTGTTGACAAGCAAAGCTTGAAAGTAATAAGTGCTGCATGAATTAAATACATCACACTTGACTGCCTAGGTACTATGTACTGGTGGGTCTTCAAACCAATCTTGGTTATATCAATGTGCTGCCATTGATTTCTGTGTCTTGACAGAGAATAGCTCAAAGACAAATGATGAGAGGGGGAAATTCACACACACACTATTTTCCTGTTACACTTGCAGTAGCATTTCCCCCACCTAAAATAATGCTGAACCTGTAAACAAGGTTTAGTACATATCCATCTGCAAAGTTTAAATATTTAGTCTGTTTTGACACAGAAAGTGACATCTACTTTTTGTCTCTTAAAAAAGAACTATTGACAGCAAAGCAGCATGCTAGCTATTATTGTCCACCTACAAGATTTCTGTTCAAGAGCATCTCTGCCTCTCTCTGTTCACATGGTGACTGGAACTGAACTGCATTTGGTGATTTGTATCAGTATCAGAAAAACATACTTTAAACTTAGATGAGAATTGCAAATCCATCCCACTAAGTCAGAAATCCAAAAATGTGTTAGAGATGCATATCACCAATATCTGTGAGTTCCAACAACTGAGCAAGGCAATTCCAAGCTAATTCTGAGTTTTGAAAAGTTCCACAAGACTCTCATTTCCTTTTCTTCCTTCATTCCCACCTTCTTTTTGTTTTGTTATTATTGCTGCTTTTCAGTTTTATTCATACTGGAGTCTGCTTAAGTCAAACTCCTCTGGACATGTAAAAAAATCAACTTAGAAATTCTACTTAATGAGACTTTAAGGAAATGAACCTGGAGATGGAGAAAACTGATGCTCAGGTTAAGGGTGTTTTTAGACACGCACCTCCCCACTCATCATTCACCCATCATGCATATTGCAGGACCACATTGGTGCCCTATGTAGCTCTGCAACATGCATGATGGATGGGTATCTGTCATGGGATTGGGGGCTCACTACCCCACTCTAGGCTGTCATGAGTCAGTTTCCCTGGCTTGCAGCTCTCACTGGATCAACTATCTCTCTAGAACTGATTCAGCCTGCAACGGGTGAACCTTCTTGTCACCTTTTCAGCCGCAGAGTTTCCCAGCACAGTCTCTTTCTCTCTAGGTTCATCTGTGTTTTGTAAACACCAAATTAACCCCAAACTGTGTCTCGCCAATGTTAGGATTAACAATTCCACTGGACCGTATGAAGTTCAGTAAAAAGAGATTTAATGAATAAATCATGAATAAGCATGCAGTACAGGATTATACTTGAGAGTGCAGGAATCAAAATAACATAACCAATAATGCATTCCTATCTGTACTGGGATTCTCCTAACTTAGGCTTACTCTAATCACGGTCCAAGGGTATTTCAGTTCATGTTACAGCCAGCGATGGAAAGCTTGGCTGGGTATCAGTCTTAGTTTCCAAAAGGCCTTACTTCATAGTTCCTTTGGTGCAGCCCTTCTCTGGCTGGTAAGATATGATGATGCAGATGAAGTTCAACAAGCTGATCTCAACCAATGGAGTTAACCAGAAGGATGCTCCACCCTTTGTCTTGTCTCCCCCTTAAGTACCTTTCCAGGGTTCTTTGTTTGATTTTCCCGCCAGTTGACTCTGTGCTTTCAGTGACGTCCACAGGAAGAAATCCATTTGCAAGTCAATGGTTTCTGGCTAGTGTCTACAGAGATGTTTAGGCTTTTTCTGAATACACATTCAGCATGACTTTGCATTTCTCCATTGCATGAAGTGAGTTTCCAGTTCTCAGCTTTCACATTACCTGTTTAATCTTTACCTTTACATATTTGTTAGACCTGTAGTCTACATGCAGTCCAGTATCTCCTTGTGAGAATAACCATCATGCATGTTGATGGATGCATGGTCCACACATCGTCCACCTTGTCCCCACATGGGGCGCTCTGGATTTTTCCCAAGTGCCCCATGGGTGGCCATGGGTGGGTGGTATGTGGGTCACAGGAGCATGCGCCACCATGCACCAAATTTATACGGGTGACTGCCTCCCCACATGGACGGTGGGTGTCCATGTGTATGGGCATCTGTAAAAATACCCTAGGTTTGCACCAGGTTTCTCCATTTTTAGTCTCCTTTCCTCTTCTCAGAAAAATAGGCCGTTTTTAAAGAACATGGCTCAGGAGGGGGACCCATGTGCATTGAGTGGGATGGCCTCGGACTGCCCACCCATGTGGAATGAGTGGGGAGGGATTTCAATGGGTCAGGGATGTGTCCACCCCTATCCATACACATTTTATCCTTCCCCCACACGGAGCAGTCCAGATTTTTCGCCGATGCTCCATGAGTGGCCATGGATGGCTGGTGCATGGGTCACAGGAGCACACACACACACACACACACACACTGCCTTCAGATGGGTGTTTGGATGCATGTGGGATAGGTGGACCTGAGTGGTTGTGTCTCATTTAAAAACTGCCAAAGAGTCAGAGCAGACAGCAGGGTAGAGCTCTGTGTGTGTGTATGTTTGTAATCCTGTCAGTTCTGACTCTGAAAGCCTTGGGTGGGTTAGAGACAGGGAAACCTAGTGCTCACTCACTCTGTGGCCTACTTGAGACTCCCAGGGTCAAAATTGACAGGATTTCACACATACAGCTCTGCCTGGCTTTCAATGTGAGTCTGCATATCTAGAGAGCCAGAGATGAAGAGAACTGATGTTCCCTAACACCCATTGCCAGCCTGCCTGACATGCAGAGGCTCACACTGATGATATATACTATAGTATTTTAACCACATGCTGCCAAGAAATCATTAATACACTCATAGATCCTGATATCTTTATCTTGGTGGGTATACTTTACACACCTTAAAAAATTGAGTTATCAGGGTTCACAATTCTACTTATCCAGATTAAGAAGCAATACTTCTCAATAAACCTGCAACAAGGAAAAACAAATGCAATATACTTATCCAAAATTTTGAGTTATGCAAGTGGCTTCCACTTGAAGAATACTAGTTTGATTAATTTTAGAGGGAGATGCAGAGATGGCTAGCAGGGGACAAATGAGGAAGAGAGCAGGTACTAGTGTTTCCTTATGAAAATTTCTATAGAATTTGATAGAAAATTAAACCTGGACTATCCTATGCTTCTAGTAGGCCATACTCTCATAAAGAGGCAGCATGATCCAATAGATAGATCACATGGCTGGGACCCTGGAAACATGTGTTCTGTTCCTCTGCTACTGACTGACTGTGTGACCTTGTAGAAATCATTTCCGCTCCATGTGTATATTTCATTTCCACAGCCTTTGTTTCTCTTGTCAGTTTGGTTAGTAAGTTCTTTGGAGCAGGGATTGCTTCAGTATAAGACTGCTTGGTGCCAAACACAATGGAGACTCAGCTTCAGTGCTACTAGGATTTTAAAATAATTAAATGTTATAGTTTGCAAGAATAATCTCTATTGAGACCTATTACATTTTGATAGAAATCCCATTGGCTTCATCTCTATTCATACCATAGCACATTTCCATAAGGACTAGTGGTGAAAAATGCAGTCTTTCAGGGGATGCCTCTAATGTTGGACTTCTGGGAATGAAACTGCAGAGAGAGGAGCAGACGTGGGGGAACTGTACTGCGTGCTGGACTACGGAGGCTGCGCTGGGGTCTGGGTGAAGGTGTGCTGTAGGTGCTGTGTCAGCTGGCTCTCATTCACTCCCCTGAAACCTGTACATCTAGCAGATTTCTATATAGGGCCAGCCTTTAAAAAGGTGGGGTTTGGTGTGGAACTAGGGCCTGGAGAGGATGGGGTCAGAGACTTCAGGCAGAGCCTGAACCCCACAGAAGTGCCTGCCCCAACAAGCTGAGGGTTTTTTTTATTTCACTTTGGGCCCTGCAAAGTCTGAGGCCAGCCCTGTTGACATCTGGTGCCTCTTGGTCAGAACCAAGGATCCAGGGAAATTCTGAGGAGGAGGATGAGGAAATTCTGAGGATGAGTCAACATATGTTGGCTCCACCTTCTTTCTGGCTTTGCTATCCATGTTTTACAGTAATAATGTTGTAATCAAGATTCCTCTATAGATCTTGAAATTATTGGCTTTTCCTTCAGTCTGAGAAAATTAGTCATGGGAATTAGGCTCAAACGTGTTAGCTCTGTTTGCAGGCAGACTGTCTTTGACGCCGCAACTGTGACTGAGTACATAGTATTACTCCTAGAACCAGTGGACCTGCCTGGTCCTTGGAAGAAAATTATGCAGGTTGTAACCAAGACGTTTCAATTTGCTGAAGTACTTATTCCTGATACATAATGATTTAAAATTCTCAACTCCTTCTGTAAAACATCCCTGTCATTTGGAATATAAGGGCATTTTAGCGGTACTCTGAGCACTTTTATTCAACAATGCTGAAGTCCAATCTATAGAGCAGAGAGAACTTGTAATGAGACATAATGTAGTTGTGAGACAAGACATCACAGGCAATTTCCTGACAGAAAGGGTGAGATTTAATCACTCAGTGTTGCTTCTGCAGCTACCGCTCAGGCATGTTAGCTTCACCATCAGGGAGAGAGATGCCTGTCAAGATAGTAAGCAAACTGAATTGCTGCCAAGCCATTGCCTACAGACAACAGATGATTCTCATACACCATTTATTTTATTTCTGCACATTTTGATCTTGTGTTGTGCTATCTTTATAAACTCCAGGGCCTTTATATTACAACAAAAGGACATCTAAAAAAAATATTGTCATTAAAGCAGCATGCACACACACACAAACCACACATACAAAATTTCTCCTCTCCCAAATTCATTTTAACTACTTATCAGAGGCTGAGCCCTGTTCAGTTAAACAAATCGGTTATTATCTCTGTTTGTGCAAAAAGTTGAAAGGTATCTCAGGGAAGAAAATTAGAACATCTTTGGTCTGCAAAATAAACATTCTAAGAGACTTGACACAGATAGTGCTTGTGTCTACTGTGTAAAATTCACTCATCACTGAGGCAAAGGCCTACATTGGCATAGGGGCATGTAAGTCACAGACAGGCCATAAAGAGAAATGCTAGGCTATTACCATCTCTGCATCACCCCCCTCAGAGTAGCAACCATTCAAACCCTTTTAATCAGTCAGAAAACAGATATTTCTTGACTCCAAAAATTAGGCTTAGCACCAGATATGCCTTAAGTTCTCCCTTGACAGCCTTAGTGTCTTTCTTCCCTGAGATACCTTTCAACTTTTAGCACAAAAGGAAATAATAACTGACTTGCTTAACTGAACAGGGCTCTGATAAATAGTTTAAATGAATTTGGGAGAGGAGAAATTTTTGTACATGTGGTTTGTGTGTGTGTGCTGCTTTAATGACAATATTTTTTTTTTAGACGTCCTTTTGTTGTAAGGCTCCCTTGACAGCCTTAGTGTCTTTAGCTAGCGTGGAGTCAGAAAATGGTAACATTACAGTGTGTCACTTAGCAGAGTAAGAAGCAGTAGCCATTTAGGAGATGAGCTGTGATAACAGCCTCTCTTCCAAGGAAAACTCCTAAAACAGTATCTCAATGATAACCTTTCAAGTTATATGATTATACTATGTCAACGTATACAGGGGTGACCAGTGCACAATAGGCAAGTCTCCTGGCAGTAGATACACTCCCTACACTGGGATCTCACCTAATATTTAATATATAATTATCAGAGGGTTTATTTTTTTTCTACAGGAAAGATTAGCTTGTGTTTCCCAGAGTTTTCCCCAAGACAATCTAATAATGCCAGGTTGTCAAATAACTGTCATTTTTTCTGGTGCAGCAGAACAAAAACAAATGAAAATTCTTTTAGAGGGAAAGGGAGAAAGCGGATGTTTTGCTTATGACCATCTGTGCAATAAAGGGGATACTCTCTTGTCTACTTTCCACTACTGCAGCATTTAATAGGGGTGGGAAATTCATTTTTGTTTTGTTTAGTTACTAAAACAAGTGAAACCTCATTCATTCTGGTAACTAGGAAACGAAAATGAATGAATTAGGAAACAAATGAAAATGAAAAGAAATGAAATTTTAAAAACAGAAGAGGAAGCAAGAGCAAATGAGGTCCCTTCTGCACTCGCCTGCTGCTCCTCTGCCCGCCTCTTGTGCTGCTGCGGCTGCTGCTGCTGCTGCCACTACTGCCCAAATGCATTTCTCTCACACGTATCTCCTGCGCTCCCCCAGGGGGAGCTCTGCAACTTGATGCCTTGCCACAGTTCGGGGTGCCAGCCTATACTGAAGCCAGTGCCTGCTGCTCCTCTTCCCTTCTGCCACTGCTGCTGCCAGTCTGCGTGATGATCGTGTGTGTGTGTGTGTCTCATACCTTTTCCTTCCCTGTAGCAATTTCTGCAAATTTAAGCCCAAAATACTTTGGACAGCTTGTCTCCTTTGTCAGTCCCTGCTGCTTCCCAGTGCCTGCCTGCTGCCTGCGAATCTCTGTCTGACACTTTGCCTCCTGGAGGCATTCTGTGCCACTTGAACCCTTGTCAGACTTCGGACACCACCATCTCCATTCTCCTCCTGTGCTAGTGCCTGCAGGTAGAGAGTCTGGCACCCACTGCTTGCCAGGGTCTGCTCTGTCTTCTGCCCACTTCCTGCATGCCAGTCAGCCTCTGATATTTCTGCCCCCCTGGGGCAGTCTGTGCAAATTTGGGGGAAGGGAAAGTGTCATAAAAGGGACAGTAAAACTGTTGTGAGGACTCACCTGCAGCAGCCGCATGGTGCTGAAACCGCCTGCAGCTGTCCATGGCCAGGGTAGCATGGCCGCAACAGGAGAACCCCGTGGTGATGGCTTGATGACATCATCAGGCCATCCCATGCTCATTCTGGGGAGTGGACTCCCCAGGAAGAAGGAGGTGGAACCAGAGCCCGGGCAGGCAATGAAAAGCCAGTCTGACAGTACGATGGGGCCAGCACAGAAGAGGAACAAGGAGTGAGCCAGGCTCCCAGAATGCCCAAGCTCTGTCTCATGCATCCAGCCAGAAGGATTACAAGACAGCCAGGAGCAACACCCAGCCAAGACCTGCAGCATCGACATCTTCCTCAGAACCCTTGAGGAAGACTGCTACTTCAGTTTGGGGGGACCCTAACTTGCAGCCCCAACCCCAGGTACCTTAAACAGGGTTTGCTCTAAGGGGAGGGAAATGGGGGTCCCCACCACAGGACTGGACTGACAGTGCCCAGTATCCCTAAGGCAGAGCTTCAATCACCCTCCCAGAGCAAAGAGCATCCAGGTCAGACCATCTGGGACAACCCTACTAGCGTCTTCCTCCCCACAGACTATCACAATGCTATTTAAACATATAGAAGTCATGCAAAGGGTTTCCCATTGATTTCAGTAGGAAACAAATGTAAAACAAAAATGAATGAGTTTTAAAGGGAAAAAACAAAAACAAATGAATATTTGGAAATGAAGACAAAAGGGGAAACAAAAATGAAGGAACTTTTAAAAACAAAAGCAAAAGGGGAAATGAAAACAAATACTAGGGGTGTGCAGAAGGGACCTTATTTAACCACATTAAACACATCATCAGAACAAAGAATTAAGTGTTTCACATGGCTAGTCCCTGCTATCGGCCCTGCCAGTATCCTCAACTTTTTATGTTGGAAGTAAATGTGATCAAATTAGAGAGAGATTTGGGATTCACACAGCCAGACATAGGGTATTTTCAGATGTTACGAGATCACAGTCAACCATAGTGAACCATGGTCAATCCCACGGTGGGGCCAAAGTGCCCTGAAAGTCTGTTTCGAGGGAGCCAGATGTTCACCACAGTCAATCCCCACCAGGGGTCAAAATCAACCACGCTTCTGGAGCTCCGGCCCGGACCATCTCCGAAAGCATGGTCAATGCAATTCCCAATGGGAAACAATAAAAAGTAACGTCTGAATGGCAACCACCAGCCGGAATCAACCAAAATGATTCCCAGTCGGGGACAAAGCATGCAGTGTTGCTGCCAGGCAACCAGCAACAACACAGGCCAGGGAGGGAGATTTAAAGGGCACACAGCAGTAGGGGGACATGGCGGGATGGAGCAAGGTGGAAGGGAGAGGAGAGCAAAGGGTGAGAGAGCAAGGGAGGAAGAGGAGGAGGTGACGGAGGTGCAGGCAGAGAAGGGGGTAGTGCTGCACCTGCAGGCGGTGGAGGGGCAGCAGCAGCAGCAGCCGGGACAGGCAGCCCCGGAGGTGGCAACCGGAGCAAGGGATGAGGCACCCCGGAAACAGGTAAGGCGACCGAAGGGTGGAGGGACCCGGCAACACAGGGACACAAAGGGGGAGTGGCCCAGGCAGCAGGAGGGGGGAAGGGGTGGGGTCGCGGGACAGGGGGAAAACAACACCTAACCCCCCCTCATGATCCACAGACACGGAAGCGGGCCCGGGAGTCCGAGCCCCCGGAGGAGATGGCCGCTGGCCAGGTGGAGGAGGAGAACCCGGAGGGCCCATGTGGGAAAAGGCCCTTCCATTGAGGGGGGCAATGGGGGCACAGGGGAATGCAGGACTTCATCCGGGGGACCCTGGAACATCAACTGGAGCTCACAGTCAATCAGAGGAATGAGCACGTCTTCCAGGAGATTGTGCGGGACATGGAGGTGGCGGGCCATCACAGGACCGTGGCCCAGTGCCACTCAAAGGTGAAGGAACTAAAGAGGGGGTACAAGGCCATCCAGGACAACAACCAGTGGTCCAGACACAGAGCCCAGACCGCCCCCTACTTTGACGCCCTGGACCGCATACTCCATATGAAGGGCTCCATCATTGCCCCGCCCCTTGTGAGGAGCACCGTAGTCCAGGGCAGGGAACGTGCTGAGGTACCCCCTCCCCTCGCTGCCCCCTGTGAGGACACCGACTCCAGGGCCCCCGCCCCCCGGAGGAAGGCCCAGGGACCTCAGGGACCTGCAGGCCCCCCACAAGCACCAGCACCCCCCACCCCCTGTCCAGACCAGGAGACTCCAAGGCTGGCACACTGGTCACCCTCAACCAGTGGACACAGGGGAACCCCAGCAACACCGAGGGACTGGCCTCAGAGGGCTCCGAGATGGATATCAAGGGTAAGCATGTGGGTGGGAGGGGGGCCGGACTGGGGGGAAGGGTCAAGGGGTTAGAGGGGGACACACCAGGCATGGGGCCACCCCCAGACACCCAGGACACCCCAGAACATGGGAAGGGGGCCCCGGGGGCCACTTGGGGACAAGGGAAGCCAACCCCCACCCAACCCCTCCCATATCCCCACAGGGCATGGCACGCCCCAGCACTGGCAAAATATGGGCAATGAGGATGCCAGAGAGCAGCCCCGGGAACAGCCAGTGGTCCCCGGTGAGGCACACCTCCAAGTGGGGGGTGGAAAGGGCACCGGAGGAGGGCAGCAGCCACCAATCCGAGGGGTGGTGGGGCCCAAGACCCCACAGCCATGCCATGGGACAGAGGGAGGCCAGCTGGGGCGTCTAACCAGCACCTACTGTGTACCCAACAGGGCAACCCAAGGGACCCCAGTAGGTCATGCCCATGCCCCCAGCGCAACGGATGAGAGAGCACCAGGCACAGGTACGGCACCAGAAGGAGGAGCAGGCAGAGGACATTGTCCGCTCTACCACCGAGCAGGGCAAGCGAATGATCGCGGTCATTGATCGGATGGAGGTGGCCATGGAACACTCCCTGCAACAAGTGGAGGCAAGGGACCGGAGGCTCCAAGCGGAGGTGCGGCTGGAGCGGAGGCGGGAGCGCTGGGAGCATAGCAGGCAGGTAGAGGTGTTTTGGCAGCTGGAGCAGGCCATTGACAGAATAGTGCAGGAGCATTCAGCTAAGATGGACCACTCACACGACATCAGCACCTCCCTGCTCCTGCATGCCAGCACCATGAGTGCATACATGATGGCAGCCACCCCGCCGGGCACCCTACCCACACAGGCCTTGATGCCGGTCCCCTTGGCACCACCACCACCGACGCCACCACCCCAGCTGCCGACCCGCCCACTCAGCCCATGCATCTGCCTCCCGGTCCCTGTAGGCCTCTGGAGGGAACAGCCGCACAGGGGGGCCCATCTGGCTCCGGGCTCGCCCACCCTCCCACCACCGCCTACCCCTCAGGACACCAAGGCCTCCCAGGACACAGTTGGGGACACAGACAGCAGGGGGGAGGGGAGCTCCCAGAGTTCCATGGCGCCCACAGGGTGGCCGAGGGGGAGGCCCCAGAGATGTGGGGGATGGGGGAGAAGGGGGGAAGGGGGAGAGCGGTCTGAGGGAGGGGAGCATGGCACAGGGAGGTGGGGGGGACACATATAACTGTGTGTGGAAATAAAGGTTTGGGTACCACCATTGCTTCCTTGAGTCAGTTCATGGACCCAGGGCTGTGGGCGGGTGGGTGGACGTACAGGGGTGCACCCAGGGTGCTGTTGAGGGCCCTGGGGTGGTGCAAACAGGGGTGTCTGCCTCACGCCTCAGCCTCTCGACTGATCCACCTAACCAGGGCACCATGGATGCGCTTTGTGTATCGGTACTCCAGCGGGTTCTCTGCATTCACATATAGGGGCACAGGGCCAGGAAGGCGCCGGGGCATGGGTTATTCGAGGGCAGCCCCATCGGTCTCACACATGTTGTGCAGCACACAGCAGGCCCAAGGTCTCCACCATGTAGTCCAGGCAGCCCGTGAGGCTCCTCCAGCGCTGCTGGAGGACCCCAAAGGCTCTTTTGACCACTGTCCTGCTTGCACACAGGCAGGTATTGTAGAAAGCCTCCAAAGGGTTCCGGGCGACAGGGTATGCCTTCATCAGCCACCGGGTGACGGAATAGGCCGGGTCCCCCAGGATGCAGGGGGCATCAGCACCCCCTCAATCTGGGTTATCCCCATGTTTGCGAAGTCCCCATGGTACATCCGGGCATAGAAGGGGGAGATGCTCATGATCCAGGCATCATGGCTGCACCCAGGGTTGCCCGTGAAGATGTCTATGAACCGCCCTTGGTGGTCCACCACAGCCTGCAGCTGGAGGGAGTGGTATCCGTGTCTGTTAATATATTCCGCCTCCTCCCCAGCGGAGGGGTGGAGGATCTCTATGTGGGTGCCGTCCACGACGCCCATGCAGTTGGGGAACCCTCCAGCCACGAAGCCAGCCATCACAGCTGCCTGGTCCACCAGCTGGATTTCTCGGTCCAAGAGCACTCCCTCCCCAGCCTCGCAGATATCCCACAGGATCCTGGTGACAGTGCTCACCCTGATGCCGAAGTGCTGCGAGATGGACCGGCAGGAGTCAGGAGTTGCTAGTGCCCAGACCCTGATGGCCACCTGCTGCACCATGGGGAAGGGAGTCCGCATGGGGTGTGCTGCTGCTCCAGTCAGGGCATTAACAGCTCCGCGAGTCACAGTAGGGTGCACCTGTCCATCCAAAAGTGCGCCCTCCATGCTGCCTCATCCCACTGAGTTAGCACCCGGGACCACCACCCCTGTGCTCGCTCTGTGACCCATACTCACCAGTCCATGAGCATAGTGAACAGGACTGCACGCCCCATGGTCTCCCTCCACCATTGGAGGCACCTGGTCGCCTTGCAGAGCCAAGCAATCCTGGCCGTGGAGGAGGGCCTTCCGGGCCGCCCCGGACCTCTGCAGGGCCCTGAGCCAGGCCAAGGGGAACTTGTGGGTGTGGTGGGCTCTCCGGGCCCTAGCGGCGCTCCAGTCAATGGAAACCTGTAGCTGGGCACCCAGGTGCACCTCAGCGGTCTGGATGCGCAAGAGATCAGTGTGCGAGTGGTACCACCCTGCGCAGAGGACTAGGTGCATCCTGCAGGCTCCCAACTGGCCTAGCTCCATGGTGAACATTGCCCCGGGTGGAGGGCAGCTGGCCCAGTTATAGGCTGGGGCACGTGTAGCCCCACTCCCGGGTCACAACCTGGGGCCCTGCTGGGGGCCCCCTGGTTGGTTATGGGTGGTCCCGCTCCTGGGTGCCCAGGCAGGCTCCTATAGGGCGGGTGTGCCGGGGAGCTGGGGGCGGTCCATTGAGCGCACCTGCTATCCCTTCAAGGGACCTGGCGCATGGTCCAGCCTGCACCCGGGCACGTGCGGGCTACAGCTGCATTCCTGCTGTCATCAACCTCCCACCTTTCAGTGTTGCCAGCCTGTTGTCTTTGCTGCCCTGATTAGTGTGTAAGCTTTCCTGTCTGTGTGCTCTGTTCCTGCAGCTGTGCTGGGTTCGCACCCCACGCCTCGCTCGCTCGCTTGCCATGCCATGTTGCGGCCGGTGGCCTTATTGGCTGGCCTTGAGGCCCCCCTGCATCCCCTCCCATCCATCCAGGGATTGTGGGGCCCCTCTGTCCTCGCACTTAGTCTCCTTTGCTTCCTGGACCATGGCTGGCTGTGCTTCCACCGGGCTCCCGACTCCCAGCGCCCATGGGGCTCCCCATCGCTGGACCTTCCGCAAGACCATGGCATTCCCCGGCCATGAAATTGCTCCTGAGCTTCCCGGACAGCCTGTCCAGTGCCTATGCGAGTCTGAGCTCGGGGCTGCGCTACTTTGGCTATGAGGCGAACGCCCACGATTACCGGCTGCATGCGGAGACCCTGGGCCTGATTCCCTTTCCCGATTGGTGCGTCCCAGAGATGAGGTGCTTGTATGTGGGGTGGTTGGCGGCGGAGACCGTGTCTGCTCTGTCTGCGTGCAGCCTGGCCGCCTACAAGCCCTGTCTGAATGAGGGTGGCCCTGCCCTGGCCATGTCCTACTTTGACTGTGTTCACGGGGCCCGTGGGTACCAGTGATCATGTGGGGCAGTGTATCACCAGCTGTTGGAGCTCAGTCACCTTCCGTGGCCCCCTGCTGCTGACTATGGCTTGTCCGAGCCCACTGAGGCGGAGCTGGCGGAGTTGGCCCTGCCTGTGGCTCTGAGCCTCCTCAAGCCCCCCCCCCCATTTGCCTCTGCAACCGGTGTTCCCCTCTGTGGCTGCCTTCTCCTGTGGCCAAGTCCTGCTCTCTGTGCCTGCACCCAGCTCCCCAGGTTGCTGCTGACCTTCCTCATCCACCGTCGCTCCCTCCTGTGCCTGTGACCCCACCCCCTTGGGTGCCTATGTGACCGCGGGGTTCTGGGGCACCTGGTCGTCACCTCCCAGCATCAGCCATGGGGTGTGTGTGCATCTGTGGACCACCTGCACTGCTCTGGCTCTCCTGCATTCTCTCTATGGCACCCTCGCCGGCGCTTGGGGTGCCTGTCTGCCTCCTGGGCCGTTCCCAGGCCACTCCCTGTTCCATGTGGCCTCCCCCTGTGCCTGTGGCCTGGCCTTTCACACACACCCATTCCGGGACTGCCTGTGTAGCTGTAGGGGTGCCCATGTGGACTGTGCTGTTGTGGGCATTCTGGGTACTGTTTCCTGTGTCCTGGCCTGCCCCTGTGCCAGCTCCCCCCTCCCCTTGTGCCCATTGTGCCATGTGTGCTGTCTGTCCCACTCTGTCCCCCCTTCCCTTCCTTTCCCATGCGGGTGTGAGTGCACCCAGGCATGTGTGTGTGCTGTGTGTTCCATTGTGCCCTCGTTGTCTCTGTGCCTACTGTGTGTGTTGCCTCAGCGGCTCTTCTCCCTCTTCCCCCTCCCTTTCCATTTTCCTTGTGTGGGCATTCCCTGTAGGCGCTTTTGGCTTCCTCTGCCCTCAGTCGGCCATGTCTGCCTCCTGCCCCTCCCTGGTGCCTTCTGGGTGTTTTGACCACAGCTGGGAATCAGCATCACATCTGTTGTGCTGCCCCAGCCCATGGTCTGATGGCCCAATTCCCTGCCGTGGTCCTGATTCTATCACGTCTGTTCAGGACCTTCCTGGACCATGGGGGGTGGTTGATTGGTTCACCACCACAGGGAATCCATTGTGATGGATCGGGACCGTGTAACGTCTGAAATCACCCACAGGATGTTTTCAGATGTTACGAGATCACAGTCAACTACACTGAACCACACTCAACCCTGCGGTGGGGCCAAAGGGCCCTGAACATCTATTTGGCAGGTGCCAGATGTTCACCACAGACAATCCCCAGCAGGGGACAAAATTAACCACCCTTCCGGAGGGTGATTTCAGACATGACGGAGTGCCTATTGGCCCCGTCATGGAATCTCCTTTCTGATTCCCGACCAGAATCAGAACGGCCCGTCAACAGACAAGACAGCTGATTCCGGTGGGGAATCTGGGGCGGGGCTACATGGCGCAACGTGCAGTCACACAGCCCCACCACCCCCATGCTCCCCCAGCAGCCTGCCCTCCTGGAGACAGGCGGGCACAGCCACCAATCCGGCCACTGCACCCAATTCCATCCTGGGATCTGGGCCACGGCCCAGAATTGGCGGCGGAAACAGACATTACCATCCACTAATTCCGGGCCATGGTTCAATTAACCACGTTTTCTGAGATGGTGCCAGGACCATCCTTGAAAGCGTGATTATTTTGCTCACCACCGGTGGGTCACTGTGGTGAACATCTGGCAGTGAGCAACCAGACATTACAGGACCATCTGCCACCACAGGGGATTGTCCGTGGTTGAGCGTGATCTCGTAACTTCTGGAAATACCCGGAGCTCCAGCCCGGACCATCCCCGAGAGCGTGGTCAAAGGAATTCCCACCAGGAAACAACAAAATGTAACATCTGAATGGCAACCACTGTCCGGAATCAAGCAAAACGATTCCCAGCTGGGGACAAAGCACGCAGCATCACTGCCAGGCAAAGAGCAACAATACAGGCAGAGGAGGGAGATTTAAAGGGCACACCGCAGCAGGGGGACATGGCGGGATGGAGCGAGGCAGAAAGGAGAGGAGAGTGGAGAGCGAGCGAGCAAGAGAGGAGAAGGAGTTGGAGGAGGAGGCTCAGGTGGAGGAGGTGGTTGTGCTGCACATGGTGGCGGTGGAGGGAGATTTAAAGAGCACACAGCAGCAGGGGGATGTGGTGGGATGGAGCGAGGCACAAGGGAGAGGAGAGGAGGGTGAGCGAGCAAGGGAGGAGGAGGAGTTGGAGGAGGAGGCTCAGGTGGAGGAGGTGGTTGTGCTGCACATGGAGGTGGTAGAGGGAGAGCAGCAGCAGCAGCAGCAGCCGGGACAGGCCACCCCGGAGACGACAACCAGACCGTGGAAGGAAGGAACCCCAGAAATAGGTAAGGGGAGGTTCAGCGGCACAGGGGCACCAAGGAAGGTGGGATGGCCGGCAGGTGGGGGGAAAGGGGGACGGGCCACGGGGCAGAGGCAACCTGGAAACCAACTCCCCCCCCCCTTCCAACCCACAGACACAGAAATGGGCCTGGGAGCCCGAGCTCCCAGAGGCAACGGGTGGTGGCCAGGAGGAGGAGGAGGACCAGGAGGAGGACCAGGAGGGCCCATGTGGAAGACGGATGTACCACTGAGGGGGGCAATGGGGGCACCAGGAAACCCAGGACTTCATCAGGATCTGGGGGACCCGGAGCACCAGCTGGAGCTAGCGGTCAACCAGAGGAACAAGCACGTCTAGCTGGAGATCATGCAGGACATGGAGGCAGTGGGGCAGCACAGGACTGTGGCCCAGTGCCAATCAAAGGTCAAGGAGCTCAAGAGGGGGTACAAGGCCATCAAGGACAACAACCAGCAGTCCAACCATGGAACCCGGACCACACCCTACTATGACGCCCTGGACCGCATCCTTCACATGAAGGGCTAAGTAGTTGTCCTGCGCCATGCGGGGAGCTCAGTGGTCCAGGGAAGGGAATGGGCTGAGGTACCCCCTCCCCTTGCCACCCCCTAGAAGTCACCGGCTCCAGGGGCCCCACCCCCCAAGAGGTATGCCCCAGGACCTCAGGGACCATCAGGCCCCCCTTGCGCACCAGCCCCGAGAGCCCCCAGCCCATGTCCGGACCAGGAGAATCAAAGGCTGGCACACTGGTCACCCTCAGCCAGTGGACAAAGGGGGACCCCAGTAACACAGAGGGGCCAGCCTCGGAGGGCTCCGAGACCGACATAGAGGGTAAGCAAGTGGGTGGGAGGGGAGACAGACTGGGGGGATGGTCCAAGGGGGGAGAGGGGGACATACCAGGCATGGGGCCACCCCCAGCAACCCCAGACACCACAGGCCATGGGAAGGGAGCCTGGTGGGCTGCTGGGGGACACGTACAGCCCACCCCCACCCAATCCCTCCCATATCCCCACAGGGCACGGCACACCCCGGCACCTGTGACAGGAAGTTGAGGAGGAAGGCGGTGAACCTGGGAACAACCAGAGATCCCAGGTGAGGCACACTGGCAAGTGTGGGGGAGGGGCCCTTGGGGAGGCCAGGCAGGGGACCTGGGGCACGTGGTGAGCGGGAGGGGGGGCCTGGGCACAGGGGAAAGCCGGGGGATGGCACCAGCCACCAACTGGATGTGGGGGCTCCTCACAACCCCTGAGCCATGCCACAGGATAGGGGGTGGTCAGCTGGGGCTCCTAACCAACCCCAATGTGTACCCCGACAGGGTGACCCGACAGGTCCCAGCAAGCCGGTCCCGTGCCCCCAGCGCAATGGATGAGGGAGCACCAGACACAGATATGGTGCTGGAGGGAGGAGCAGACAGAGGACACTGTCTGCTCCACCACCAAGCAGGGCGAGCGGATGATCATGGCCATCAATCGGATAGAGGCGGCCACGGAAGGGGCCATGCAACAAGTGGAGGCTAGGGACCTGAGGCTGTAGGCGGAGGTGTGACTGGAACAGAGGTGAGAGTGCCGGTAGCACAGCAGGCAGGTGGAGGCGTTTGGGCAGCTGGAACTGGCCATTGACAGGATGGTGAAGGAGCATTCGGCCAAGATGGACCGGTCCCATGACATCAGCACCTCGCTGCTCCTGCATGCGGGGACCATGAGCACCTACATGATGTCTTCTGGGCCCGCGCATCTGCCTCCCAGTCCCTGTAGGCCTCCGGAGGGAGCAGACACCCATGGGGGCCCCTACGGCCCTGGGTCCACCCTCCCACCACTGCCTGCCCCTCAGGACACCGAGGCTTCCCAGGATACCATTGGGGACATGGACAGCGGGGGGGGAGGGGAGCTCCCAGAGCTCCACAGCAGCCACAGGGTGGCCTAGGGGGAGGCCCCAGAGACGTGGGAGACAGGGGGGAAGGGGGGAAGGGGAAGAGCAGCCTGAGGGAGGTGAGAGCAGCACCGGGAGGTGGGTGGTGGTGGTGGCGAGCGTACCTGTAGGAGGTATGCACAATAAAAGCATGGGCATCCATCGTTCTGTTCATGGGACTGGGACTGGGGTGGGTAGGTGCCTAGGGGCAGGCCCAGGATGCTTGTGGTGGCCCAGGAGAGGTGGTGATGGGGGTGCACAGTCTCACACCTGATCCGCCTAGCCAGGGCAGCATGGATGCACTTTGTGTACCAGTACTCCCGCGGGTTCTCAGCATTCACATAGAGAGGCATGGGGCTGGGAGGGCACTGGGGCACAGGGTAGTCAAGGGAAGCCCCATCGGTCTCACACATGTTGTGCAGCACACAGCATCCTCCAATCACCAGGGCCGAGGTCTCCACTGTGTAGTCCAGGCGGCCCGCGAGGCTCCTCCAGTGCTGCTTGAGGGCCCCGAAGGCCCTCTCAACCACCATCCTGCTTGCGCACAGGTGGGTATTGTAGAGTGCCTCCACAGGGTTCCTGGTGACCGGGTATGACTTCATCAACCACTGGGTGAGTGGATAGGTGGGGTCCCCCAGGATGCAGGGGGGCATCAGCACCCCCTCAATCCAGGTCATCCCCATGTCCGCGAAGTCCCCACAGTACATCTGGGCATAGAAGGGAGAGATGGTCATGATCCGGGCATCATGGCTGCACCCAGAGTGGCCCATGTAAATGTCTATGAACTGCCCCCGGTGGTCCACGATCGCCTGCAGCTTCAGGGAGTGGTAACTGTGTCTGTTGATATATTCCGCAGCCTCTCCATTGTAGGGGCAGAGGATCTCGATGTGGGTGCCGTCCATGGCACCCATGCAGTTGGGGAACCCCCCAGCCATGAAGCCGGCCATCATGGCCTCCTGGTCCACCACCTGGATTGCACGGTCCAGGAGCACGCCCTCCACTGCCTCGCAAATGTCTCACAGGATACCAGCGACGGTGCTCACCCTGATGCTGAAATGCTGCAAGATGGACTGGCAGGAGTCGGGCATTGTCAGGGCCCAGACCACAATGGCCACCCGCTGGACCATGGGAATGGCGGTACTCATGGGGGTGTGCTGTCACTCCAGCCAGGGCATTAACAGCTCCATGAGTCACAGGAAGGTGCACCTGCGCATCTCAAGGTGGCCTCATCCCACTGATCCAGCGCCCTCGACCACCACCCCTGTGCCCGCTCCATGACCCATAGCCGCCTGCCAATGGGCATAGAGAGCTGGGCAGCGTGGCCCATGGTCTCCCTCCACCATTGGAGCCGGCTGACCAACTCATGGAGCACAGCAGCCCATGCCTGGGCATGGATGAGGGCCTGCCGGGCTAGGCCAGACACCCTCCGGGCCCTGAACCAGGCCAAGGAGTGCCTGCACCCGTGGTGGGCTCTCTGGGCTCTAGCAGTGCTCCCGGCCATGCTCACCTTCAGCCAGGTGGCCCGGTGCACCTCCGTAGTCTGGATGCGCAAGAGGTCCGTGTGCAAGCGGTACCACTCTGCACAAACTGCTAGGTGCATGCCGCAGGTGCCCAACCGCCTCAGCTCCATGATGACTGGTGCCCCGGGTGGGTTGGGGCCGCACCTGTTATAGGCTGGGCATGTGTCGCCCCACCCCCTGTTTGCGACCTGCCTACCGGACGAGGGACCCCAGATCACCTCTGCTCCCCCCCTCACTGGCTGGGCCGGCTCCTGCAGGGCGTCAGGGGCGGGGTGGCAGTGGGCAACCCATTGCGCACACCTGCCGTCCCTGCATAGGGCCTGTTGCATGGTCCAGGCTGCGCCCAGGCGTGTGTGGGCTGCAGCTGCATTCCTGCCGTCATCACCTCCCACCTCTCTGTGTTTTGGCTGCCTAATGTCCTCGCCACCTTGATCTGTATGTAGGATGTCCTGTATGTGTGCTCGGTTCCAGCAGCTGGGCCATATCTGCACCCCACACCTTGCTCATTAGCTGGGCAATGTTGTGGCCTGTGGCCTTATTGCTTGGCCTTGGAGCTCCCCTGCTTCCCCTCCCATCCCTCCAGGGATTGTGGGGCCCCTGTTGCCTTACCAGGGCCCCGATTCTTCTGCAATTTTTTTTCCAAAATTCTGTGACCCCAAATTGGAAATTCTGTGACCCCAAATTGGAAATTCTGCAAGCCAATCAAGTTACAAAACAAGGCTACTAAAATTAAAAAATGAGTTCTTTATTTATTTGCAGTACTGACATCTTTATGCTGTGCCCCCCTAAAACACATGGCAATCCAGAGGGCACAGCAGGTAACACCCCCCCACACACACACACTAGTGGTGGGACCCCGGGCCCATTACCGGCTACCGGATTTACCGGTTACCGGTTCCACGAAAACCGGATTCCCGGATTAAATCCGGTATGCCGGTACCGGATTTATTCCATTGGTTTCAATGGGGCGCTGTGTCCCCATTGAAACCAATGGAATAAATTCCTCCCCCTCCCCCTCCCAGGCTGCGCGGGTGGAAGGGGGGACACCCCCCACCCACCCTGCCCAGCCTGGCTTTTTGTT
>QEPC01015112.1:416913-434885 GCA_003113815.1 Sphenodon punctatus | reverse complement strand
TAGCCCATGGCTACCTTCATTAGCATTGTTGATGTCCCTGGCCATCCGTCTGGCCCCAATACACATTGGTATCTCTTTGTATCCTGTGTAGCCTGGTGACGTGTCAAAGCCCTAATTTGAGTTGTACAGTTCTCAGAGTTAACATTACAAACCTGTGGAACCTTTGACATTACATAGTGTACATATATAGTAACATTACATACATGTGAAACCCTTGGCACCACGCATTTACCAAACATGTAGTTCCGTGTTACACATATGTGACCCCATGTTTCTCCATGACACTTGGTTAAAGGATTTCAGAGTTAAAGCTGATTGAACTTTTGTTGAGCATATTTCCTCAGGGTTTTTGGCAACATTTTTGCAGTCATATAACTAGTACAGACAATGGGTTAAGGGGATGAAATTTGATATGGAGACTGTTTTTGGTCTGACAAGGGATCTAAATAAAGTTTTTTTTAAATTCAGTCTAGGAACCAGAAGTTGTGAGAACAATGGCCATTTCTGCTCTGATCACATGTGGATCATACCCAACACAGATCATTTTGATACAGAATATACTGATATGGACATTGATATGAAACATGGTCTACCATGTTCTATAACAGGGGATTGGAAAGGAGAGGATTGGGGCCAAAATGGTTTCCTCCTGACCCCTTTCCACTAGTCTCATCAGTACTGGGGTAGGCGGTGGTTTGGGTCAAGGTTGACTTGGGGACAGTAGGGAAACTGGGGGAACCTTGCTGGCCACCTATTGTCTCCATACCAGCCTTGCACAGGTTGATCAGTCCAGTGGAACAGGGGTAGGAAGGAATCTTATTTTGACTCCAATCCTCTCCAATCCCCTCTTCTGGACAGAGACCCCTAATCACTGTGTTTTCCCCATTGGTGTCAATGGGGGAAACACAGTGAACATGGGTCTCTATTTATGAAATATGGTTAATCCCAGCAATCACTCTGTATCGTCATCCACATAAGAATGATCTATATCAAAATGCTATGGAACATCATAGCGTAAAGAGCCTTTGTTCTCACAACTTTCAGTTCCTAGGTTAGAATTTTAAAAAACTTTACAAAAGGGACAAGTTGAGACTGAAAAACACCATTTGTCACAGGTTCCACATCTGTTATGCAGGAAAGTAGCAGGAAAACCCTGGAGTATATGAGTATATGCAGAGACAATGGGGATGGGTGGGGGCATGGCCAATACTAGAAATTAACGTGTGAACTGGGATAAGGACAGCTGGGAGCAGTGATCTGTTCCCCAAGTCTTAGCTCCTTCTTCTTTCACAAAGTAACAGCATAGGACTGCCCAAGGAAATGGTTCAGGTTGCTGCTGCTTCAGCAAGGCAATTAATTAATTCTAGGGGTGTGCATTTCATTTTTCTTATTATAATAAAGAAAACAAAATAGGGATTTTTCATTTTCATTCTTGAATAATGAAAATGTAAGAACATAACAAAAAATGAAAAAGAATATTTTGTTATTATGAATTAATAGGAAAAACCTATAAAACACATGTTTGTTTTTAACTGTTATTTTTCATCTGATTGTGATGACACTTGGTATCGGTATATCCCCAATGGAGGGCATTATTTGTGCCAGCATTCAGAAATATTGAATAAAGGGATCCAATTTTATAAGTAGTTGAAATTCATTATTTTACAAAAATCTGCATACTCATACCTAGCTGTAACATCTTTGTCTCCCATATAATTTGGATGAAATATGGCAAGATTATACTGCTCCCCTAGATTACTATCTCAGCCAAATTTCAGAAGGATTGGATAAAGGGTCCTTATGGTATAAGCGATTTACTTGTAAATGCATGTCTGGCTGTAATGTCTTTGTATACATGCAGGAAAGTAGTTAAGATTAACAAACATAAGAAGCAAGAAGTATGGAAACTGAAAATTGCAAATCTTTGTATTCCAACATGCAGGAAAGTAATAAAGATGGAGATTAACAAACATAAGGACCAAGAAGTATGCAAATTGAAAATTAAGGCCAGTACCTAAATTTACATATTATGTAAACAGTAAAGTTGTCATGCAGTCTCACATAAAAGCATGCTGGTAGCAACAGGAATTTGGGTGGGAAAACACTTCTCCTTCTCTGTCCCTCACACACACATACACACCCTTGTTCTGGCTCCTGACTTCTAGCTCCTTGCTCTTTGATCCCCTTGTTCCCTAACTCCCTTAATTCCTAGTTCTATGCCCTCTAGTCCTCTGGCTCCCTTGTTCCTGGCTCCTGTACTCCTCATGTGGAATTTTGCCTTTTCCCAGGACCTTGATGATGAGCTTTACCATCCTTGACATTGAAGAATGGCTCAGAGGCTTCCCTTCCCTCGCTGCTAACCCCTTTGCCAATTACCAGACCTGTCCTCTTTCCCTTCTAGTCCTTTCCTTCAGCTCTCTGCAGCCCTTGACCCTTCCCTGTGTGACAGCTTCTAACTTAGGCCTTTTTTACATGCGATGCTCTGTCGCCTGGACACCCATCGTCCACGTGGGGAAGCATCCTGTGTAAATGTGGGGGTGCACACTCCTGTGACTCATGCACCCTTCACGCACAGAGGAACCAGTGACAATGCTGGTTGCTCGGTGTGTGGGAATGCTTAGGGATGCAGGAGAGGATGGGTGTGTGCCTGTGTGCACCAGCACAGCCCCCGCAGCAGTGCGACCATGGACCACCCCACCCCACTAGCTGTGGCCCACTTAATAAGAGCTTTAGTGTACATGAACCCACACTTTGCCTTGCTTCCTCAGCCCCAGTCCTCTTCTGCAGGTTGGGGGTAATACTGGGGCTGAGGACAAAGGGGAAAGCTGTCCACTGGCTCCTGACTGTTCTCACATTGTAACATTTGCCCTGGGGCTGGAAAAATAATGAGCTGGGGGGCAAAACTGGTGATAACTCAGAAGCAGGAATATAAATATACTAGGTTGGAGGACTACACTCAAACTGTGGAACCAAAGGGACTAGGCACAGCAGGGAAGCAGACAGCAGGTTCCTCCTGTTTCCACATAGCAGCAATGGGGCTACAGCTTAGGCTGTGGGTGGGGGGAAACAAAGGTTCGTTGTTGGCAATACTGATAGCTGGGGTTCATTTCTTCTGTACTTGCACCTGTTCTCTCTGCTGCCTACTGCTCCTATTGCTCAGTGCTCACTGCTCACATACATCTGCTTCTAGTGCAGCTGTTTATACAGGAATGTTTTCTCTTGCAACATATTTCTACTGGAACAGTGGGTGAAAACAGACATGACGCTAACCACCCATTAACCACCGTTGGTGGTTATTTATGCATGTTGCAAGGCTCCATAGGGCACCAATACAGCCCTGCAACATGCATAAATAACCACCAATGGTGGTTAAAGGGTGGTTGGCATCATGTCTGTTTTCACCCAGTGATACACTGCAGCTGTTCTGGGATGAGAGCACTTGTTTCTTAACCAAACTCCTGGTCCACAAATGGGGTAGGGGAAGAGACTCAAAGATGACTTTGACCAACTATTCCCTCACGTGTGCACTGGCTCTCCCTACCCTGCTTGCTGCTGTTTGGTGTTTAGATACACCTGCCCCTGGAGTGGGTCCACCTTATACACGAATGGCGTTTCTTTTTGTGACACATTCATAGCACAGACTGTTGCAATGCAGTTGGCTTTGGGTTGGGGCATTTCCACTCTCCGGCTCTTTCCAACCCCTTTATACCTCCCACTATTGTCTCAACCCAAGCACCAGTATTTGCTCGAGTCTAAGCCTAATGGTTCCATGTAGTATCCAGGACTGTGGGGGGAACAGCCTACATGTTTTCCCCAACCGGAAGAGAAAGAGGATTGTGGCCAATAGAGCAAAACAAAGGGTAAAAACAAACCTGACAGTGGACCAGTCCAGTCTGCTGTGGCATGTTTGTGAACAGACCCTGCCTGCACTTTTGTGCGGGCATCGCCAGATGTTCGACACAGGGTATTCCAGTTCGTGATGACAGCTAGCCAGGGCTGTGATCCCAGAGACTTCTGGAATCACAGCTCAGGCTAGGGTCTGCTCTGATCAGGCCATAGCGGGTGCCTCAGAGCTGAATGTCTGTTTTCAGGCTGGTCTGCCGGCCCAGGCTGCCTCCACCATGGCAGTCGTCATTGACTACCATTTCTTCCCATGATGACAGGGCAGGGGCTGGATGCAGAGCAGGGGTGGGACGGATAGCCGCACATTCCCCATTCCCCCTATCCCCAGCTTATGCAGCCATCAGCCAGGCCAGGAGCCTGTGTGTTTTGTGCTCCAACCAGTGTGCACCCCATCTGCCCGGGCTGCCTGTCCTGAGTCAGCTTTGGATGCAGCAGCCCAGCCGTCACTTGTGGCTTCACCCTAAGTATAGGTGCATAGATTCTATAACTGTTGCATGCACACCCTGCTAGCAGGCCCCACCACTACCACTACCATTGTGGCTCTGGTGTTAGTACTTCTGATCTGGTTCAGTAGGCCTCACTGGCAGTGCCCACCAGACCAAAGCAGCGGTACTGGCAGTGGAGGCAGGGTCTGCCAGAAAAGGCGACACTAGAAAGAGATGTACATCTCCAGTCATACTCTCATCTGTCCCCATTAAATCTGATGGAGGGTTGAAGATATATAAGGGAGAGTAGTATCAGAGGCTGCAGGTAGTAGGATTGTGGAGAGAGGGGAACAAGAACTGAAAGGAGAAGGTAAAAACATACCACTGGAAATCACCTCTGGAGAAGGAGCATGGCATATCTATTGACAATCTCTTTGCATTTGACAAGTGCAGCGAGTTCTTACAATGTATACAGCAAACTCTAAAGATTACTTTTGAAAAATAGATGCATGGTAGCAAAAAATCCAGAACAGTGCCTTAAATTTAGCAGTGTTGATTGGATTCCAGCTCTGTTGAAGCTTCACAGGTATTAATGGTACCTAGAGTGATTTTCCCCACTGGCAACAGTTAAAACTAAAAGACATTTGACTTCCTCTTTGTTGAAACAAATTGCTTACCATTGAGCACAAAACAGCATTGCAAGCTGTAAACTTCCTGCAAGCCATTCTATGTTATCTAGTGGCATGTTACTGAGGAGATTTCAAAAAGTGTAAAAGTAAAAAGGATTCACACAGAAAAAAATTGAGGATGCCTGTGCTCCTTCCAATATAATGTGGATGGTACTGTAAATAAGCATGGCTGCAAGATGAAGCCTTCTAGGGAACTAAGGACAAAATTTTTATAAAACAGCTCAAACACTGAAGTCTGGCCCCTACTGAACATATTTGAAAAGCTGGCCCTGGAAATGTATACATTGTGGTTTGGGGAGCAATGGCATGAAAATATCGACACTCTGAGCAGTATTATATCAGATGATCTGGGATTATATCAGATGATATGGTGGCTTCTGTGACTATGTTACTTTGGACCTGATCCAATAACTATGTAAGTTAATGGTAGTCCTTAATGGTGTAGGGGGAAGCTAATGGAGTAGGGGGAGTACTTTGGGAGACCTTTCGCCTCCCTATCCTGTTTGTTTGTTTCCCCCCCTAAAATAACACTCCTGATTTAAAACACACTTGTCTGGAAATGTTGGCCTTAACTTATCAGTCTCCATTCTTCCCTGTTGTAAAATGGGGATAATAGATTCCCCTTCCCTACAGAGGTGTTTTGTAGATTGATTGTTTTACAGTGCTTTGAACATGAAAGTACGATAAAACTGCTAAGTGTTATCGGAAAGTTTCAGACAAGCTCTAGTGTTATCCAATTGTCAACCTTTAGAAGCAAGTAATGGGTAATTGGGTTCCCTCTTACCTTCATTAGATAAGAGATTTCTCACTTTACTCTATCAATAGAAAGATTAAGAGGCCTTGTTACTCCAAGAGAATAAAAATGTATAGGCCAGGGAAAGTGAGTAGTAGACAATGTAAAGCTGTCGTTGTAAAACAATAAATCTGTTACAACACAAAGAAGTTTCACGCCTTGTGATGTCTTTCTTTTATAGTCATACCTCCCATTCAACACACACTCAATCATTACTCAGGATCATGGAATGGAGCATGAACTGGTCCATTAATTAAATCAGAATTTATAGGCAGACTGCATCTCAGGCTTCCATGCCTATTATTGCCAGTTACAAGGTGCTGCTGGGAGTTACAAGAAAGCCAGTGCAAGCTTATCCTGTGTGACCAACCTGACCAATATTGTTAATGCTTCCTTTTTGTATAGACTTAAATAGTATTTCTATCATGACACTATTCAGTGAGCCCAATCACAAATGCTGCAGATGGTGCGCAGAGCCAAATGTGTGTGGAGGCACACGCAATCCACGCAGATTCCTACTGCAGGCAAATGGAGCCCTGCAGATCCTGCATGCCTGTGTGCGCATAGGCTCCGCGGGGTTTGGGATCAGGCTCAGTGTCTGTGACTTGCATGGACTTTATCAGTTCTCATTTTGGTGAATGCAGAGCCTGTAGTTTACCAAAAATCATAGTTGTAGTCATTACCATAGATTTCATGCACAGCTCCAGAAATCTTAGCTGTTTGTTCAAACACATTGAAAACTTTCTGTTGCAGGGGAAAGAAAGAGGCGCCAAGTACCACTAAACCATTTCTTATGGAATTCAAGAGAGCATTAGTTTACTTTCCAGTTACCACCCTATGTTGAGGCCTCCTTTACTACTCATAAAGGAGCTATGTGTTCAACTCAATGTTGGTGGTTTGTTGGGTAAATTCTGCTCTTAATATCTGGGTGTTTGGGCCACTACAGTTCAAAAGCTTTGATACAAAAGCTTTTGATACAATCTAACTGCTATTAACTATTTTAAATGCTATGAACAAAATGGATTACCTAATAAGTACACAGACCTGCCATCAGTCTTTACAGTCCCAAGGTGGCCCAAGCACGACCTGCTCCATTGCATCCGTGTCTTTCCTGAAGAGAAAGGGTGACTTACACCTGTGGCATGGAGCACAAATCATTTCCAACCATACTGGAGAAGAGCAATACATGGGAGTCCAAATGTACATAGCTGCTGAGGGTCTGCAGGTAGCCAAAGAGCACCATCTGTTAGGCAGCCACCATTCAGTAGTATTTGGGACCTGGGATCAGATGGCATATGGCAGCAATTCATGAAGTTTGGAAGACCTCCCTCAATACCTTCTGTTCCTGTGTTTAACATTAATTGTGTTATTGTTTTGTTTTCAATGTTTTCATGGAGTGCAGGGAGATAGTGGGAGAGGGTGGGAGAATTGGATTTGGGGTGGGTAGGTGGGAATGTCATAACCCTTCTTCCCAGTAAGTGAGGGTACAAGCATGATGGATGGGTGAACTGGCATGGGGAATTGCTCGGGTGCTAGGCAAGGGTATGGGAATGGATAGGAGTGAGGAGGATTGTGGTTAATTGTGTTTTATTGTATAGTTCTTTATTTTATTGTGGGTAGGGAAGGGGTTGCATTATAGATTGGTAAGGGGGGTGTATTGTAGTGTTAATAGAATATATTTCTCTTTGCTTTGATGATATGGTGTTGTAAGATGACTTGAGCCTTTTGGAAAGCCAGGGTATACATTAATAGTAATAATGATAATCATCATCATCAATGCTTCTGTTCCCATTTTTTTTCATCATATCTAGGGCTGAGATGAGAGCAAGTGTTCAGATTTTTCAGGGAAATACTGACCTTTTGGGAATGTTTGCGAGTGTTCATTGGTACTTTTTCAGTCTCTAGTGCTTCTGCTCTTCCATCATTGTTGATATTGGCACCTGTATTTCCATGATTTCTCATCAATTTTGTCATTTTCTGGCATTTTCTCCTAATTGTTTGTCACTTTCCATCATTTTGGTCACTTTCTGTCACTTTATCGGCTCTTTAGTGTCTCCACAGCCCCTGGCAGTGTGCATAGGATGCACATGGGGCCTGTAGTAGCTCTGTTCAACTCACAAAAAATAATGATAAATGGCAAAAACAGCAGAAAAGTCAGTAAGTTTCTGCATTGTGTGAATTACCCATTTCTGACAGAAAAAGCATTCACCAAGATTTGTCATTTCATGCTTTACCATATCAGCATGCCTGCTCACAGGAATGCACAATCCTAGACAATTATAATAGCCCCGTCTTTCTTGCCTATAAAGTGGCATGTTGAGTTTTAATTTATCCTATTAATTTGCTGAAACTAACTACAGAATTCTTAAATAGTCCTCTATTAATAAACATAGAGGTGAGACTCCAAAAGACATAAATCTCTATGGATCACCCCAAGTTCAGACAGCTAAACATCTACTGCAATTGTACATTTGGGCTTGCTATACCTTAGGCCAAGCACACACTCTTGCAGAGGTGGATTGCAAGGCTGCTGGTTGTAAGAGAAGTAAGGATTACAACTGGGGAAACCAACAAAGTTACAGCTGTGTTTGGAGGGGCAGTGAAATTTCAGATCAAGACACATTCTCCTGTTAGGCCTTGCCTTCCAGTCCATTTATCATTTCAATTGTTCTCCTCTGAACCCTCCTCAATTTGTTAAAGTGAGGAGCCTAGATAACTGGACAAAGCGTAGGTGAGGTCTGATAGGTGCCATGTAGGGGAACAATTACTACTTTTGTCTTAGAAACAATAACTTTTCTAATGCAACCCAAAATAGTGTTTTTAGCCTTTGGTCTAATAAAATTAGTTTTACCCCAATAACCTTTTTAGCTACTGCATCACATTGTTGACTTACATTAATCCTCAGATCTCTCAAACCTCTTTCAGAAATGCTGCTACCTAGCCAGTTATCTCCCATGTTGAGTTGGTATATTTGGGCTGGGGGTTTTTGTTTTTCTTTTCCTTTCTTTACATCTGTCATTTTTTAATTTCACCTTATTTTTTTTTCTGCCCAGTTTTCCAGGTCATCAGTATCATTTTGAATTCTGACCCAAAGTTCTTACAATTCATCCCAACTTTGTATCATCAGCACATCTGCTAAGTATGTTCTCCAACCTGGCAGACCTTTAAAGCCCTAAATGGCTTGGGCGCCACCTATATGCAGGTCCGCCTCACCCTCTGGGTCCTAGATCACCAGGTCTTACACTGTCTGTGGAAAGAGGGGGTGGGGTCAAGCAGACCTCCAATGGGGGGGGGGTGTTCCACAGCCATGATGCAGCCACAGAGAATGCCCTCCTCATGGTTGACACCCGGGAAATCCAGGGCACCCCAAGGAGAGCGCCCCCGGGTCCTAGCAGTTGGCCGGGGGCGCTCTCCTCGGGGTCCCCTAGGTTTCCCGGGAGTCAACCATGAGGAGGGCATTCTCTGTGGCTTCACCATGGCTGTGGAACACCCTCCCATTGGAGGTCCGCTTCACACACCCCCACACACAGACACGCACACACCCTCTTTTCACAGACAGTGTAAGACCTGGCTGTTCTGCCAGGCCTTTACCGAAGGAGATGCGGGGTGGGGGGGTTGTTTTGTTTTGGTTGTTTTGTTTTGGGGATTCTAGGTTGTTTTAACTGATATGTATTTTAATATGTTTTTTAAATGTTGTTAGCTGCCCCGAGATGCCTGTAGCATACAAATTTTGATATAAAAATAAATACATAAAAAGCTTACATCCATAGCCTTGATTAAAACCATATCCTTATTGAAAAGCACTGGACTCAGGACAGATGCTTGTGAAATTCTACTTGTTACCAGTGTCCATAGGCTACAGAATATTCACCTCATCTTCTCCACTGGCTGATAGATCTCTATAAGAGAGTGTGTTTGCCATGTTGGTTCCCCCCCAAAATAGGTCATAGAGACAAAGTAGTGTAGAGGTATCCTTTATTGGACCAACTTAGGTTGGTGGAGGTTTGCAAGCTTTCGGACCTCATCAGGCAAGGCAGAAGCTGTACCAGCTTGGATTCCTGACTTGCCTGACGAAGGATCCTGTGAGGTCCGAAAGCTTGCAAACCTCCACCAACCTAAGTTGGTCCAATAAAAGATATCTCTACACTACTTTGTCTCTACGACCTAGATCTCTATAAGACAGAGGTGGACAAAGTTCCAGAGCTGAAGAGTTGCATAGCAAAATTTTTATATCAAGAGCCACAATATATATTACATTGATTGTGACTGCTGCTTCCTCCATCTCCTCCCTTACAGCAAAGCTCTGGATCCCAGGCAGTCAGGTGGGTTTAAGCAATAGCAGCAACAGCGTAGGGCATGCTCCCCTTCTCCCAGAGCCCCAATAAGATTCCGGTGGCCAAAATGGTGACTTGATTTCTCTTGCTTCGGAGGGAACTGCATGGATGCACCACCCAGACAGTCAATTCTAGCGAGAGCAGTACAGATTCCAAACAGCTGCATGAAACTCCCAAACCGCCATTTGTTCACCTCTGCTGTAAGACATCAGCTATGTTTGGATTAAGGATGTGTACCACCATTCATTTTCATTTTAGTTTTCATTTACAAAAACTCCTTCATTTTCAGGGGGTTTCACGAATAACCCTACTTAGGGTATTTAGGGGGGAGGTTATTTCATTTTATTTAAAAAAAAATTAAAAATTAAAAATCACTTCACATGTGCAAAATGGCCACTGGGCCGTTCTATACATGTGCCCCCCTTTTCCAAAATGGTGCCCCCCTTTTCCAAAATGGTTCCAAAATGTGCCCCCCTTTTCCAAAACTAGTCTATCAGCAGCCAGTGCAAAGAACGGAGCACTGGAGTAATGTGCTCCCGTGGGCCCGTCCCCTTCAGGAGATGGGCCGCCGCATTCTGCACCAGCTGCATTCTCTGGACCATCACCAAGGGTAGCCCCACATAGAGTGCATTACAGTAGTCTAACTTGAGTTAATAAAAGCATGGATTATTGTGGCCGGGTCTGTGGATCTGTGGATCAAGGAGCACCCCCCAGACTATGGACCTGAGATACCAGAGGAGGATGGACCTCATCAATGATGGGGGTCATCACTCCCCTGGCTTTCCCCACAACCATCACCTCCATCTTGTCAGGATTTAACTTCAAGCAGCTTGCCCTCATTCAATCCCCCACAGTTGACAAACACCAGGTAAGCACCGAGACTGTCGGGCCTGGGTTTGATGAAAATGAGATATATAGTTGGGTGTCATCAACATATTGATGACACCTTACACCAAATTCTCAACAACCTCCTCCAAAGGCTGCATATACACATTGAACAGGAGAGGGGATAAGATGGAACCCTGTGGGACTCGACACGTGAGACCCTGGAGAGAAGATAAATAATCCCCCAGCACCACACGCTGGGTTCTCCCAGCCAGAAAAGAGCTGAACAATTCAAGAACAGTCCTGCTCATTCCTTCTCGGTCCCGCAGCCCAGTCACCAACAACTCATGATCAACGGTATCAAATGCAGCCGAGAGATCTATAAAAATCAACAGGGTTGAATGACCTTGATCCAACTCTCGGGAGAGATCAATCTCCGTGCCATAAACCAGACAGAAGCCAGACTGTGAGGGATCAAGAAAGTTGGCCCAGTTCAGATGCTCCTGAAGCTGCCAAGCCACCACCCATTAGATAACCTTCCCCAAAAACCTTCCCAGTAGCTGGTCAGGACATCAACATCCAATGTCTTTTTGAACAGGGGCCACACCACTGCCTCCTTGAGGTGATCCGGCACCTGCCTTCCCTAGGGAAGGTGTTGACTATCCCGGCCAGCAACTGCCCTAATGTGTCCCAGCTGGCCTTGATTATCTAATCAATTAACAATATAACTAATCTAATCTTTATGTCTATAATATATATTTATATCTAATCTATACTACCTATCTATATATAATGTATAGGGCAGGGAAAGGGAAATGGTAAAATGTAGGGTATTAGGAAGGAAAGGTATTGGTAACACAATGAGAGCTAGGGAGGATTTTTTGTGTGCAAGCACCACAGTTCTGTAAATGCAACCTGACAAGCAGAGCTCTCACAGAATGGAGAGAAAAAGCCTGGCCCTCCCATTATAAAGTATTGCAGTGTCCTTCCCCAGAGACCCCCGATTGGTTGTGGAAGGCAGCAGGCATTGAGCAATCACAGAATGCCATGAGACTGCTGGGGCCTGCTTGCACGGCTCATTGGCCAGTGATACATCCATCAGATACTTCTGAGCTGCTCACCCCTCCCAACACAGGCACAGTTCAAGGATTCAGCCCTGTTTAGGGCTCCGAGAT
Source organism: Sphenodon punctatus (assembly GCA_003113815.1). NCBI lineage: Eukaryota > Metazoa > Chordata > Lepidosauria > Sphenodontia > Sphenodontidae > Sphenodon > Sphenodon punctatus. Next base: position 422,741 of record QEPC01015112.1, on the reverse strand, counting down.
GTCTTCTCCCTCCTCCCCTCTCCACATTTTCCCTCCAAAACCCAACTGCCAAAGCACTAAAAATAACAACAATGATAACGACATTGTTTTCATTTTCGTTGTCGTTATCGGTATTTTCAGTTTTCGTTTTTGTTATCGTCATTCTTGGTCGTAGTTTTTGTTATTGCAATAACAAAAATGACAATTTTTGTTATCATTATTGTAATAATGAAAACAACATGCACACCCCTAGTAGGGTATCTGTATCACAGTGCAATAAGATCTTCAGTACATCAGCTTCACTAACGCCGCGCATTCAGCCCCTCTGGCATCCCCGGCCCTATCTATCCCAGCTCCACCAGGTATTCAGTCTTCTTGCAGGCTCACAGTTCTCCAGGGCTTCTCCCAGGTTCAAGTCCCTGGGCTTCTCCAAACTCACCCTCCAGTCCCTTCAGTACCTTGGAGAGCATAGAATGTCAGGGTTTTCTCAGTCCAAGTCCAAGGATCTAGGTTTCTCCCCAGCAGGGCTTCAATACCAGACCCCTGCTGAATGCCTCCAAGAGATGTTGCCTGTTCAGCTGCCACACAGAGACTGAGGTTCCTCTTCACTCAGTCTTCTTTTTATACTGGCAGAGTGGGGGTGGCCAGGCTTCCACTCCTCAAACTTAAAGGGCCAACATCTGTCCACTCTGTATTTTCCAGCCTGTTTCCAGCTCAGGCTGACCTCTATGCACAGGGTTGGCTTGAGCATGTGTATACCCAGTTCTCAGGCTGATGCATGTCCTGAGGGCTGGCTTTGCCATGCCCAGGGCCAGTGTAACTTATCTTGGTGCCCACCCTCAGCCCTCTTAAAGGGGAAGCAGCCTCAAAAGTCTGCTCCCTGACACACCCATATTTTGCCACAATTACCTTTTTAAGTGTACAGTCCAACCTTCAATATTTTTTCTGAGTTTTCTATTTTACAGAAACATCAGTGCATTATGTATGAATTTAGAAGACAGACTACTGGTATGTAACAATTCATACAGGCCAGACCTCTAAAATGTCTTCCCTAATAAAAGAAAAGAAATAGATATTTTAGGGATGCACATTAAATATATCAAAGTTTATTGGAATAGAAAAGGTTTTTAAAAATTAGAGTTTACTGGGCTAAATAAATAAATAGATTACACAGAAATTATCAGAATATAGAATAGAAATGGTTTATAATGCTGTAGCAATAGAAAAATTGTTACAGATGGTTCACTCAGCATCAGGAAAACATCAAATGTCAGTGTAGCACATTGAATCACTAAGGTACAAGACACACAGTTTGTTATTGGGCCTCCTTGTCATCCAAATCAGTGTAGCTGAGATTGCAGCATAGGAGCCAGATTGCAAAACATTGGTCTCTTTTTATCTCACTTCAAATAAATGAGTTTTCATATGACTGCTGTGTCCCCTGCTCCACAGTAGCAATTGCTCAAAGTGGGCCATGCGGGTTGCAAGGAGAAGTCCAGCAGTAATCAGGAGAAAGCACACAAGATGATGAAATTTGCTTCACAGTTAAAGGGCTCCTCACTCTTTTCCACAGTGGGACCAAAGGTTACCTCTGCTCCCAAGGCTTTTAACACAGGAGGGGACAGGCTTGCCCCAAACAAGAGTTGCAGCAGTATGTATCAGTGAACAGAAGGAATGAGGGAAAGGGCACAGATAAATATAGTAGTCAGTATTTTTGTCAATAAAGAACAAAAAGAAGTGTCTGTTTCATGACTGTTCTTTCAGTATAAAGAACTGGGCTGAAAATGAGCATTTGAGTTCTCTGTGGAGCTATCCCTTTACTCCGGATGAAAGGCTGACCCAGTAAATGTTTTTTCAAACTGCTGAGTATTGTGCTCATTACTTTGCCATTTTTCAATATTTCTGATTTCTGATCAAAACATGATTAAGCAAATCAGAAAAAGAGGCATTGAGTGTTTTTCCAGTTAGACAGTATTGAATGTCTTTGTAGGCAACTTACTCCATCCTAGCATGGCTACCCTCGTCTGCATCTCGGTTTCTCCAACAATAAGGCACCAAGGTTGTAGTTCTACACAGAGACTATTTCTTTATTGCTTAATCAATGTTTCTCATTGACTTCAGGGTTCCTACCAGTTTGGCAATGGAATCATTTTTTACAATCAAAAATTCAGGCCACTTAAACGCACTTGCTCCATCTCAATTCCCTGTTTCTGAGAACACTTTCCAGGCCCTTCTGTGACCTGGAAAGAGCTTTTTACAATACACCTTCTCAAGGCTTCCCAGGTTCTCTCTCTAGCCAGGTTCCCGGTCTGTTTTATGTGCTAGGTCATTTAGGTCGCCTGGCCTCCTCCAATTAGTCTCTCCATCTGGGCTTGAAGCAATTAAATCCACTAGGGCAAACAGGAACCTGAAACAGGTATAGCTGGAGCCATTTCACTCATCCAGCTACATTTTAAAGCTATTATTAGGTTTCTAATACTGCAGGGGAAGGAGGGAACGAGTTCAATATGGCAGGAGTGCAGGGGAGGATAATAGGAAATGTATTTTGGAGCGAGATAAAAAGCATTTTATAATAATTTTTAGATGATTTGGAATTGTAAGGTGGTGTAAACAATGAAAACAGAGAAATTCTTCTTCTCCTTTTATTTGTGAGGCCTGGTCATCCTCCTGGTCCTGTACCAGTTCTCCTATCATTCCATGTCCTTCTTCATCACTTCACTCCATCTATAGGGATGTGCAAATACGGTTCAGACGTTCAGGGTTCAGCCCGAGCTCAATCAGTTTGGACGTCCGAACCGAACGTCCAAACCGAACACGGAAACCCCCAAACAGTTTGGGCGTGTTCGGATTAGTTTGGTGGCGTTCGGGCAGGAAAAACCTGGCTTGCAGGCCCAGGGAGGAAGGGGGGTCAGCTGAGGAGGGGTGGAGAGGCTTGGACTAGCAGCCAGCCTGCCCAATCACCATGCCTCTTTTCCTCAGACCACTGGCTTGGCAGTCTGCGATTGGCCATGGGCTAGGCTGCACAGAGCCAATGGGGATTGTGGTAAGGCAGGTGCAGCAAGTAACAAAAGTCATTGCCCTCCCCCCACCTTCCATATCGTTCTGACCTAGCCACTGATTCTGTCAGCAGGCATTTTCAGAATTCTCCCACTCCCAGCAGTTTGTGTTCCTCCAAATCCATTGCCATCCTCCTCCTATTTGACGCATTTCCACACATTTACCTCCATAGTTTCATTTATTTAGATTAGATTAGATAGATTTAGGTGTTATACTTGACATCAAGAAACAGCCACTCCATCCCCAGGTCCCACCATCAGGGTTCTGGGGCCTACGTTACAGGTAGGGAGAACTGTCCATCCACGTCATCCAAAAGCTGCCACTCCAGCCCCAGGACCCACCATCAAGGTGCTGGGGCTGTCATTCCGCTCACAGGGAGCTATCATTCCATGGCATCAAGAAACAGCCAGACACTCCAGCCCCAGGTCCCACCATCAGGGTTCTGTGGCCTACGTTACAGGCAGGGAGGGCTGTCCATCTACGTCATCCAGAAGCTCCACTCCAGCCCCAGGACCCACCATCAGGGTTCTGGGGCCGTCATCCTGCTCATGGGGAGCTGTCATTCCACAGCGTCAAGAAACAGCCAGTCACTCCAGCCCCAGGTTCCACCATCATGGTTCTGGGACCTATATTACAGGCAAAGAAGGGCTGTTATTCCACTTCATCCAGAAGCTTCCACTCCAGTCCCAAGACCCACCGTCAGGGTTCTGGGGCTGTCATTCTGCTCATAGGGAGCCGTCATTCCACCACATCAAGAAACAGCCAGCCACTCCAGCCTTGCTCTGCCTGCTTCGCCCGGAGGAAGTGGCTGCCCTTCACTCTCCGGTTAAAGAAACCAGCCAGCCTCTTCCCCACTGGATCAGGGAGCTAAGGTTGCCTGCCACAATCCCCTTCTCTCTCAAGCACAGAGCATCCCTGACCACCAGGTGAAGGGTGTGTGTGGTGCAAGGGATGCTGGTGAAGCCCCCCTGGCAGACTGCCCTCAATATGTTGGCCGTGTTGTGTGTCACCATGCACCCCTTGGTGAAGGGTGCACCTGGCATGACCCACTCCCTCACCATGGCGGTCAGGGCTGCCTTGATGTTCCGAGAAGTGTGGGGACCATCCATTACTTCCACCTGTAGCAGGGCCCACCTATACCCTGCTTCGGGACCCCTCCTGCCACGCCCAAATGCTGCATGAGGGTCTTGCCACCAGTGCGCTGTCACTGCCAGGTAGGTGTTCTGCGCATTTCTGCTCAACCACAGGTTGGAGGTGAAATGGATGGTGGCACCCCCAGCCCCTGCCAGCTGTTCCCTCACCCGCTCTTTAAAGTCTGGTACAAGGCTCGCACCACCTGCCAACTCAGGGTGGTGCACGAGGGCAGCTTAAACTTGGGGGCCACGAAGCAAATCAGGCACCTATACCCCATGTCCCCGACTACCAAGAAGGGCTGCCCATCGAGCGCAATCATTTCCCCCAACATGTGTGTGGGGCTTTCAGTTGAAAGCCACGCCACCCTCCACGTCCTGCAGCTGCCGATGGACTTGGCAGCTGCCCCCACCCCAGCTCCTCCATGGTGCACGGATGCTTCTGGGCCTCAACTGGCGGCGGCTGCTGCTGCTGCTGCTGCTGCTGCTGCTGCTGCTGCTGCTGCTGCTGCTGCTGCTGCTGCTGCTGCTGCAGCACTGACAGTGCTGATGGGAGGGGTGGAACATGGTGGCGACACAGCTCTCAGAGGGACGTGTGGCCAGCCCTGTACAAAATGGCCAAGGGTCTGTTGTCCTGCCCACCAATGAGTGTCCCCAGAAAACGGGTGTTCTCTATGGCGGGGGACATTTGCTCACCGCACCAACTGAGAATAGAAGCCAAGTTGGTGGAGCAGTTGCTTTTCATCAAGGTCAACTCTCCGCCACTGAGATTCCCCAAGTTGCCCCTGGACACGGATTGATGGTGCAGTGACACATGCCATCCCATACCAGGGGAAGTCTTGGGATGGGGCTCCTCCTCAATCTGGACTGCTGCTGTGGAGGTGCTGTCCCTTCCTTCCAATGCCCAGCACCTGCCCTGCCCCTCTCTCTCTCTCTCACTAGACGGCCTCGGTCAGCCTGTCTGACTGACCTGATGACGCCAGGTGACATTGGGAAGTTGTAAGCCTGCCAGCAGGCCTCTGGCTAGATGATCTCAGCCCGCCTATCTGACTGGCTCTCTCTCATGCTGCAGTCTTCGCCAGCTTATCTGAGTGCCCTGCCAAGGTCCCAGCCTGCCTTCCCTACTGCCTCTCATGCCACACTGCCTGTCTGCTACCCAGGTTGCCAACCTCGAACCCTGCCTCAGCCTGCCTTCTGATGCTCATGCCATGCTGCCTGTCTGCTGCTGCTGCTGCCTCTGCTGTGCCATGGGTTCTGTGCCCCAGCAATCCAACGTCTGCTGCTGCTGCCTCTGCTGTGCCATGGGTTCTGCTACTGGGCAATGCAATGTCTGCTGCTGCTCCACCAATGCCTGGCAGCCTGTAATGCCTGGCCAAGTAGGGGTGACAGGCCAACCACAAAGCCCCAAGCCTTCCCAGCATCTGCTGCTGCTGCTGCTGCCACTGGGTCTCAGACGGCCAGCCATGGCACCATGGGCACCCCCGGAGGCCAGACACCAAGCCTGCCTGCCTGGGCAACCGAGTGCCAAGCCCCAAGCCTTCCCAGTCTCTGCTGCTGCTGTGTCTCCGATGGCCTGCCATGCCCCCACGGGCACCCCTGAAGCGCCTCAAGCCTCTGCCATGGCCAAACTTTCTGAACATTCGGGGGGGGGGGTTTCCAAAC
>QEPC01015112.1:389012-415386 GCA_003113815.1 Sphenodon punctatus | reverse complement strand
TCAATTGCACCCATTGAGCACAATGGAAGGCTGTAGCCCCTCCCTCCACAGTCCCATACATGCTGTGGACGGAAGAGCTCAGCCGCCCCAATCGCGTTTTCCATAGGAAAACGCTTTGGGCGGCTGATTTTTGAGCCTTCTGGGACCCACTCCTCTGGAGTGGGTCCCAGAAGAGAAGTCAAGCAGCAGCAGCCTCTGCCTTGCCTTTTCAATCAGAGCGGAGGCTGCTGCAGCCGCGCTGTGGTCAGTTTCAGTGAAACTGACATGAAATTGACCACAGTGCTGCAGCAGCCTCCGCTCTGATTGCAAAGGCAAGGCAGAAGCTGCTGCAGGCGGCGGGGAAGCAGCGGGGAGGTTTTTTGTTTTTGCTTTACTTTGAGCAGCGGCACAGCGCCTGGCGGGGCACTTGGGGGGTCAGCGCCTCCAACGCCCTGGAAGGGGAGCCGCGCCTGCATAGGGCACCAATCCAGCCCTGCAACATGCATAAGAAATGTTTAACAGTGTCATGTCTATTTTCACCCTTGGTCTTCTTCCTTTTACCTCTATTCTTTGCACTATATGCCTAAACCAGTCTTCTCCCCCTCATCTTGTGCTTACTACGTGCCACTCTTGCTTGTCTACTGGCTTCTTCATTTGTAGCCTGGTCCTGTCTTGTTCATCTTTGCATCAATCTCAGCATTCACATTTCACAGGGTTCCAACAGTGTTTTCTTTCTTTCTTTCTCTTTCTTTCTTTCTTGCCAATGCTCTGTTCTATACAGCAGCATTAGTCTTAAAATTGTTGACTGTTGCTTTCAACTTAATATTATTTTCTTATTGCATGATTGTAAGCCGCCCCAAGCTGCCTGTGGCAGGAGGGGCGGGGTAACACATTTTTAAAATAAATTAAATAAATAAATACCCAGCCACTTCACCAGCAGCCCCAAACCAGCATAAATAGGGATGGTTAGTGACAGATGCCAACAGGCAGAAGAAAAAACCAAAAACAAATATGGACCTACGTGAAAAAGAGGTTCTTGATAGGAAATGATATGTAGAGAGATTAGATATATGAAAAAGAAATGCAACAGGAAACTCAGGGTGCAAATCTTTCACTATTAAAGAAGAAGCCCACAATGGGTACTGGAGGATTGCACTCTTAGCCAGGAAGCATGCAAAATGATACCTCTTTGGGAAAATAATACTCCTGAATTGATACACTCAGTTGTAAATGGAGATATCAAAAACAGCAATGATGTGAGATCCATTGACATGACACCAAAATTAAAATGCACTAGCAATGTGATGATGATTAATTACATCCCTGAACAGGGATTATATAGACCCTGTACAAAGAGGAACCTCACAAGATCTATGTCCACATAAAGCTTCTGTAGCACGTGGTGGTCCAGTCCAGCTCTAACTATCCAAAAGACCAGCACACCAGACTCACATTTTGCCACCTTCCGTCCCTGCTGCCTGTTTCTCAGCTGCTCTTGTTCTGCCCTGGAGAGGTGTTGCTGCAGCTATTCCTGCCTCCATTCTTGGGGGATTTCTCTCAATGCTGTTAGGGTATTTTGACACAAGACTTGCCTTTTGCATATTTCTGAAATATGCCTTTTCATTTGGAGGTTTTACAAGTCCACATCTCCAAGCCTGCACTAGTTCGTGGGGACACTGTTTGCAATGGTGCCGGGCTCACTTCCAGTAGCAGGGAGGAATGTCTAACCCCACCCCCCGCACACGAGTTTGCTTCTACTGGACTTTAGAAATACGCAAGAAGCAAGCCTCATAAAAAAAATGTCCTTAGTCTCCATGGGGCTCTGCCCATGGTCCTCAAACTTCTGCTTGAGAGTAGGGCTTAAATGAGAATCAAAATGATTCTCATGAATCCTAGCTCACAGAAACAAAACCTAACCCTTCTCCCACACTTTCAAAACAAGGTAGGTGGCTTTTTCTCACCTGGCTGCCTCGTCAATCCGGGAGGAGCTGCTCCAGCTGCTGGGTCTTGCTCCTGGATCTCTCCCTGCATGGCTTCTCTGTGAGGGAAGTGGGAAAACTCTGAGGAGAACGCAAAAAAAAATTACAAATTTTTTTACTATGCAGCCTCAAAATGGTCATCGGAGCCATTCTGAGTATGTGCAGCCCTTTTCCAAAATGGTACCGGCAGCATCAGTGACATTCTGGGAAAGGGCAGCCAGTCGGCACATGCTTAGACCGGCTGCCCTTTTCCAAAATGGCACTGACACTGCTGGCACCATTTTGGAAAAGTGCTGCACATGCTGAAAATGGCCCTGTTGTCCATTTTGAGCATGCGTAGTGATTTTTTATTTATTTATTTATATATTTATTTATTTATTTGCCTCCTACTTGGAGGCTTCCCCCTTTCTCCCATAGAGAAGCCAAGCAGGGAGAGATCCAGCAGCTAGAGCAGTCTCCTCCCCCCCCACCCCCACCCCCCAAGACTCTAAAAGGCAGCCAGGGGAGTAAAAGGGGTCTTCTTCTTCTTCTTTTTGCAAGTTCAGGGGAAAGTCTGTTCTTGAGATTCTCACCTTTCCCACCAAGAATCCAGGCAATTTTCAGCTTGTTCTCATTTGCAAGATTTAGCCAAGAACCCCAATTCTCATTAAAGAAAGTGAGAATACTGAGATCAAGTTTCAGCCCTACTTGAGAGGTACAGCTCATAGTCCCCCTTCTAAAGGGATAATGCTTATTGCTTAGATCATCGTTGGCATTGAAACCTTGGCATTTCTTCCAGGAATCTCCTACATCAGAGTCATGGGGCATCCAGGATGTGGGTGGATGTGGGGTTTGGAGTGACAAGGCTCAGGGTCAGGGCTGGGAGGCACAACAGGAGACAAGACTGAGGGTAATAGAACAAAGGCTAAGGTGTAGAAAGTGCAAGGGAACAAGACCAGGAGGGAAACAAGGAATCAAGAGACAGAGGAGACAAGGCACAACTAGATGGGAGCAAGAACAGGGACCAAGAGGGGAGCAAGACAAGGACTAGATGAGGCAGGGAGCAAGGCAGGAAACAAGACAGAGATTAGGACCAAGACAGGGAACAGGAGTGTATGAGACAGAGACTGTTTTTATAAAATCATAGTTAATCCTAATTAGTTTTTAATCCAGATCCATTAATTTGGGGTTATCATTCAAGAGTAACTGTTTATGTGATGTTTTAAAATCAGAAATAAGAATTATTCCAGATTTGCAGTTAATCCGGATTAGGAGTCACAAGGAAGACTATGAAATCTCATGGTGCAGTACAACCATATTTCAGCTCTCTCTTCTGCTTTGGCTTCTGGAAGTACAGAGACAGCAACAGATACAGCAGTCACCTTGCAAAATACAGGGGTCTTCACCTTGGTGTGGTGGATTTTAAATTCAGCATGCCAAGCAGAGACTGCTGGGGAAACTGTGGAATAGCATAGAGATGCAGAGAGTCAGAGGGGAGACATGTATATCCACATCACTCTATGCTGTCTGGGCAGGACTGGCCCCAGGCATGTGCCACATGTGCATCCGCAAATGGCCCCGTGGCCAGCTGGAGCCCTGCACTTGCCTGGTTGGGCAGTAGGCTGCAGCCAGCTTCTCCCCCAAAAAGTGATTCTTCCTCCCATCAATGACTCCAGACCCCATCCCTCACCTGCCTCTGCCTCCTAGTAGCGCAGCAGCAGCAGCAGCAGCAGCAGGGACACGATCGGGCTGGGAGATAAGGCTGTTTGTTTACAAACAGCTCCTCCTCAGTGCTGATCAGACGGTTGCTACCTTGTAAAGAAAGTTCTTCAAGATGGCTCCCAACAGTCTCACAACTGGGTTGTGCATGCTCACCCCGTTCAAATGATAGACCACATGATGGTCTCGAGCTCCTCTAGTATAAAAAGCACTCTCCCCCTCAATGACAGTTCCTTCCAACCCTTTCTAGAAATATAAGAAAAGAATTCCATGTGGGTCTGGAAGGGTGAGTGTTGTGAGAATGTTTGGAGCCATCTCAAAGAACCTTGTTTACAAGGTAGCAACCTTCTGTTCTTCTTCGAGTGGCTCCTCACATATTTTTACATGGCTCCGCTGGGTGGGGAGTTCATGGGCATGCCAGTGCATAGGTGGGGCATGCACACGACTGCACATGCATTCTCACTCACCCACCGCTCATCCACACCCACATAGTAACCACCGTTTCCCCCAGTTGCTCCATGCGTGGGGATGAGTGGGGGGGTGAGTGGGGATGCGTGCACTCACCATGGGCGCATGCACCGCGTTGTTCACACGGGGCTCCCCCATCCATGAACACACAGAAATCTGCATGTTCATGGGTGGGAGAGGCCTGTGTAAAAAGGGCCACATTCTCACAACTGTCTTACTTATACTATCTTAGGTAGGAATTTAGGATGTAAAGCAATATATATTCTGTCTTGAAAAATAAATCTGCAAATATGGTTCTGAGATTATTATGGCTGCTATTTCATTAACTCTTCTTAATGAGGTTATTTCTAACAGAAACACTGTCTTTAAACCCGCACCCCATAACCAGTTCATTTGTACCCCCGCCCCCATAGAATCAATTCACGCTGTCCTGTGGGAACAAATTAAATGGTTATTGGTGGGGAGCAGCGTGAATTGATTCTATGGGGGCAGGGGTGCAAATGAACTGGTTATGGGGTGGGGGCACAACTGAACTAGTTATATGTCTCTTTTCATGCCATAATGCGCTTAATAAGCTAACTGCATTTTGGGTGTCTTGTGTGTGTGATAGCAACACCTCTGGACTGATCGCACTGCACGCGTGCACCAGGCACAGGCAGCACTGGCAGCAAGAAGCAACAGGCCCTGGAGGCCAAAGTGGCTAAGCTCACCCCCTCCTCCAGTAAGGCAGTGGACGCAGTCAGTCTCTCTGTGCCTGCCTCACTGCCCGCTTGGCTGCCCCTGCAGTGCCTGGGGAGTGGTGGTAGACGCTCGGCTGGGGAAAGGGGGGGAAGCATTGGGAGGCCGTGCTTCTCCATGGTTGCTCAGATTGGTAGAGAATGGGAATCCTTCCTGTCCAGAGGGAGTAAGTTTTATGTAAATTTATACATTTGCATAATTAGGTGGGGCCTAATTATGCAAATTAAGCCCCACACCAAGACTTTACACATGACCTCACAAACCCTGGGGCCGGTCCTGTGTCTGGGACTCAATCCAGATTCACCATTCACACAATCTCAAATTCAGACTGACCTTAATCTGGATTAAAATAAATGCTCAAAAATTAGGTTTCCAGAGCCTGGGTTAAATTCTGAATTCAGGTTCAGTGATTTGGACTAAAGTGTTCACACAATCACCTTAATTCAGTGATCAGATTAAGAGCTGCTTAATCCAGATTAATGCATGTGTAAATTCACCCAGAGACAAGGCAAAGCATAATGTGCAGAACAAGAAGTGAGAGTGTGTTGTTCCACCAGCTTCCTGTTGTTACCAGCATGCCTTTTATGAATGCTGGTAGTCAACTAGGAAGCTGGGAGACAGGGCACAACCAATAGGGATGGGCGAACGCGGTTCAGAAGTTCGGACTTCGGCCCAAACTCGAAATGTTCGGATGACCGAACACGAACACGAACGCGAACAAACTGAACAATCCGAACACCGAACGGCAAAGTGGCTGAACAGTTCGGTACGTTCGGATTGCATTCGGATGACTTCGGGTGGCAAAAAAAGGTTCACTGGAAGGTCAAACATGACAGGGATGTGTAGTCACTGAGGAGCAGACTTCCAGGCACCAGGGTGGAGAGAGGCTTGCAACTAATTATCTGCCCCGCACTTCCCAACAACTTCTGAACTAGTCACTGTTCCTGAACAGCAGGCGTTGAGTAGGATTTTTAGATTGCTTTAAGTTTCATTTCAGTTTTGTAATGAAATGAAACTTAAACCTTAAACTGAAACCTTGTGTTATGCATTTCACTGTACAGACTCATTGAGTATGTATGTATTTCACTACAGACTCCTCTTCTATTTGTGATTCCCCCCCATCCCATATATATGGGATGTAGATAGAGAAGAGAGAGAGAGAGAGTTGTAGGAGTTAGCTTAGTGATAGAGATAGCGCTAGAGATTTAGTTTTAGTGTTTGTAGGAGTAGGCCTGTGTACTTATTAGATGATTCATTTAATTCATAGCATTTAGAATAGTGAATAGCAGTTAGATTTAGTGTAGATAGATATATATAATATTAGATAAAAAATAAATTTAAAACCCCATATAAAAACAAAAAAACCAAATAAAAAACAAAAGAAAACCATATCAAACCCAATAAAAGACTAAAAAACCATATAAAAACAAACAAACACCCATAACAACATTTCCCGAACGGCCGAACCGAACAACTGAACGGCCTGTTTGGACGACTGAACCGAACAGCCGAACCCGAACCCAGCGAATAAACCGAACAAACGAACTGAACGCATCCGAACCGAACGCATCCGAACCCAAACAGCGATCTGTTCACCCATCCCTAACGGCCAAGATAGACAGGAGGTGGGTAGAAACATGGGGGGGAATCACCAGCTTGGAGAAAGTCTGAGGTTGTGGCACTGAGGAGCTAACCACTACTCAGAACCCTGGAGGGTGGGGTTCGAGGCTGAAGCCTGACACGCATTTGGTCACTTATATGCCTCTGCAAACCAGCTCAGACTCGCATCTCCCTCTCTGCCACAGCCTTGACATGAGGATCAAGGAATGGAAATGCAGGCTACCGTTGTGTCTGTAAACACCCAATGATGTGTGATGGCTTTCTGCACTGGGGGAAATTTTTACTTCCAACAACTGATGGAAAAGAGATTAATTTCTTGTTGTAGTAGACAGCACAGCAGCAAGTCTCCTAATTATTGCTTTTGGTTTGCCCAGTGTGATTTTTTCTATGAATAGAGAAATAATTAAGAAAAAATGGTGGCCTCAAGCACTGCATTGCCTATAAATGCATTCGTTTTCTACTGCCTTCTTAGAGACAAGCAATCATTTTTCTTTGTATTCTGAGGAAGTTCCCCCTCCCCTTCTCCTTTACCATCTATAGAATTTTGAGCATGATAATCTAGAAGTCATCTCAGCATTAATGTAATGCAGACATAGGCGTTTTTTACATGGACGGCGCCAATGGGTGGAGATGGGTGTGGACGGGTGGGTGAGCACAAACAGAGAACACCCAGCAGCTCCAAGCAGGGAGACACTTACATGGACAGCGCCACGGAGGGTGGCGGGAAGGAAAGGGGAGGGGCAGGCAAACACCCAGCGGCCAAACACCCATCACAGGAAACACCCAGAAAACACCTGTGCAAGTACACGGATGGCTGGGACCACCAGGGAAGCCCCTCCCAGCACAGCAACAGCACAACATGGCCGACTGAGGGCAAATGAAGCCGTGCAACACGGCCCCACCCCCAGATGCCAGGACCTGCGCGGGCAGGGCAGGAGGGAGATGGGATGACAGGCGCTACAAAGGAGCCGGCTCCACATAGTCCCGGCACAGAGCCCAGACCTCCCCGTGCCAGACCCCCCCTCCCCTACACACAAACACAGTAGAGTCACACACACACTGCAGGCAACAGAAGCACACAGGAATGGGAACATGACCCACGGGGGGGGGGCAAAGAGCAGGGAAGGCACCCACACAATACAGGCAACACCCCCAAAGCCCCCGCAAAGGCACCCACACAAGGGGAGAGGTCACAGCAAAGCACAACATGGACACACCGGGAAGGAACATAAACACCTTTAATCGAATGAGGAACCAGAAACAGGGGGCAACAACCACAGGGCAGGGAGGGGGCAACAGAAGGGGGGGGAACAGCACCAGCAGAGGCAGGCCTGGGACAGAACCCCGGTCAATACGGCCAGAGACCCCGTGCCCAATGCCAGCGCTTGGCCTGCACACAGTCCAGTCGGTGCAGCTGCCCATGGTACCACCACCCATCCATTGCCACCACCACAGACAGCCCGCACCAACAGGGGGTGACAGAAGAGGGGAGGGGAGGGGCAGGGCCACACCAACACACAGGTGAGGCCAGAGGGTGCCTGGCCGACCACCCACCACCAATAGCACCCCAGGAGTAACCAGGTGGGCGAACCTCCAGGGCAGGACACACAGGCCAAGGGGCCACAGGGGTGCCAGGGGAGGCGGTGGGGGGGCAGTGGTACGGGGGGGGCTCCCTGCAAGCAGGAACAGGCAGGGCCCACCAGGGGCTGGGTGGAGGGGGGCAAGCGGGAGGGGCTGGAGGGCCCACAGTGGCTCCCACGGCACACCCGACCGTCAAGGGCCCCTCCTGCGGCGATCAGCAGCCGGGGTGGGCATACCATGGTAGTGGAAAACGAGCAACAGTGCTGCTCCTGAGCATGGCTCCTGGAATACCTCCCTGCACTCCAGTCCCTCTAATCCAGAGGCCCTGGCCCCAACTCCCAGTCCTCACCGGGGCCCTGCTTAAGGTCAATCCTGGAAGGAAGAGCTATATCCTGACCTCCAGAAGATCCATTCCCAATGCTCCTCTCCATGCGTTCCTCCTTCCACGAACAAGCAGGGGTGGAGGCAGTTCCCCTCTTATGGCTTTGGCCGCTGAGAGTTCCTGGTTTCACTAGTAAGAGCAGCAGCTGCAGGAACAGTGGTAGCAAGGTGAAGGTGGTTACCCAGAAGCTAGATGCCGCTAGGAGCTCTAGGTTTTAAGAACATAAAAAGTGCCATATTGGGTCAGACGAGCCCAGCATCCTGTCAATGACAGTGGCCATTCTCAGTTGATTTAGAGAAGTACCCAATAGGTCATAATGGAGTGATCCATTCAGTGCTGTTTACTCACAGCTCCAGACTGTCAGAAGCTACATCCCACCTATTTAGCTAATAACCATTAATGGACCTATCCCCCCCAAGAACTTATCCAATCCTTTTTTAAACCCAGCTCTATTACTGGTCTTCACACCATCCTCTGGTAACAAATTCCACAAGTTAATTGTGTGTTGAGTAAAAAAATATTCAATGAAAGGGTAGGACCCTAGGCAAAAATTTAAAATGGGTTCTTAGGTTTTATTGGTGAATAAGCTAGTAGCCGTCCCCTACCACATGCAGGCGACATGGCCAGACTGCCAGAGTTGAAATTTGAGCTTAATCCTGCCCACTCCAGCTCCATGTCCCTTCCAAATTGAACGGGGGGGGGGGGGGGGGCAGGGAAGAAACTGAGTAGAACTAAACTCACCATCTGATTGGCCAGGTGGTAAAGCCTCATTCCTCCCTCTTTTTTCTCCAGAGCAAAGACACAGTGGCAGTAGCTCTGCTCAGTGAAGTGCCTTAAAAAGTTTAGGACATTCCTATCTTTCCTCCATATATTCAGGAGAGAGAAGGGGAAAATGAGCCCTGCTCTCTCCAAAAGTGAGAGTGAGAGTGAGGTGGGAGTGGCACAGCAGAGCGAGGAGTGTGTGTGTGAGAGAGAGAGAGTGAAAGCGCCCTTTGACTCCTCCTTCTTTACACTTTATAATAATCAGTCTGCTGTTAAGGATCATTGTCTGTCCCTGCATAACATCACTAAAATTCAGCCTTTCCTTATTGTCCCCACTGCCAAGACTCTAGTCCATGCTGTCTTGACTATTGCAACCTCTTTCTTACTGGCCTTCCCCACTCTCGCCTTAACCCTCTCACTTCTGTTCAGTACGCCACTGCCAAGGTCATTCACCTTCCCTGCTTCTTTGATCATGCTCAACCCCTCCACTGGTTCCATCTCCTGCTTTGCATTCATACAAACTCTTTGCCTTCACCTTTGAGAAACAACATGGCCCTGCTACCTCTGTCTTTCTCTGCATCTACCTCTGCATTTACTTCCCAGTACATTTCCATCCCAGACCCTCCTGATCCCTAACTGTCTTTGCTCCTTCTCTCATGCTGCCCACTATGCCTGAGACTCCCTCCCTGAACACACATTCTCTATCCCCTCCTTTCAAATCCCTCCTAAAAGCCTTCCTCTTCTTGTGAGGCTCTTTCTCCTCCTCATCCCCATTGGTTCTTTGTTTATGGCTGCTTTCTCTCAGGATTCTCCTCCTTCCCTCTAACTAAATCAAGTGCATGCACCTGCAACATCTTAACGACATGAATGTCTCCCTCTTCTTGTACCCCTCCTCTTTGCCACCCTCCCCTATTCCATTCTAGATTGCATGCCCCTTGGGGCAAGGACACACATGTCTCTTATCACAACTGTTCAGTGAAAGGCATGTTGCTGGCATAATAATAGTTTGTGCTGAGTAAGAGTCTATGCAAACCTTCATCTTAGCCTAGTTTTCTACCACCCTCCCATGTTTTGTTGATTTGTTTTTTAAAGAAACTGATCCTCATTACACACTATAAATCAGGAGTAACTCCCCTGAAATCAAGAGAGTTATTATTTCTCTCTCTCAGTCTCTCACCCAGCAGCATACTTCTTATGGTGAGTATGATTCTAGGGATGAGAATGCCAACTTCACAGAATCTACATGAAAGATGCACTGCTTAGCTCTAGTTTAAATGAGGTGATACAGTACTTGGAAAAACCATCAGCCTCGGTGTATAAGTAAAACAAAATCCAGCCTTTTCTCTTTAAGTCATTTTTTCTTGCTTTACATAAGGATGTGGGGTTTGCTAGCAATGCTGTACCATACATTCATTATATAATGGGAATGAAATTCAGGCCTTTGTTTTATGTTACTTTTGTGGCAGACATTTCACATGTAAGCATCTCAACTACACAGAAGCCTTAATGAAAAAGAAGGAAATGTGGGACTAGGGACAAGCCTAATTGGCTTTTTCAAATGTTTAAGCATGAGGCCCGCACATTCAGAGATGTATTTAATGTGCACAAAAGCCAAATTGCTGTGAAGAATCACATGCAGGATTTTTTAAGATACATAATAAATATGTGTGAAGTCCAAAGTATCAATTGCAGAGGCATTAACAGTCTGATAGGCTGTAATCCACCCCCTGCACAGAGGGCCTGGACAAGGCACAGTCACCAGCTAAGTCTACTTAAACCATGCAGACAGTGAATTTTACCCTTGGATTTTATTTTCTTCCCTCTAGTCTTATAATTCACCCATCACTGTTGTTTGTAAGCACTAAATGGCAAACGTAAAACAGTAACAGAAGCTGGTTGCAGATGGAAAAGCAAAGGAGACAAAAATATTGGCTGCAGGATTTGTTTTTTAAATCTTTGCTGCAAAAAGCTTCCTGAGTGGTACCAGGCAGAAAAACATATTTTAACTATGACCCAGAACTCAGAATAGGCACCACAAAGCTGTAAATGTGGACTACAGAAAACAGTACATATTCTCCTTTTCCATTAAAATTCAGTCTCTCCGTAACAAGAATTAACTCCCCCAAAGACAGTAACACAGGGCTAAATTCTGCTCTCATTAATGCTAAAATCCAGACTTTGGGTGTTAACAAATGAGACGGTAGCCCACACCAAGTGGGTATCCATCTGCCTGTTTATTAGATGTTTGCACCCCACCAGCCACATAGCCACTACCCACCAGACACACAGGCCCCATTACCAGTGGGGTCCTGGAGTCTCCAGAGCTCGCTGTGTGGGCAAATGTGGGTTCATGTGCGCCCACATGTCTGCATCCCATCAATTAGGTTGCAGGCATCCTCCGCACTTATAGGTCTGCCAGCACCAGAGAGTTGCGAGCAAAAAAGCCTAGAGCATTCCAAAGAGCAGCCACTTCCTACCCCTCTCTCCACTCTTTCTCTCAGTGGCACACACATTACATCCACCTTAAAGGCCCCTTGCACGCCACCTCCAAGTGAAAACACCCGAGGCTTCTCAACACTGCACTCATACCAGGGAACAGTTCCTGGGCCAGGCATGAAGTTTAATAAAGTTCTTTAATACAGTTTAATAAAGTTCTTTCATTTTTCATAATCCATGTTTTTTGTGCTTCTTCTTGGAAAAGTGGGAAGTTTGAGGAAGATGGGGGCCATGCAGAATGGCTGTATGACATAATGATAAGTCACTCTGGGGGTGGGGATGGGAAGGGAAGGGGGAAGGAAGAGGAGCAGGGAAGGGAAGGAAGGGGGCCTTGGAGAATGGCAGTAAGCCACAGTGAGATGAGTTGGCATTCTCATCCCTAGAATCATACTCACCATAAGAAGTATGCTGCTGGGTGAGAGACTGAGAGAGAGAAATAATAAAACTCTTGATTTCAGGGGAGTTACTCCTGATTTATAGTGTGTAACGAGGATCAAGGCTACTTGAAGGCTGGTTGTTGGTAGAGAAGGGAAGGGGTGGGTGGGTGCACCAAAAACAGTGGGTGAGAAGTCCACTGGTCATGCACTTATTTTATTTATTTATTCACATTTTTACCCTGCCCTTCTCCAAAGGCTTAGGTAGACCACCAAGAGGAGTCGCAACCTCCCTGCACGCCCTTATTGTAGCAACTTCATAGTCAGTTGGCACTCACAGAAGGGCTCCCTTGGCCAACCTCAGAAGTCACGAGGGAACATAAGGGAAGAGGCGATCTTTCAGATACCTGGGTCCCAAGATGTTTAGGGCTTTAAAGATTAAAACCAGCACTTTGAATTGTGCCTGGAAAGCTATTGGCAGCCAGTGAAGACTCTGGAGCCCCAGTTCAGTGTGCTCCCAGTGGCCTGTCCCTGACAGGTTGGCCATTGCATTCTGCACCAAATGCAGCTTCCAAATAGTCTTCAAGGGCAGCCCTAAATAGAGTACATTGCAGTAGTTCAACCTTGCGGTTACAAAGGCATGAATGATGATGGCCAGATCTGAATCTGATAGAAAAGGTCTCTGCCTTCTCACCAGATGAAGTTTTATTTATATTTATTTATTTTTCAATTTAATACCCCGCCCCTCCTGCCATCAGGCAGCCCGGGGCAGCTTACAACTTAAAATTTAAATTTAAAACAATTCAAAACCATTTAAAACAGTAATAAAATACTTTAAAATAGGGGAAGGAAAAAGGAAGGACAACATGGATCCTAAAAGCACCTAGAAAATAAGTATATTTTCAGGTGCTTTTTAAAGGTAAGGAGAGAGGAACTGAGACAAAATATGAGTGACTTTATCTGCAAAGTAGATAGCAAACTCATCACAGCAGGCAGCCAATGACTCTAATTCCAGGTGGAGACAGTCAGGATTTAATAAGCTATCACCACCTGCAAAAGCTCCACTGGACGGCACTTCATAGACACTATGGTGGCAGCGAAGAAAGCTTTCTTTGCTGCAGCCACAGCCATCGCATAATCCTTCAAGAACAGTCTATGTCGCAGTCAGTCAGCTTTGGCACAAGTCAAGCACCACCTGGACTCTAACTGCCTACCCTCTCACTTCAGCAGCCTCAGGTCCTCCTTATATCAGGGAGACCTGTGTTTCCTCCAGAGAAGGAGCAGACACCTGGGTGCCACCGTGTCAATAGCTCGGGTCAGAATGTCAAAACATACATTAACCAGGGCATCAACAGAGATGCCATCCAGGTCAGTGGGTAAATCCCCCAGAGAGTTTTGGAATCCTATTGAACCATTAGTCTCTGGGGGCAGACCTTCCTAACTGGTCCACCACCCCAACAGGGGCAAAGGAGGGCAGGGTCTACCAAAGGTATCCAGTGTCTGTCTTGTCCAGTATAGTGTGTCCATCTAATGTTCGAGGGCCAGGATAGATTGGGGATGCTGCTGGTATACTGACCACCCCGCTGCACAGCTGACTCCCTGACTGCGTTAGGAGAGCTGGTCTCAGAGCTGGTGTTGAGATCTCCCAGATGTAATGTTCTGGGTGATTTCCACATACATGTTGGGGCTAGCCTTTCAGGGGCAGAGCAGGAGTTCATGATTGCCATGACAACCATGGGCATATCCCAGATAATATCTGGCCGAACACATGAGGCTGGACACATGTTGGACCTTATGTTCTGCACTGGCCTGCAGGGTTCCAGTTATTAGGGGTGACATTATGACACCATTGTCATGGTCGGAAAACAGGGGTTCCAGTTATTGGGGGTGTCATTACCATGGTCGGACCATTACCTGCTGACAGTAGCTGGCTACAAACCTGAGCCTCTGCATTTCCTATTAGCATTCTAAGACCCAGCTAGCCTTTGAATGCCAATAGGAAAAGCAGAGGTGCAGGCCTGCAGCTGGCTAATCTATGAATTCAAATAGGGAACACATAGGAAAAGGCTGCCTGGCAGGAAAGAGCACAAGGGAGAGGGGCAAGGAGGGAAAGTATGCTGTCCCAGTGCTGGGGAGGAGCCAGACGGACCAGAGGAAAACAGTGACACAGAGGAAATATTTTAAAAGGCTTTACTGATGACACAAACAGGTCATTTGAAACAATTCTCTGTTGCTCATTAAACTTGTCCCAGATCTCTCCAGCTATGCACTGTTCCACTCAGTTCAGCTGGTCCTGGAACAGGTGCACTGGTTCACCAGAGCTAACTGGTGAGTGGTTCTTCACCTGGTCATTTCTTAACATTCAGTGGTCCTTCCCCCAACTACAAAATTCCATGTTTCCATGGTGCTAACATCTGTAACATTTTTAGATGAGTTGGTATGTGCACTGACGTGCTTGTGACAGAAATGTCTATGCAGTTTAATAGTCACCTGGATTGGCAGTACAGGTGCAGCAACACATGTACACCCAGCGTAAGCTTTGCAAAAACCTCTTCAATCAATAGCCAGCCTGTAACCAATAGCATCCAATACCAGCTCATGCTTGGCATGCAGCCAGTCCTGTAACAACATGACTAATAGTGGCCAATAGCTGCTCATGTGCAGCATGCAGCTAATCCAGCTAGGCAGCCGCCCAGTGGTTTAAGCTGTTCAAAACATCTGGCAGGTGGTCTACAGATTTCACGGATGCTGGAACTACAGTCATGGAGATGCATGCCAAGAACTTCCCTGTGCTCATTATCATGCTCAAGGCCTTCATTACTGCTGTTGAACAGAACCTGCAACTGATCCAACAGATCTAAGCCTTCTGGTCTCCTTGGCACAATATGATTTCAAGGCACAGGCAGGTTCTCACTCAATCTGTGGCTGGGATATTGAGGTGCACCACACCTCAGAGGTGGCTCCTGCTTCGGTACCATGTACCTTCTTATCTATGGTGACAATGGACTGTTGGGGAGGACTGAAGCCATGCAGGGGCAGAAGTTGGGAGATGTGGCTTCAATCATCCCTGCCTTGGGCAGGGTTGTACCCACCAAGAGGCTTGTCTGGCTGAAGGAGAAGATCACAGACTGGTGGGAGAATGTGGTATCCTTTTGGGGGGACAAGACACCGAGTGGGTCTCAAACCTCAGAATATCCCATTGCCTTGTCCTGCAGATAGCCAAGATCCTCAGAAAGAGCACAGTGAGTCCATCCATAAGCCCATCCTTATGGAGAAGCATGTTGCCATCACCATCTAGAAGCTCCCCACTCCAGACTCCTGCAGCTCCATCACCCAACAATTGAGCGTTGGAACCTCCACAGTAGGCAATATACTTGTGGAGGTTTGAACAGCGATTGTGGAAGTCCTTCTGAACTGGGTGGTGCAGTTGACTGACCCTGCTGTTTTTTCTCATCACTGTTCTGCTGACAGCAAGAAGATCACAGAGATGAATCTCTTTTGCAAGAGATTTCCACTTTAATAATCTGGTCTGACCCAATGAAAAGATTCCTCAGAGGCCAAATTCTCTTGCTGAAGCCTGTAGGGGAAATGAGAAAATCAGCTTCCTCGTGAATGAATTGCCATCTAAACATTATTAATGTCTTTCGCTTGCTCATTTATTCAGGTATCTCATTTTCACAGCACTTATTCAGGAAGCTTCCCCATGCTCACAAGCCTTCACCCTTCTTATCTTTCATTATTATCCTTCTTATGCAGATTTGAAAACTGTCCAGCATTCTGCAGCTCTGTTTTATTATATTTTCATGTGTACATGTACAGCTTTCTTCAAAGGACAGCATATAACTGCAGAACAGCCTCAGTGATTAAACCTATGAACACCTAATAGACAGACTTCATTAATTTCATTTACTAACCTTTACCCTTCAAACCTTATTGTAACAACTTATTATGGAAGAGATTCTGCTAATTTCTTGTGTTAAACATCTTTAGTTTCTCAGTATTGACTGTGCTCCTGACATTACATTGTGAGCCCCCTCTGGGAGCTTGGTTCAACTAGTGAGGTGGGAGAGGCACTTGGTGTCTATCCCCCAGGAAGGTGGTCAGGTGGATCAAGGTCCGGGGACCCCGGACCTGTATTTGATGCTGCTAAATGCAAGGTCAGTCGCAAATAAGTCAACTATGGTCCGGGAGTTAATCCTAGACCAGGTGGCCGACCTTGTGTGTATTACAGAGACCTGGCTGGACACTGAGTCAGAGCCAATTTTGTTTGAACTTGTTCTAGCTGGGTACTCCATACAGCATCAGCCACAGTCTTAGGAATGGGGGTGGGGGGCAGTGTAGCTATTATTTTTAGGGAGATCTGGTCCATTAGGAGGTATCTGGTGCAAATTTTACCAGGTATTGAGGGCCTCCATCTCATGGTTCAGTTGGCTGGAGACTAGTAGGGATGCTACTAATATACCGTGAGCCTACTTAAATGTATGCTAGTTGATTTGATTTTATTATAATATTGTGGGAACTAGCTTTCGCCATGTCCCACGGTAAAAAAGAATAAAATTTTTAAAACAAAAGGTCCTCTACTGAGGAATACATAATACATGATACATATCGCTCCAGAAATGTACAATGAGCCAAAGACACCCATACATTAAGGGACATAGGGTGAGGCAGAATGTTATCATGGGCTATATAGCCTAATCTGAGAAGCGGCTATAATTCATAAATTATGCTTTCAGGGCTCGTAGTCTATCAGGAGCTATAGCTTTAACAATTACCGTATATATGGAAGGGATACATTCCTCGCATACTGTATAAGGGAGCAAAAAAACAAGCGTCTATTATGTGTCAGAAGTTCACGACACTATCTAGATTGTAGAAACATTATCTTTTCCCAAGAGATGTTCCATCACGCCTCCCTAACGGTATACAAAAAATATTTTACTAATTTGTTAATTTACAGCATTGACTTCTGCCTCAACCTAGCGTTCCACTGTTTACATTTTGCATCTAATTTGCAACTTTGATACATACGCGCCCTTAGGTTCAGCTATTAACAGGAGGCGCAATAACCATGCTTGTTTTAAACCCCTCTTTCAGTTTGTTACAAGCATAACATTTCCATGTATGTACTACACCCTTAAGCATTTCTCTAAAATATCACCCATTAGGGTACACAAACATATACTAGAAGACTAATCTTAGTCCAAACACATATACATCAATCCACGAATGGTTGCATACTTTTATGTTTGGCTATTCACACACCACTTTAGTAGCATTAGTTTCTCAAGATAACAAACGAATACTTCTTTACCTTCCCCGATTTAATATCAATCCTACTTGTCCCCCACTGATCGTTTTGATCTCTGATCTGATCTTCAAAACTCACAGGTGTCTATTACTACTAATGCCTAACTCTTCCCTGAGGCATACCTTACCGCAGCTTACCCCCAATTAACTCCCACAGGTAGTCAGGCCATTTCGCCCAAGATCTTAACTCCGAATGCTGCCACTGCCCTGGAGCAACTAGAATCGTCCCCTTTTAATAGGAGGCGTAGTCTCAGGTCATCTCCTGCCAGGTTGGGTAAGGTCTTTAAATGTTTGCCCAAAATTTCCCTTCTCATATCGACGTACCTGGAACAGTGCAGCAATAAATGTTGCACTGAATCCACCAGTGCCTTGTCACATTTCTGGCACAATCTAAGATTTTTTGGTGTTTTTGCGTATCTCCCCTCTACTAACGCTGATGGAAATAAATTGCTTCTAAAGAGCGTTAGCGCACGCCTATGGTGTGCTTGGGGCCAGTCTAGGTATTTCAGCCGAGGGCCATTAGTTCTAAAGCAAGGATACTCAGGAGCTATCCCCTGTGCGCGTATAGCTGCTAATTCCGTTTGGGCCTCTTGATCCAATAGCCTCTGTCTTATTTCGGCTACAGCTTGACCAAACGCCAAAGACCTTATGCGATCTTTTGCCATGCCCAGCCTTGCAAAGGCTTTCTCAATGGGGTGTGACCATATAGCCAAAGCTTTTTCTCCTAAGATAAATTGCATGAGCGAGTGGGGATTAGGAGGAAGAGTCACTATTTTAAGCCAAAATTTGAATAGTATCATTGACGCCTGTGACTCTATTGTTCTCATATCCATCTCTGCTCTCAGGATCGCCCTTGGAGCACACAAGGGCAAGCCCAAAATGGTACGCAGAAAAATATTCTGTGGGAGCTCAAGTTTACCGGTCAGCTCGCTGCCCCATACCGGCAGAGCATACAATAATTGCGGAATTACTTTGGCCTTAAAGAGGCGAAGAGCCGGGGCAATTAGTTTCCCACCTCGTGAGTAGTAAAATTTTATCAACGCCTTGGTAGTGCTTCTAGCTTGTTGTAATACTGCCTTGTAATGAGGCTTCCAACTCCCTGCCGCATCAAATATGATTCCCAAATATTTAAATTGCTTAACCTGTTCAATAGTCCTATCCTCAATGAACCATCGGTGCACCTTTCGCGAGCCACCCCCCACCAAAACCTTCGTCTTCTCGTAGTTGATAAGCAGCCTTTCCTGGTTACAATAAAGGGCAAGCCGCTGCATACCTCTCCTCAATCCAATCTGTGTCATAGACAAAAGCACCGCGTCATCTGCGTACAATAGCAAAGCCAGCCTCCTAGAACCTAATTTGGGGGCATGTAGCTCTACTTTGTCGAGAAATGGGACCATATCATTTAAATAAAAGTTGAAAAGGGCTGGAGCTAAAAGACAGCCTTGTCGGACCCCCTTCTCCAAGTTGATAAGTTTAGTTAAAGGACGCCCTCTACCAGCTCTAACCCGTAGGGTGTTATTATTATGCAGCTTTATAATTAAGAAGAGCAGCCGCCCATCTATCGAGGTCTGTTTCAGTTTGATCCATAATTGCTCCCTGTCGATAGAATCGAACGCAGCCCGTAAATCTACAAAACAACAAAAAAGGGCAGGTGCTCTCTTTTGCTGCCCCACGTACTTGTCAAATAATAGCTTGAGAATGAATGCTTGGTTAGTTGTTGACTGGCCTGCTCTGAATCCGGCTTGTTCTGGGTATATTATACCTGTTTCATCCAGCCAGGCCCCCAGCCTACCCAGCAGAAGTTTAGTGTATAATTTACCAATAATAGATAGTAAGCTGATGGGCCTGTAATTAGCCGGATCTAGGGTATCACCTTTTTTGAAGATAGGTGCCACTACACTTTGTAGCCAGTATTTCGGTATCACTCCCGTGGCATTTATTGAGGTAAAAAGAGGGGCCAGCAAACCTGCCCACCACCCTGGGTTAGGTTTTAACAGCTCTGGGGGGATAAAGTCACTTCCCGGGGCTTTCCCATCCTTAAGAGAGCAAATCAGTTCACTGACTTCCTCAACTGAGACTGGCGGCCATTCCGGAAATCTATCAGCTGGCTGCATTTCTACTGGGAAAGGCCGAGGCTGAGGTTGGGAGAAAAGAGCTGTAAAGTAACCCTCCCATCTGGCTAGTGTGGGTGATTTCCCCAAAGGTTGACCCTTACTATCTAAGGCACCAGCAATCATTTTCCAAAACCCCCTGCTATCCCTCGCTTGTACCGCTTGTTGGAGCAAAGTCCATTGCGATTCAAAGTAAATTACTTTTTTCTTATGCAATAATTGCTTGTACTGTTTCCTTTCAAATGCTACCCTATTTCTGGTAGCCTCCGATGGATCCCTTTTCATCCTCCCTACCGTCCATCATAGTAGTTTCCTTGTTCTTACACAGGAGTCATCATAACAAGCCTCCTGGGGCTTACAAGGTACCCCGCTCTTCGGGGAAAAGGACAGCAGTTGGCCGAAAGTCCTAGTCAGTACTTCAAAAGCCGACACATCACCCTTAGGCAAACTCTCCACCAATCCTCTTAACTCCTGACCCTGCACCGACTCCATAAACTTCGAACAGCTGCCTACAAGTTCTGGGGACCATTTCTTCCTAACCCTTTCTTGCAAGTTATTTCCCTGCAGCTGTTC
Organism: Sphenodon punctatus; assembly: GCA_003113815.1. NCBI lineage: Eukaryota > Metazoa > Chordata > Lepidosauria > Sphenodontia > Sphenodontidae > Sphenodon > Sphenodon punctatus. The sequence goes on along the minus strand of QEPC01015112.1, from coordinate 395,315 downwards.
ATGGTTTCCCTGTACTGGAGCTCTTTTACCCAGAAGGGAATCCCTAATCTTAAGGACCATGGGGAAATGTTCCGTTTCCATCGAGGCAAAAATTTTAAGTTCAAGAGCGTCATTTACAAAACTTTGTTGGGTCGCAAAATAATCTATTACACTCATCCCACGGGTAGACAGAAAAGTGAAATCCCCCTTAAGATCACCATACACCTTCCCATTCAGGATTTCCAGATCCAATCCCCTTAAAAACTGGTGCAAAAGAGAGGCCCTTGGGCACACGAACTTATCCTTTGAACACCGGATGTTATTATATGGGGGGATTATTATAGAGTCCAACAATCCCCCACTCCTTTCGCTAGCGGGGTTTCCCATTCGTGTGTTCAAGTCCCCTCCAAGAATTAACATCACCCCAGGGAATCTCATATATGCAGCCTAGATTGCATCCCCCATTTGCTCCCAGATATCTGGGGAGTAATATGCTGACATTACAGGGGGGATATAGACATTGGCAAGAAGAATGTCCTTGCCCTCCCCAGTCGCACAATACCATAGGCAAAACTGGGAGTCCACTGAGGCAAGCAATTCTATTCTTACGAACAATGCATCGCGAGAGAAGAAAGCCAGTCCTCCACTAAGCCTCCCCCTTGCCTTAAGGGATCTCATCGGGGAGGCATGAACCTCATAACCCGGCCATCTGATTGGAAAATCTACCCATGTTTCTTGTATAAATATTATGTCACACCATTTAAACAAACCCTTACAGTCTATAGCATACTGATGCTCCTTCCATCCCGAGATATTCCAAATCCCAATTCTCAAGAGGGGTGCATCAGACTCCCACAGTCACTTTACATGATGCAAAAAGATTTCCTCCACTTCTAAACTTCCGTTGGAACTTCCCAGACCTTCCCTGGAGTCCCGGACCAAGCCTGAGCCCTCCGGCATTGGATCCCTCCCATCCAATCCCACTTGCAAAATCACACTCTGGGGGGTTCCATTTGCATCAATGGACCTCTGTTCTAGACCTTGCTCTTTCTTGCCCCTTCATTATCATACGTTTGGCCCTCTGGCCACCCCACTGGCCACCCCCCATCCCTCCCTTCGTTACTACACTTCCCCGAGGCAAGGGCCATCTGGGGGGGGCTGCTCCACCCTCACCTCCCCTACCGATGCCCCTGGTTCTATACTCACTCCGCCCAATACTACCCCTTGGAGGGAGTGGGGAGGGTGGACAGGCTGGGGAAGAGGAGCTAATCCTCCCAAGCCTATATACAGGCACAACTCAGATCTGCCACGAGTGGGATCTCTATCTCTGAGGTCAACTCGTCCTCCCTCTTGAGCTGGAAAGTCACTCAACAGTGTATTATGCAGAATCTCTATAGATTGTGGATGGGGCACCATTTTGTCAGTTCCCTCATTTAACTCAATACATGGGCCCCCAGAATGGTACTTTTGATATTTTGCAACCCTGCCCAGTTGACAAAATATACCCTCCATTTGGCCGATGATGGAAACCTGTTCTTTGGAGATATGCCCACTTTGACCAACTGGAATAGGAGACTTTAATGGGCTATGTTGAACAAGGCATATCAAATTCGCCTCATTATTATTTCTCCTAATCACATTGCTGCCCTTTATATAAGGCACTGTATCTTTAACAGTTTTGGGATTTTCCCACTCCATATGTGCTTCCTCAGAAAAATCCCTAGCAGGGTTTCTGTCTTTAATTAACCGGGGTGATACGCCCTGCCCATCCTCCATAGTTTCCCTCCTCCCCCTCTGAACAGGGTAGGCATTAGTTGGCATTTCCCCTCCTGTAAGTGGGGGAATATCCATAACTGCTGGTACATCTGGGGCAACCCCACTTCCAATAACTCTTGGGTCCCCGCGGGGTGTTTTTAAACACAATGCTCTTGCCACAAATACATTCCTGGTTTCAAGGCTTTCAATCTGTTGGAATATTAAATCAACTATTTCTTGGTTGTTAAATAGAACATTAAGCACCCATCGATCTCTCTGTATACATAAATGTTCAATAGAAATAATCTCATGGCGGGTTACCACTTGTCGTCCTGGGGGCATCTTTAAGAGCACCCTTAGATGCTCTGCCACATCCAGCTTAGAATTCCAGAATGGCAACTGACCCAAGGGGAGGGGAAGAATGGAAAAAATCACATTCAGCAGGAGTTTAACATATGCTGATAGGTTAACAGAAGTAACAGGGTGTCTTAGTACTGGGTTCTGGGGTACAGGCCTCTCTATGGCTCCGGAATCATGCTTACCTATACCCTCAGAGCTTTGCCCTGGTAATAACCCAGGTTTTACCCTCATTGTTTCCCTTTCACCTGTAGCAATTGGGGTTACACCCATCAGCCCCCCCCCCCCGGTGTTAGGATCCTTACTTGCCCCCAAGATTGATACATGCATTAAGTCTGACAGTGTATCTAGTTCGGCTGAGACCTTATTTAAATGCTGAAAGACATAACGCATAGATGATGCCATTAAAAGAACATGATCTGCTAAGCAGGACATCACAGCACTAGAGTTATATGGCTGAGGTGCTTCCATTGCAAAGGAGACATCATCTGATCTGTTCGGTGTTTTGTTTGGTGTAGAAGAGCGATGAAACTCCACCGGCACAGCGCCAGCGCATATTGCGTTAGTGGATAATAGGGAAGGGCATCTTATGGCGAGCGATGGTGATTCACCCTCAGGGGCCACAGATTTAGCCATTGGTAAAGACATGAAAGCCTCGATTTTCCTCTGTTTTGAGTTCTTTGGCTGAGTGTCCTTTCCCCTGGCCCCCTCCACTCTCACCCGCTTTCTTACCGACATCCATAAAGGGAGGGAGGTAGAAAATCCTCACCACACTCAATCTCTTCCTCCCCTCAGCTCAAGGCAATATACCTCGCGCAGTTAGTCCCCACCCAAGCCTAGTAAGGGCGGCCACCCACGGCCGTCACCTAAGGCCGCGCGCACAAGGACGCGCCCTTGCGCGTGCTGCCCTTAGGCGCGCTGGCCACGGCGCATGCTACGGCGTGGCCGTAGCCGTGAGCCTACTTGTGCTGTAGCATCTTTGCATGCTCTAGAAGAGTTGGTGTCAGAGAAAGTCTTGCGGTTCCTGAGGACCATGGTTCTGGAGGACTTCAACATACACACCAACACTGATCTTGGGGGAGTGGAGCCTGAGATCATGGTTGTCATGGTAACCATGAGCCTGTCTCAGGTGATGAGTGGCCTGATGCATGAGGGGGGACATACCTTGGACCTTGTTTTTTGCACCGGCTTTGAGGCGGGGTTCTGTTGGTGAGGGATGTGTTCTTAGTGCCCTTGTCATGAATAGATCATTACCTCCTGTGGGCTGGTCTCCTGGTGCATGTCAGTTCCTGGCAAGTTTGGTTGGTCCATTCCCGGAGGCTTATAGAACCAGAAAGTTTCCAAAATGCTCTTTGGGAAATACCCTCTGACCTTGACGGCCATTCACTCAATGGCCTTGTGGCTCTTTGGAACACCTTGCTGACTGAGGCCATCAATTGGATGGCTCCTAGGTGTCTGCTCCCTGGGCATCAGCAACACAGGACCCCATGGTATATGGAGGACCTGAAGTGGCTGAAGCAGGAAGGGAGGCAGTTAGAGTGTTGGTGGCATCGCACTAATGCTGAAAATGACAGATTGCGGCACAGAGTTAGTTTAAAAACCTATGCCATGGATGTGAGGGCAGCAAAGAAGGGGTTCTTTGCTGCTGTCATAGCATCCACAAAGTCTCATCCAGTTGAGCTTTTCTGAGTGGTGAGGGGGCTTGTCAGTCAGACCTCCCTCAGCCTGGAGCTGGAGTCCTCCAGCTCTTCCTGTGACATGTTTATTAACTATTTCATGGATAAAATTGCTTGCATCTGCCACGACTTCAAGGCTACATTTGCTGCAGTAGGAGAACCAGAGGTTATGGATGCCCCCATCTTGTCCAGTTTTGTGGGATCAATTTCAGTGGGTGTCATATGCTGATGTGGATTATGTCCTTTGGGGCGGTTAGAGACACATCTTGTGAATTAGACCCATGCCTGTCCTGGTTGGTTAAGGTCATTCGGGAGTTATTGGAGCTGTTGCTGGCTGGGGTGGTCAATGCCTCCTTTGGGGAGGGCAGAGTTTCAGGGTGCCTTAAGGAGGCTATGGTGCAACCTCTACTCAAGAGGCCATCACTTGATGTTGACTCCTGTTGGAAAACAGCTCCAGATGACATCGACCTTTTGCACCAACAAACCCTAATGACCACTAGGGGCATTGCGAGTAGAGATAGTGAGTTAGTGTGAGTGTCACTTTAACCTTTCCTGATCTCTGATTCTAAGCCCCCTCCCAGGTGGGATGTGCCCAGGAAGCTCCTACTGGACTTCCTCCTTCTTCCTGACCTTTCACCATTCCTAACTTCTCTCTCTGACCTTCAACATGACCGGCCACCATGTTGGTGGCAGCTAGCTAGTAAGACCTAGGGATAGGCCTTTCCTATCAAAATGTACTTCTCAATAAAGTAGATTATTTTAATCTAGAAACAATCTCCAAGGTGTTGATTACTACTAAGCTGTTGCTACTAAGAATTCAAGCTGCTTTTGTTTTTTTGTTTTTTTTGACCACTAATAAAATTCCGACATAGGGTTATGGGCCCAGAATCCTCCTGGAAATCCTAACAGATTTTTTAGAATTCGAATTGAATCTTGAAGGAGAAAAGCACAGCTTATTTTTGTACCTGGTTTTTGTTTTGGAACAAGAGAAGCAGCATGGAACAAGCTCAAGGGAACCTCAACATTCCAAAGCTGGAAGGAGCGAATTTCAAGGATTGGAATTTCCTCATGAAGTCTTGCTTAAAGAGTCAAGGTCTTTATGATGTGCTGATAACAGAAAGACCCATGGCTGCAGGAGCTGAACGAAATCATTGGGACAAACAGAATGATAAAGCCCTTGGAATTCTTGGAATGCATGTAAGTCCAAAACTATTTGTTCATTTTGAGGATGTGATTTTGGCCAGTGAAGTCTGGGAGAAGCTGGAAACTCTTTATAACCATAAAAGCTCCAGTGAAACAATTTTTATAATACAGAGATTGTGTAATATGAAACTGAGAGAGAATGAGAATCCTACTGAGCACATGAGCCAAATACAGTCTCTTGCAAAAAGACTAAAGGACTTGGGAATAGACCTTGGAGAAAGTGGTATTGTGGCATTCGTTTTGAATTCTTTACCTTCTTCATATGAATATTTGAAGACTGCTATAGAAGTTTCTGATAAAGTAGTTGGTCTGGATTATCTATCTAGCAAATTGAATGAATGTTTTATCAGAAAGACAAAGCAAACTTCTGCAGATCAAATTACAGCCTTTAGCTCAAAGAAAGGAGTCTTGAAGAGATGTTTTATCTGTGATAGTGACAGACACTTATGTGTTAATTGCCCAAAGGCCAAGACAATGGGAAAGGCTAAAGCACCCATTGCTGCTCAGACAGAGAGTCTGCAGAAGCCTGCCAGCTCTGAAGAAAGGTGTGAAAAGGGAAAAGGAAAAATCAAAAGTTTCAATGCAATGTCAGGAGTCAATGAAAATGTCCTTTATATTGATTCTGGTGCTTCTGAAAATCTCCTCAAGGATATAGAAATGTTTTCAGAAATTGAAATGGGTTACACAGTCCCAATTTCCCTAGCAGATGGAAGAGAAGTGTTTTCACAAGGAAGAGGAACAGCTAAGATCTTTTGCAAACTCCCAGATGGAGAAATTGAGCAAATAAAAATACATGAGGCTTTGTATGTGCCTTCATTAAAGAATAACTTAATCTCTGTGAAATATGGAGTTAAGAATGGTTGCAAGTTTGAATTCATGGATGATCATTGCTATGTGACAAAAGAAGGTGACTCAATCTTGTCTGCAACTCTAAGAGACAGTGGGCTCTTTGAAGTGAATTGTGTTAATGAAAATGCAAATTTAGCAAGCAACCACAAATGCACCCATAGACTTTGTGATAAAACTTGGCGTCAGAGGTTGGGCCACAGAGACATTAATGTAATTCACCAGCTTGAGAAGGGGAAGTTAATTAAAGACTTTAAGCAGAAACCCTGTACTGAGAATTCAGACAAATGTGTGTGTTGCATTTCTGCAAAGGGTGTTAAGCCAACTTTTCACAAGCTAGAGGAGAGAAAGTCTCAGTGCCCTCTAGAGTTGATTCACAGTGATGTATCAGGTCCTCTGGAAAGGAGCATTGGAGGAAACCTTTACATAGTTTCTTTTATTGATGATTTCTCAAGATTTGCCTATGTTTACACCTTGAGAGAGAAAA
>QEPC01015112.1:367991-386892 GCA_003113815.1 Sphenodon punctatus | reverse complement strand
TTGGGAGTAGAGATAGTGAGTTAGTGTGAGTGTCACTTTAACCTTTCCTGATCTCTGCTTCTAAGCCCCCTCCCAGGTGGGATGTGCCCAGGAAGCTCCTACTGGACTTCCTCCTTCTTCCTGACCTTTCACCATTCCTAACTTCTCTCTCTGACCTTCAACATGACCGGTCACCATGTTGGTAGCAGCTAGCTAGTAAGACCTAGGGATAGGCCTTTCCTATCAAAATGTACTTCTCAATAAAGTAGATTATTTTAATCTAGAAACAATTTCCAAGGTGTTGATTACCACTAAGCTGTTGCTACTAAGAATTCAAGCTGCTTTTGGTTTTTTGGGTTTTTTGACCACTAATAAAATTCCAACAACTCCCTCTCCAGTTATCAGCTAGTTTCTAACCTTCCCTTTTTAGGGAAGGTTATTGAACGGGTGGCGGCTCAGTAGCTTCAGGAGCATTTGAACTGCATCAGTTTTCTTGATCCCTCACAGTCTGACTTTCACCCAGGTTATGGCACTGAGACTTCACTTGTGGCCTTGGTTGATGACCTTCACCATGAGTCAGATCAGGGTCGATCCACTTTACTGATCCTGTTAGATCTGTCGGCTGCTTTTGACACAGTTGATCATGAGAGGTTGGTGGTCCACTTACGGGACCATGCTGGGGTGGGCAGAATTGTTCTCAAATGGTTCCGTTCTTTCCTATCAGAGAGGACCCAGAGAGTGGTCCTGGGGGACCGTTCTTCATCTCCACAGGACTTCACATGTGGAGTTCCGCAAGATTCTATTCTGACCCCTATCTTGTTCAATGTGTACATGCAGCCTTTCGGGGAGGCTGTGAGGGGGTCTGATGTTCAGTGTCATCTGTATGCTGATGATACCCAGTGTTACCTCTCTTTTTCAATTGACCCAGGCCCAGCAGTCTTGGTACTCAGTCGGTGTCTGGCAGTTTGGGGGACTGTATGAGGGTGAGCCATCTGAAGCTGAATCCTGACAAGAGGAAGGTAATGTTGGTGGGAGGGGTAGGGTAGTTGGTGACTCCCATCATTTTGTCAGCTATATCTGGTACACTGGCTTTGGCCATATATCTCAGGCTCTGACCTGGCCACTATCATCCATGCCTTCATCACCGCAAGATTGGACTACTACAACACGCCCTATGTGGGGCTACCCTTGCTGATGGTTCAGAGACTGCAGCTGGTGCAGAACGCAGAAGTCCATCTCCTTATAGGGATGGGGTGCCGGGAGCATATAACACCACTGCTCCGTTCGCTGCACTGACTGCCTATAGTCTTCCGGGCCCGATTCAAGGTGTTGGTGGTGTTGACCTATAAAGCCCTATATGATCTGGGCCCCACTTACCTGCAGGATCACCTCACTTCCCGGGTCCTGGATCAGCCCCTGCTGTCTGCTGGGAGTACCCTCCTTGAGGTTCCCTGGGTGTTGCAGCTGTCAACCATGGAGAGGGTGTTTTCGGTGGTTGCCCTAAGGCTGTGGAACTCCCTCCTGGTCAAGGTTCCTCTGTCCTCGGATCTTCCATTCTTCCATTGACAGTGCAAGACCTGGCTGTTCTGCCAGGCTTTTGGCGCGGGAGACAGGTAGTGGGAGGTGGGTTGGGTTAGGTGGACTGTGGTTTTAGCTCCAGTAAGTTTTAATGATGTATTGTTTTTATGGATTTTTATATTTATATGTTTATATTTATATATATTTAAATTGATATGTTTTTATTAATCCTTTGTTAGCCACCCCGAGCTGCCTGAGGCAGGATGGGTGCAGGGTACTAAGTGTCAAAAAGAAAGAAAGAAAGAAAGTTTTGATTAGATCTGAAGTTCCTAACCTGTAGGTTGGGAGCCCAAGTGAGGTTGCACCACCTCTGGATGCCTTACAGTCTGATTGGTATTTGCATATCTTTGTTACTGTCTGGGATCAAAGAATTATATTCAATTCTCCAAATGATGTCACAGACAACAAGACTAGGAACTACTGGGTTACATCCTGCATTTCCAAAATGCTGAGCAAAATTAGGGCCCAAACCTGCACTTACACAGAAGAGTTAATGTACTTATGAGTAGTCAGCCAAGTGGGAATCAGTGGGACTACTCACATGACTAAAGGTAATCATGAGCATATTGGGACCTTACGTTGAGTACAAACCTTAAGTTGAGGGTTGTACTATGCCTCCCCTCCAAGCAAGAAACATTACCTGAAGTACCACCCCTATTGAAACAGGTCAGGAACCCATTTTCAGTGCCTTAGTTTGAAAGCTACAGTGTATTTTTATTGCACGGGAGCTTGATTATTGGTTTGTGAATACTCCTTTTTTCCCCCCATGTTCTTCTATAATGCATTTTTATTATACAGAAGTTATAATATGGTTTTATTATTTTGTTAATTTACTTTTTCTATGTTTCCCTTGAGACAGCATATATCCGTAGTCTTGCATATTTCTGTTACCTGTCTCTTAACATTAAGGCTAAAATAACCACAATAGGGTTTTGCAGAATGAATGATAAATTAAAAATATATCTGAAGGGATGCACTCTCTCTATTGTAATAAATAAATGCTGCACTTTCTAACCTCTCTTTTATTGTGTATTCTCCATTCATATTTCCCACAGAATACATGAAAGCAAAGAATGGCCAGGATCAAAGAATGTATTTAGCACCCTCTCACCAAAATGCATAAATATTTTGGGTGTGTCAATTCAGCCCTGCAACATGCATGGGTGATTTCAGACATTACGTGGTCCCGACTCACCACAGTGGATTCCAACCACCCTCCCGTAGTCCAGGAAGGCCCTGAACAGATGTGACAGGACTGGGACCATGTCAGGGAATCAGGCCAATGGACCATGGCCCGGGGCAGCACTACAGATGTGACGCTGATTCCAGGCTGTGGTCAAAACACCCAGAAGGCACCAGGGAGGGCTGGGAGGCAGACATGGCCGACTGAGGGCAAATGAAGCAAGAAAGGCCAAAAGGAAACACCCACAGAAGGGAAATGGGATGGGAAGGGGAGGAGGTAGAAGAGCATCCGAGGTGGTACACCCAACAGGCACAGAGCCAACGAGGTCACATTGGAACACACAGCACAAACACACATCCGGGCGCATACACACCCGCACAGGAAAGGAAGGGAAAGAGGAACACAGTGGGATGGACAACACACACAGCACAATGGGCATGGGGAGGGGGAAGGGGACCCGGGGCCAGGGAAGGGGGGGTTAGCCCAGGGGCAGGGCAGGACATGGGGAACAGCAGCCAGAACCCCCACAACAGTACTGCCCTCACGGGCAACCCTACAGCTACACAGGCACCCCCAGAATGGGAGAACCCCTCAGGGGCAGAGCACAGACACAGGGGGAGGCCACACGAACCAGGGAGTGGCCCGGGAACAGTCCAGGAGCCTGTCATGGACCTCACACGTCGGTAAGGGTGTAATGAACAGAATGGAGGTGAACCGGAACCGAGGAGCAGTGCATCCGGTCCACACACACAGACACACACACACCCGGGAGGAGGCCAGGAGGCGCAGTCCAGGGGCCCCAGAACCCCACGGTCACAGAGTCACCCAAGGGGGGGGCACAGCCACAGGGGGGATCGCCCCCAGACTATGAAGGACAGCAGCATCTGGGGTTCTGGAAGTCGACTCAGAGATCAGGACACAGTCACAGGAGAAGGCAGCAACAGAGAGGAACAAAGGTTGCAGAGGCAGACGGGGGAGCATGGAGGGGGCCCAGAGACACATGCAGGGGCAACGGAATCCCAGGAACCATCCAGCACAGCAGCAAGCCCCAGACAGCAGGGAGGGAGCGGGCAGTGACCCACAGCATCAGGGCAGAGGCAGGAGCTCACAGCGGGGCCAGCATTCAGGGCCCAGAAGGCACAGGGGGCCTCACAACCAGCTGCAGGGGGCCACAAAGGGGCCCAGGGCTGGTTGGTCCACCAGGTGCACGAACTGGGGCCACTGGAGCATGTCCTGATGGTATCCCAGCGCAGACATGTAGTGGGAGATGAGGTAGTACGCCTTGAAGGGATCCTGCATGGTGAGCCTCACCTGAACATCCGATCGGGACCACACACCAGCCAGCACCATCAGCTCCACCCCAGTGGGCTCAGATAAGCCATAGTCATCAGCCGAGGGCCACAGAAGGTGAACAAGCTCCAACAGGTGGTGATAGACCGCCCCATGTGACCTCTGATACCCACGGGCCCCTTGGACACAGCCAAAGAAGGACACCGCCAGGGCAGGGCCCCCCTCCACCAGACAGGCCATGTAGGTGGCCAGGCTGCACACAGAGAGAGCAGACATGGCCTCTGTCACCGAGCACCCCACATGCGAGCACCTCATCTCTGGGATGCGCCCATCAGGAAACAGACGTAGGCCCAGCATCTCCGCATGCAGCCGGCAATTGTGGGCGCTTGCCTCATAGCCAAAGTAGCGCAGCTGGAGCTCAGACTTTCATAGGCACCTGTGAAGCTGTCCAAGCAGCTCAGGAACAATTGCACAGCCGGGGAATGCCACAGGTCACACAGGGCCATGGTCTTGTTGAAGGTCCAGCTATGGGGGGCGCCAGGGGTGGTTGGGCCCTTGACCCCTGGGTAAGCGCTGCCAGCCATGGTCCAGCAAGTGGATGATACTAAATGCAAGGAAAGGGGGGGCCCACAATCCCTGTAGGGACAGGAGGGGAAGCAGGGGAGCTCGAAGGCCAAGCAATAAGGCCACAGGCCACAACAGGGCACGGTTAATGAGCGAGGCGTGGGGTGCGGACCCATCACAGCTTCTGGAACCAAGCACACATACAGGACAGCCTACACACTAATCAGGGTGGTGAGGACAACAGGCAGACAACACAGAGAGATGGGAGGTGATGACAGCAGGAATGCAGCTGCTGCCGGCAGCACACCTGGGCACAGGCTGTTCCATGTGCCAGACCCCATGCAGGGACCGCAGGTGTGCGCAAGGGGATGCCCACCGCCGCCCCGCCCCAGGCGCCCTGCAGTAGCTGGGCCAGCTGGCCGGGGGGGCAGAGGTGAGCCAGGCCCCCCCTCCAGGTCGCCAGGTCGCGACCTGGGGGTGGGGCACCACAGGCACCAGCCTATAATGGGTGTGGCTCCAACCCACCCAGGGCACTGTTCAACATGGAGCTGGGATGGCTGGGTGCCTGTGGGATGCACCTGGCCATCTGCGTGGAGTGGTTCCGCTCGCATACAGATCTCATGCACATCCAGACTGCAGAGGTGCACCTGGCCATCCGCCTGTGGGTGAGCATGGCCAGGAGAACTGCTAGAGTCCGGAGATCCCACCCCAGGTACAGGTCCTCCCTGGCCTGGCTCAGACCCCGGTGGGTATCTGGGATGGCCCAATAGGCCCTCCTCCATGCCCGGGAGTGGGCTGCTGCACTCCGCGAGGTGGCTGGCCGGCTCCAGTGCCAGAGGGAGACCATGGGCCATGCTGCCCAGCTTGCTATGCCCATTGCCCAGCTGGTATGGGTCACGGAGTGGGCACAGGGGTGGTGGGCCAGGGCACTGGCTCAGTGGGAAGAGGACACCTGGAGAGCGCACTCTCGGATGGACAGGCACATCCTCCTGCAACTCACAGAGCTGTTAATACCCTGGCTGGAGCGGCAGCACATGCCCATGCGGGCCCCCATTCCCATGGTCCAGCAGGTGACCATCAAAGTCTGGGCCCTTGCAACACCCGACTCCTGCCGGTCCGTCTCACAGCACTTTGGTGTCGGGGTGAGCACCATCACCGGGATCCTGAGAGACATCTGCAAGGCAGTGGAGGGCATGCTCCTGGACCAAGCAATCTAGCTGGTGGACCAGGAGGCCGTGATGGCCAGCTTTGTGGCTGGAGCATTCCGCAACTGCATGGGCGCCGTGGATGGCACCCACATTGAGATCCTCTGCCCATCAGATGGGGAGGGCTCAGAGTATGTCAACCAACATGGGTACCACTCCCTGCAGCTGCAGGTGATTGTGGAACACCGAGGATGGTTCATAGACATTTACACAGGCCACTCTGGGTGCAGCCACGATGCCTGAATCATGACCATCTCTCACTTCTATGCCCGGATGTACCACGGGGACTTCACGGACATGGGGATGACCCGGATCAAGGGGGTGCTGATGCCCCCCTGCATCCTGGGGGACCCGGCCTATCCACTCACCCGGTGGTTGATGAAGTCATACCCGGTTGCCAGGAACCCTGTGGAGGCGCTCTACAATACCCGCCTGTGAGGAAGCAGGACTGTGGTCGAGAGGGCCTTCGGGGCCCTCAAGCAGCTGTGGAGGAGCTTCGTGGACCGGCTGGACTACACAGTGGAGAGAGACCTCGGCCCTGGTGATAGGAGCCTGCTGTGTGCTGCACAACATGTGTGAGACCGATGGGGCTGCCCTTGACTACCCCGTGCCCCACTGCCCTCCCAGTCCCGTGCCTCTCTATGTGAACGTTGAGAACCCACAGGAGTACCGGTACGCAAAGCGCATCCGTGATGCCCTGCCTAGGCAGATCAGCCGTGTGGCCGAGGCGTGAGGCTGTGCATCCCTGTCACTACCTCCCCTGGGTTGCCACCAGCACCCTGGGCCCACCCCTAGGCGCCTACCCGCCCCAGCCCCGGTCCCATGAACAGAATGACGGATGCAGCAGTGGTGCCCGTGCTTTTATTGTGCATACCTCCTACAGGTCCGCTCGTCACCACCACTACCACCACCACCCACCTCCCGGTGCCGCTCTCACCTCCCTCAGGCTGCTCTACCCCTTACCCCCTTTCCCCCCTGTCCCCCACATCTCTGGGGCCTCCCGCTAGGCCATCCTGTGGCCACCGTAGAGCTCTGGGAGCTCACCTCCCCCCTGCTGACCATGTCCCCTGACAGTGTCCTGGGATGCCTTGGTGTCCTGAGGGGTAGGCATTGTTGGAAGGTAGGGTGGACCCAGGGCCAGAGGGGTCCCTCTGGGTGGCTTCTCCCTCGGGAGGCCTACAGGGACTGGTAGGTGGATGCATGGGTGCTGTGAGCATGCCAGAGGCTGGGGCGGCAGTGGAGGCGGTGGGGGCACCAAGGGGCCGGGGAAGGCAGGCTACCCGGCAGGCAGCTGCCATCACGTACGTGCTGATGGTCCCCACATGCAGAAGCAGCAAGGTGCCTATCTCATGGGACTGGTCCATCTTGGCTGAGTGCTCTCTCACCATCCAGTCAATGGCCTGTTCCAGCCACCCGAACACCTCCACCTGCCTGCTGTGCTCCCGGTGCTCCTGCCTCCATTTGAGGCACACCTCCACCTGAAGCCTCTGGTCCCTGGTCTCCGCTTGCTGCATGGCCCATTCAGTGGCTGCCTCCATGTCATCGATGGCTGCTATCATCTGCTCGCCCTGCTCAGTAGTGGTGCAGACAATTTTATTTATTTATTTATTTTTATTTTTCAGATTTATATCCCGCCCCCTCCTGCAATGCAGCTCGGGACGGCTAACAACAACAATAAAAACAATTAAAATTCATTAAAAATATAAATATAAAATACATCAATAAAACAGGGCTAGAAAACAGTAATAAATAGATAAATGGGCGGGGGATTAAAATCACCCACCCACCCTCCCTCCCAAAGGCCTGGGCAAACAGCCAGGTCTTACAGTTCTGCCGAAATGTCAAAAGGCTTGGGGCCAGGCGAGCTTCCTCCGGAAGGGAGTTCCACAGCCGCGGCCCTATCACCGAGAATGCTCGCTCCATCGTGGCCCCCCGCTTAACACGGGGGACCTCCAGGAGGGCACCCCCGGCAGACCGCAGGAGCCGTTCCGGGGCGCGAAGGGCGAGGCGGTCCCTAAGGTAAGAGGGGCCAAGGCCGTATAGGGCTTTATAGATCATTACTAGGACCTTGAACTTGGCCCGGCACACTATCGGCAGCCAGTGCAGCGCTCGGAGCACCGGTGTAATGTGCTCCCGGCGACCCGTCCCCGTAAGAAGACGGGCCGCCGCATTCTGCACCAGCTGCAGCCTCCGGGCCAAGAACAAGGGAAGCCCCACGTAGAGCGCGTTACAGTAGTCGAGCCGCGAGGTGACGAAGGCATGGATGAGGGAGGCCAGGTCCGGGCCAGAGACATACGGACGCAGCCTACGTACCAGATAAAGCTGGCGGAAGGCAGCCTTAGCGACTGCCTCCACCTGCCGCTCCAGCCGCAGGTCTGCGTCCAATATGACCCCCAGACTCCGGACCTGCTGAGCTACAGGGGGGCAAACCCCCCCAATCAGGGGGGCCACCACCCCCTTCGCCCTCCCCACCACCATCACCTCCGTCTTATCTGGGTTGAGCTTCAGTCTGCTCCGCCGCATCCAATCCGCCACGGCCTCCAAACATTGGGATAGCACCGAGACAGCAGGGTCTGGGTCGGTAGAAAACGAGAGGTACAGCTGAGTATCATCAGCATACTGGTGACATCGCACCCCGAACCCTCTCACGACCTCCCCCAAGGGCTGCATATAGATGTTAAATAATAATGGAGACAAGATCGATCCCTGCGGAACGCCACACGGTAAGGCGCGGGGGCTCGATGTTTCCTCCCCCAACACCACCCGCTGGCTCCTCCCCGAGAGGAATGAACGGAACCATTCAAGAACAGTCCCGTCCAGACCCCCCCGGTCACGCAGTCGTCTCAACAGCAGCCCATGGTCCACGGTGTCAAAAGCGGCCGAGAGATCGAGCAGGATGAGAAATGTCGAACATCCCGCATCCATCTCCCGGCGGAGGTCGTCCACCAAGGCCACCAACGCCGTCTCGGTGCCATAGCCGGGGCGGAACCCAGATTGAAAAGGGTCAAGGAGCCCGATATTATCTAGATGACCCTGGAGCTGGAGCGCCACTGCCCGCTCAATAACCTTCCCTAAAAAGGGAAGGTTAGAGACAGGTCGGTAGCTGGCGAGCGCGTCTACGTCCAACGATGGTTTTTTCAGCAGGGGGCGCACCACAGCCTCTTTTAAGCAAGGCGACAACCTCCCCTGCCGAAGGGACGCATTCACCACCCTCGCCAGCACCGTCCCCAACGTCTCCCCGGAAGCTTTTATTAACCAGGACGGGCATGGATCTAGTTGACAACACGTGGCCCTCACAGACCCCAGGACATCCACCACATCGGCTGGCGTCACTTCCTGAAACTCACCCCATAAAGATGGACCAGACGGACCCTCCGCCCCCCCGCGCTCTTCCCCTACTGCTATCAACCCAGCGTCGAAATCGGCCTGAATCCGAGCGATCTTGTCTGCGAAGTAGATGACAAACTCCTCACAGCGGGCCCGGGACAAGTCCCCATCCAGGCGGAGGGAGGCCGGACTCACCAGCCCCCGCACCACCCGAAACAGCTCCGCTGGACGCGACTTCGCAGACGCTATGAGGACGGCGAGGAATTCCTTCCTCGCCGTCCTCACAGCCTCCACATAGGACCGCAAATGGGCCCTATGGAGAAGACGATCGGAGACAGACCGAGTCCGACGCCAGCGTCGCTCTAGCCTCCTGCCCACACGCTTCATACACCGCAGCCCCTCAGTAAACCAAGGGGTCCTGCGGTGACGAGACCGAGGCAGAAGGCGCCTCGGAGCCACCCTGTCAATGGCCTCCTCCAGCAAGATGTTCCAATGCCGGACCAGCTCATCCACAGAGTGACCGTCCACATCCAGGGTAAGCTCCCTCAGGACCTCCTGGAACCGCTGGGGTTCCATCAGCCTCCGAGGGCGGACCATCCTAACTGGTCCCTTCCCCTTCTGGAGGGGGCGCGCTAAAAGACCGGCCTGAAGGAGGTAATGGTCCGTCCACGACAAGGGCACCGCTGTCACCTCCCCCACAACCGGACCCCCCGCCTCAAGGCCAGAGCCGAAGATCAGGTCGAGGATATGTCCCCCCACGTGGGTCGGGCAGATCACCTCCTGGGACAAGTTCATAGTTGCCATGGCGGCCATGAACTCCCGCTCCGCCCCAACAAGGCCGGCATCGGCGTGGACGTTGAAGTCCCCCAGAACCAAAGTCCTGGGGGAGCCCAACACCACCTCCGAGGCCAGCTCCGCTAGAGCGGTAAGGGATGCCGCCGGGCATGAAGGGGCCCGGTACACCAGCAGCACCCCTAGCTTGCCCCCAGCCAAATCGATCACCACGTGCAGAGCCTCTACACCCACAATCTCCGGCACTGGATACCTCCTAACAGGCCAGTCTTCCCTAAAAACAATAGCTACGCCTCCTCCCCGGCCGCTCATGCGGGGCTGATGCTGCACGGCATACCCAGCTGGAACCAGATCCGCCAAAGTTGGACCGGCCAGATCATCCAGCCAGGTCTCCGTGATGCATGCGAGGTCCACGGCCCCATCCAAGATCAAATCATGGATAATTGGGGCCTTGTTAACAATGTCCTCCTCCTGCTCCTCCCTCTGGCACCGTACCCGTGTTCGGTGCTCCCTCATCCACTGAGCCGGGGGCACAGGGCCAGTGTGCTGGAACCTGGTGGGTAGCCCTGTTGGGGTGCACAGTAGGGGTTGGTTAGGTGCCCTGGCTTCCTGCCCCCATCCCGTGGCACAGCTGGGGGTCCTGGTCCCCCCCTCGGGTACCCAGCCAGTGCCCTCCCCCGGTGGTCCCGTGCATCCGGGCCCCCTCTTCCATGCACCGCATGGCCCTGGTCCCCCTGCCTAGCCTCCCTCAGCCCACATTCCCCTCACTCATCAAGTGGCCTCACCTGGGACCTCTGGCAGCTCCTGGGGCTGCTCGCCGCCATCCCCCTCACCTGCCTGTCCCTGGTGCTGGGGCGTGCCATGACCTATGAAGATATGGGATGGTTGGGGTGGGGGTAGGTGGAATGTATCCCCCGGCAGCTCCCTGGGCCCCTTTCCATGGTCTGGGGTGTCAGGGGTTTCTGGGGGCGGCCCCATGGCCAGTGGGCCCCCTGGCTGGAGGCGACCTGTGTGCCAGCCTCGGATCCCCCCGTGTCAGACATCGGGTGGGGGCTCTCTGGGCCGGTGCACGTGGGGGGGCCTTCCACTCCCCAAGGTCCCGAAGCATACCTCTGGGGGGATGGGGCCCCTGGAGCCAGTGCCTTCTCATGGGGAGGCGAGGGGGTACCTCAGTCCGTTCCCTGCCCAGGAACACGGTGCTGCCCACGAGGCACGGGGCAACTATGGAGCCCTTCATGTGAAGGATGCAGTCCAGGGTGTCATAGTAGGGGGTGGTCTGGTGGGCTCCGTGACCAGTTTTAGCCCCCACCTTATTTATTTATTGTTTATTTATTAGCCCTGTTTTAATTACTTGTATGGTTATTGATGGTTTTAAATTGTTTTTATGTATGCTGTTTTTATTGTTGGAAGCCACCCGGGGCTGCTTGCAGGAGGGGGCAGGGTATAAATTTATAAAATAAATCAATATAAAATAAATAAATTGTTGTCCTTAATGGCCTTGTACCCCCTCTTGAGCTCCTTCACCTTTGGTTGGCACTGGGCCACTGTCCTGTGATGTCCCGCTGCCTCCATGTCCCACATGATCTCCTGGTACACATGCTCATTCCTCTGGTTCACGGCTAGCTCCAGCTGGTGCTCCAGGGTCCCCCAGAGCCTAATGAAGTCCTGGGTTTCCCTGTGCCCCCATTGCCCCCCTCGGTGGTAAGGCCGTCTCCCGCGTGGGCCCTCCTTCTCCTCCTGCTCCTCCTCCTCTGCATGCCCTCCACCCATCTCCTCCAGGGACTCGGGCTCCCGGGCCTGTTTCCGTGTCTATGGGTCGTAAGGGGGGGTTGGTTGCCGGGTTGCCTCACCCCCATAGCCCTCCCTCTTTCCCCCCTCCTGTCCCGTTTCCCTTGTGTGGGCGTTCCCTTGTGTGCCTTTTGCCTTCGTTTGCCCTCAGGCGGCCATTCCCCTGTGCCGCTGACACACACCCCTCGCTCCCCTTACGTGTTTCTGGGGTGCCTCATCCCCCCGGCCGGTTGTCATCTCCAGGGCAGCCTGTCCCGGCTGCTTGCTGCTGCTGTTCTCCCTCCACCACCTCCATGTGCAGCATGACCACCTCCTCTGCCTGCACCTCCTCCACCTCCTCCTCCTTCCTTCTTCACTCGCCCTCCGCTCTCCTCTCCCTTCCGCCTCGCTCCATCCCACCATGTCCCCCTGCTGCCGGGTGCCCTTTAAATCTCCCTCCCTGGCCTGTGTTGTTGCTCGTTGCCTGGCAGTGATGCTGCATGCTTTGTCCCTGGCTGGGAATTGTTTTGCTTGATTGCGGCCAGTGGTTGCCGTTCAGATGTTACGTTTTGTTGTTTCCCGGTGGGAATTGCTTTGACNCTGGGGTTCTGGAAGTCGACTCAGAGATCAGGACGCAGAGGCAGGAGCTCACAGCGGGGCCAGCATTCAGGGCCCAGAAGGCACAGGGGGCCTCACAACCAGCTGCAGGGGGCCACAAAGGGGCCCAGGGCTGGTTGGTCCACCAGGTGCACGAACTGGGGCCACTGGAGCATGTCCTGATGGTATCCCAGCGCAGACATGTAGTGGGAGATGAGGTAGTACGCCTTGAAGGGATCCTGCATGGTGAGCCTCACCTGAACATCCGATCGGGACCACACACCAGCCAGCACCATCAGCTCCACCCCAGTGGGCTCAGATAAGCCATAGTCATCAGCCGAGGGCCACAGAAGGTGAACAAGCTCCAACAGGTGGTGATAGACCGCCCCATGTGACCTCTGATACCCACGGGCCCCTTGGACACAGCCAAAGAAGGACACCGCCAGGGCAGGGCCCCCCTCCACCAGACAGGCCATGTAGGTGGCCAGGCTGCACACAGAGAGAGCAGACATGGCCTCTGTCACCGAGCACCCCACATGCGAGCACCTCATCTCTGGGATGCGCCCATCAGGAAACAGACGTAGGCCCAGCATCTCCGCATGCAGCCGGCAATTGTGGGCGCTTGCCTCATAGCCAAAGTAGCGCAGCTGGAGCTCAGACTTTCATAGGCACCTGTGAAGCTGTCCAAGCAGCTCAGGAACAATTGCACAGCCGGGGAATGCCACAGGTCACACAGGGACATGGTCTTGTTGAAGGTCCAGCTATGGGGGGCGCCAGGGGTGGTTGGGCCCTTGACCCCTGGGTAAGCGCTGCCAGCCATGGTCCAGCAAGTGGATGATACTAAATGCAAGGAAAGGGGGGGCCCACAATCCCTGTAGGGACAGGAGGGGAAGCAGGGGAGCTCGAAGGCCAAGCAATAAGGCCACAGGCCAAAACAGGGCACGGTTAATGAGCGAGGCGTGGGGTGCGGACCCATCACAGCTTCTGGAACCAAGCACACATACAGGACAGCCTACACACTAATCAGGGTGGTGAGGACAACAGGCAGACAACACAGAGAGATGGGAGGTGATGACAGCAGGAATGCAGCTGCTGCCGGCAGCACACCTGGGCACAGGCTGTTCCATGTGCCAGACCCCATGCAGGGACCGCAGGTGTGCGCAAGGGGATGCCCACCGCCGCCCCGCCCCAGGCGCCCTGCAGTAGCTGGGCCAGCTGGCCGGGGGGGCAGAGGTGAGCCAGGCCCCCCCTCCAGGTCGCCAGGTCGCGACCTGGGGGTGGGGCACCACAGGCACCAGCCTATAATGGGTGTGGCTCCAACCCACCCAGGGCACTGTTCAACATGGAGCTGGGATGGCTGGGTGCCTGTGGGATGCACCTGGCCATCTGCGTGGAGTGGTTCCGCTCGCATACAGATCTCATGCACATCCAGACTGCAGAGGTGCACCTGGCCATCCGCCTGTGGGTGAGCATGGCCAGGAGAACTGCTAGAGTCCGGAGATCCCACCCCAGGTACAGGTCCTCCCTGGCCTGGCTCAGACCCCGGTGGGTATCTGGGATGGCCCAATAGGCCCTCCTCCATGCCCGGGAGTGGGCTGCTGCACTCCGCGAGGTGGCTGGCCGGCTCCAGTGCCAGAGGGAGACCATGGGCCATGCTGCCCAGCTTGCTATGCCCATTGCCCAGCTGGTATGGGTCACGGAGTGGGCACAGGGGTGGTGGGCCAGGGCACTGGCTCAGTGGGAAGAGGACACCTGGAGAGCGCACTCTCGGATGGACAGGCACATCCTCCTGCAACTCACAGAGCTGTTAATACCCTGGCTGGAGCGGCAGCACATGCCCATGCGGGCCCCCATTCCCATGGTCCAGCAGGTGACCATCAAAGTCTGGGCCCTTGCAACACCCGACTCCTGCCGGTCCGTCTCACAGCACTTTGGTGTCGGGGTGAGCACCATCACCGGGATCCTGAGAGACATCTGCAAGGCAGTGGAGGGCATGCTCCTGGACCAAGCAATCTAGCTGGTGGACCAGGAGGCCGTGATGGCCAGCTTTGTGGCTGGAGCATTCCGCAACTGCATGGGCGCCGTGGATGGCACCCACATTGAGATCCTCTGCCCATCAGATGGGGAGGGCTCAGAGTATGTCAACCAACATGGGTACCACTCCCTGCAGCTGCAGGTGATTGTGGAACACCGAGGATGGTTCATAGACATTTACACAGGCCACTCTGGGTGCAGCCACGATGCCTGAATCATGACCATCTCTCACTTCTATGCCCGGATGTACCACGGGGACTTCACGGACATGGGGATGACCCGGATCAAGGGGGTGCTGATGCCCCCCTGCATCCTGGGGGACCCGGCCTATCCNAGACCTCGTGTCAAGGGCGTTGGCCCACATACTATCCTGATGGGCATTCCTCCACCTCGGGAGCGCGTCGGCCAGATTCCCAGGCGCAAGGTAGCGTGTGGTGCGTGGTGTGTGTGTGGTCCTGCTACCCCCATTCCACTGACAGGGAGGTTAATTTTGTCCCCTGCTGGGGATTGTCCGTGATTAACATCTGGCGGCTGCCGAACAGACGTTCAGGGCCCTTTGGCCCCGCCGCGGTGTTGTGTGTGGTTGACTGTGGCTGACTGTGATCTCGTAACGTCTGAAAACACCCCATGATGGGTGGGTAATGGGTGGAGAAGCACTCATCTAAAAACACCCTCTCTTTAAAACAGGTAGGCCCAAACTGGATCAGTTTATCCAAAAATATTCCCTTTATTCCCCCAAATTTGTAGGCTTACATAAAATTGGACATGAAATCAATTGAACCCTTGGTAGTGGCTGTGCAAAAACGTATCCCTATTTAAAGCTCTGTAAAACTGAAATCACCTCCAAATCACTGCCATGCTCTAGTTCCTCAGTCTCACAGTGCTTGGCTCCACACCCATCCAGTGAGGAAGTTCTGGAAAGAGTACCATGCTGCCGCTTTCAATATAATTTCTACAGTTCAACTCTTTTGTAGTATGAAAATCAGAAATTGAAATGTTTCCTAGATTTGATCACTTTGATCACTTTTGATCACCTAAAGGGATATTTGCTTCAAAGGACAGGAACTGTGAACAAGATTTTCAAAAGCACCTATGTGTCTGAGAAGTCAAAGTACCATTTTCAGAAGGGATGTAAGCCCTTTTCACACAGGCACTCTAACACTGATAAAATGGGTGTTACATTTTATTATACATGTTGTAGGGCTGCAAGTGTGCGCTATGGGTGCCCTGCAACATGTATAATAAAAATGTAACACCCATTTTAGCAGTGTTCCAGTGTCTGTGTGAAAAGGGCCATAGACTCTGATCTTCAAAACACTCTGTCATGCCAGCACAAACCCCATTCACTTCAACGGAACTTGCACCAGAAGAGTACTTTCAGGATTAAACTGTTCAACTTTTATACCTGATTTTCAAAGCACTCAGAGCCAGACTTTCAAGTTTTTCATTAACCACAACCAGGGCCAAATTTTCAAAAGAGCCTACCTTCTTTGTGGACATCAAAAAGGGTCAGATTTTCAAAAGTGGCCATTATTATTGGTCCTGTATGGGCAACATTTTCAGAAAATGGGAGTTAGGTCCATTTCCAATAGTGACTTAAGCTCTTCACTCAAACACCTTTGAAAATTTTATTCTGTATCTTTAAAACACAGCCTCACAGAACTATAGATTTGAAAGACACTTCACAGGCCATCTAGTCCCAACCCCTGCCCAGAGGCAGGATACCCTATAACTAAAGCATCCATGACAGATGCAAGTACAATCTTTTCTTGAAAACCTCCAGGAAAGGAGATTCCACAACCTCTTTAGTCACATAAGACACTTTTCATTATTAAAAAAAAATGATAGGCCTAATAATATGACCTGGACAAATATATATTATCACATTGTGGAGAGACAGCACATTGCCTTAAAAGATTTATCATTTGCCTTAGGACGTTGCAAATTCCCTGAATAACAGAAATGGTTTTATAATTATTATTTTTCTCCCCTTGATTTAACTTGGCTGGAGGTAGCTGTGTAATTCTGTGGAGAGTGATGTCTCATTGTCCTTTGCTCTTTTCTAGATAGGGAAGTGTGCTGGCCTAATTCAATATGATTCTACTGTGTATCATTCTTAAGATCGATTGAGAAGCTAATTTAATTCCAAATTAACTGCTCACATAAATATTATATATCTTTCGTTTTAGTGTGGCAAATGTATGACTAGCATTAGTCCTATTTCAGTTAAAACAATTGCATGAAATGTAATAAAGGATTGTCTCTTTGTGTCAGTATTGATTCCTATGACAAACTCATTTCTTCCTATCCGATTTGTATATTTTTCTCTGTGTGCCTAATTAGTTATTCAAATACGCTTACATTGGACCTAATAAGATGTGCAGCTTCATGCAAATGAAACTGCTGCTGAAACTAACAGTTACATGTGCTGGATGCAGAGTTGCCATGTTTCCCAAGGGAAAATATTGGCCTGTTAATTTGCATATGTAAATCAATTAATTTTCATATACTAATTAATATTAATTTATGCAAAATTGTGCATGCCAAGGCTCTAATCCATGTTCAGTAGCCTGCATACACACCATGGGTATTGTTTGTTTGTTGTTGTTTTTTGTTTTTAAAAAGCTGTAAGGTATTGTTCCTTAAAACAATGTCTTATAGAAGAGGGCATAGAAACCAGAGAAATGTGTGCCACACAATGCCCTGCCTCATACACCGGAATGGTGCTTTCCACCACCCTCTGCTAGAGATGGATTGGTTTTATTAGGGATGAGGGTGGGATCCTGGCTCTATTGCAACTAATACTTCAAAACCCCACAGAGTCCAGTTGCAGCGGTTATAGGCCTTGGTGCTAACCCCACTCTGACCCAGCAGTCCCTGTTCCTTATTCCTGTCCCAGGGTGGTTGACAGGAGTGAGGCGCAAACTCTGAGGGTGGGCTGGAGGGAAAGTTAGTGCAGGGAGCAGAGAGCAGCTCAAGCCCTGCAGGTTTGAGCTGTGTGTGGGGCAAGCTTGTATTAGGGGCAGAAGAGGCTGTCCTGTCAGGTAAACCCCACCGCCGGGTGGGGGACTGAAAAGTATCCAGCACCCGGATACAGTAGATATTTACTTGGGACTGCCTTCCACCCATGGGCTTGTCTACTTCTCTCTGCCTGAGAATCTTTCCCCCTCACAGCCAGAATGGGGAAATGCTGGAGCAGCCACCACTGGGCAGTGACACATGGGGCGCTTTCCCACATTACAAAATTCACACCTTTTGCCTCTGCGAGAAACTCCAAGAGACAAATGCTGTGCAGCTTTTGTTATGTGGGAAAGCCAAGCCATGTGGCTTTGGCCCAGATCATGAGAACGATGCAGAGCTAGAAAATCAAGCTCTGCATCCTCCATATGATCTGTGCCAAAGCCGCATGACTTTTGTTTTCCCACGTGACAAAAGCCACGCAGCATTTGCCTCTTGGAGTTTATCACAGAGCAAACAGTGTGAATTTTGTAATGTGGAAAACACTGTTTGTGCCATGCAGCTGCAGGGAAAGGAGTTCATGCTGCCGCTGCTGGAGGAGACAGCACTATTGGGACTGGGAGGCACCTCTGTGGGGGCTGAGCACAGAGGCCACGCCAAAGCCATTGCACTTCTTCTTCTTCTTCTCAATGCTGCTCTACTGCCAAGATCAAACTAACTGCAGGCTACCAAATGGGCTGCTCCCTTCCCTCCTGTCTGGGACCAGAACAACCCTCCTCCTGTCCAGAAATGGAATTGACCTCCCACCACTCCAGCCCATCAGAGGGTGTTTTCAGACGTGACGGGGCGGCTTCGCCCCATCCCGAAAACAACCCAGAGATTCCCCGCCGGGATCACCCAGGCACGGCAAACAGACGCGCCCGCACAGCCCTGCCCCCTCCATGCTCCCTCGCCACCCACCCTCTGGGGAGGCAGGCGGGTGGCAAGGCCAATGCCACCGCAGCGTCGGACCGGTTTGACTACAGCCTGGAATCCCGCCGGGGATGATTATCTTCAAGAAAGTGTGAAAGTGAAATTTGGCCAGACATGACTGTAGCAGTGGGACAGATTCTGGGAGTTTTCAGACATTACGAGATCACAGTGAACCACGCTGAATACCTACATGTGGTCACTGTGCCCTGCACGTCTGTTCGGTGGCCGCCAGATGTTCGCCACGCTGAATACCCACATGGGATCAATTTCAACCACGCTTCCGGGGAATCCTGCCGGGGATTCCGGGCTGTGATTGCCGGCCAGACAATGAAAGGTATCCTAACCGTGATACCTTTCATTTCCACACAGGCTTTCCCGCTGTGGATCAAGGCCAGCCTCGGAATTTGAGATACCAGTAGTAGCAGGTAAGCAAAGCAGCAAGAACAGGTAAGAGAGAGAAGTACAGTCCTGGGGAGGGTGTGACTGCCAACTTTGTTGTTTCCTTTATATTTCTGTGTAATTGTACTGTAATTTGTATTTTATCTGTTGTACTGTTGCATTTTGGATTTCACAGTACAATATTGTACTGTTTGTATTGTAGAGAGTGTATTGTATTGTTTGTATTGTATATTGTATTGTATTTGCGTATTGTATT
>QEPC01015112.1:333993-360108 GCA_003113815.1 Sphenodon punctatus | reverse complement strand
TTTGGGGGCCACAGAGCACTGAAACTGAGTGATTTGGGGAGCCAGAGCACTGAAATGAGGGCCAGTACCCCCACCAGTGGCAGTCTCCCCTCCTTGCCAGCCCCCCATAACCTCCCACTCACCCCTGCCAGGCTGCTGAGGATCTGAGTCTGGGGACTCAGCTCTGACACGCCCCAAATCTGGTGCACTCTGTGCCCCCAAGCCACACCCCCAAAGCCACGCCCCAAGCCATGGACCCTGAAGCCACGCCCCCTTGACCCGTTTTCGGTGCCCCGGCGGCTTTGTCGCCGGCACAGGGCCACTAAGACTATATTCTCCCGGGCCACTTTGAGTTCCCAATCCACCCCTGGCAGTCTCGGTGCTTAACTGATGCCTGACGGCTGTTGGAGACTGGATGAGGATGAGTCGATTGATTCTAGACATGACTGAGATGATAATGGAGGGCCAGCCCTGTGACCTTGAGGTGCTTGGAACTCCTGTTATTGATGGAGTTCAGCCCCTCCTGGTCGATCAAATTTGCAGTCTTGGAGTGCTTCAATCTGGACCCCTTGCTGTGCTTGGATTGTCAGGTTGTGGCTGTGGCCAGGGAGTCCTTTTCATCAACTCCATCTGGTGAGGAGGCTGGGACCTTTTCTTTCTGATTTGGATCTGGCCACTGTCATCCATGCTTACATCACCTCGAGGCTAGATTACTGCAATGCACTCTACATGGGGCTGCCCTTGATGGCTGTTTGGAAGCTGCAGTGGTGCAGAATGTGGCGGCTCACCTCCTTTCAGGGATGGGTCACTAGGAGCATATTATACCAGTGCTCCAAAAGTCTGTACAGGCTCCCTATAGCTTTCCAGGAACAATTCAAGGTGCTGGTTTTGACTTTTAAATCCCTAAACAGTCTAGGCCCCACATATAAGAAAGACTACCTGTCCTTCCATGTTCTGTCATGGCCCCTGTGACTGGCCAGGAGTGCCTCCCTGTGGGTACCATCTGTTAGTCTTGTTCATACAACAAGAGTTTGCAGGGGGGCTGTGGCAGGACTATGCCACAAAATGGTGCCTATCATGATGCCCACCACAGGAAGTGGCTAAGTTGGGATTGTGGCCTGGAGTATAAAAGGAGGCCAGCCTGGGAAGAAGAGGTAGTCTGCTCTGGACTGTGAGAGGGAGAACACCTCTGCAGTCTGCTCCTGAAGGATGGAGACCTGAACCAGTTGCCATGAGAAGAGCCTGGAAGTGAGTTGAAGACAGCTAGCCAATGGACTGGGTGTGGCTAGGCTACCTGTGTTATGTAATTGACAGTGTGCTGGATTTAAAGACGGCCAAAGGCTTGGTGTCTGGTCTGGGACTAAGGGGTGGAAATAAACTGTTTAGAAGTTTTACTCTTGAGTGACAACCTTCTTGGGGACTAATCCTGACAAAACGTACCCCACAGTAAATTGGAGGACCTGTTACAGGGGCATTCTCGGTTGCTTCCCCAGGGCTTTAGAATTCCCTTCCCCCAGAGTTTCATTTAAGCCCGAGCCTGAGCACCTTCTAGAGTTGGAGTAAGACTTTTTTATTTGGAAAGACATTTGGCGGATGGGGGTAACAATGGGGTTTGGTGAGTGGTTTTTCTGTAAAGGTGTGAGACACGGTTGGGTGAATAGGTAGGTGGCTTTGGGTGGATTTGGTGGGTGTGGGTTTGGTGGTGCCTTTAGGTTTTGTATTGTTTTAAAATATTTTTATGGAACCCCAGGGAAGGGCAGCAGCATATAATTTGAAATAAATAAATAAATAACTCAATCCAATGTCTGTGAACCTGCGCATAGTGCTAATGAGGAAATTCAGTGTCTCACGACCATCCTAGCAGCATCCTCACGACCTCCTAGCAGATGAAGAAGCAGGGCTATACTAAGGAAAGCAGAGATGGCAACATGATTGGGAGGTGGTAGACTTCCTCTTTAGCACTTCATGTGCATGCACGGTAGGATCAGTCCTTGGATCAGGGACTATATTTTTGTACTACAAACCTGAAACGTTCAAAAGTCACAAGGCAAACTTTTCAAAATCATAAGCTTAATTTTGAAAGTGTGAAATGTTTAAAATTATAAATTTCAGGGTTTTTTATTTGCCTTACAGCTTTTGAGCCTTAATAATCCATGTTTTTTTTAGATTTTCTTTGCAATTGCGAGATCTGGAAATGTATTTGTTTACTCCATGAGAGCCATGGTTCTCCCTTAAATGTGGGATTCCAGAAACAACACTTAGGGTAAACTTCTGGTTCCATCAAAATGCTCATGGACTTGTCTGGAGCCAGAATGGATGATGATGGAATTGTGAGTCAGTACAGAATCTTTTAACTGTGTTCATGGTTATTTATTTTTATCGTAACATAACATAACAATAAAGAACATAACAACATAAGTTCCGCTATATTGGATCGGGCCAGTGGCCAACAGTGTTTCAAACATTTCCAGAAATGGCTATGCTCCTGAAGAAATATACCATACACAGGATAATTATGAAGTGATCTATTCCCTGTCATTCACTTCCAGGCTCCAGTAGAGAGAGAATTAAGAACACCTTAAACATGGGGTTGTATCCCTGAACACCTTTCTATAGGCATTGGGGAAACTATCCTCCAGAAATTTGTCTAAAGCTTTTTAAAAACAGCAAGAAATGAGGGTATATAATGACAGTGAAATGAATGAGGCCAAAATACCAAGGACCAATTAGAACAATATGCAGTATTCAAGATGTGGAACACTGTATATTTATATGATGGTATTATGATAGATTCTTTATTACTTTTCTGTCTTTTTCTGATTCGTATTCTAAAAAACCATTTGACTTTTGACCACTGCAGTGAACTGGGCTGTTTCCTGTGTACTTTTCACAGTGACTGCAAGATCTCCTTCCTAAGTGGTAACGGTCAATTTTAAAACCCGAAACTGTGTAAGTATAGCTAGGAATCATTTTTTCCTGTGTATCATTTTGCACTTATCAACATTGAATTTAACCTGTCACTGTATTGCCCAGTACACTCCTTTTATAACACCTTGCAGTTTGTTTTGGATAACTGTGTATCATCTACAAAGTTCATCACTCCACTGTTCACCATTTCCCCCAGATTGTTAATCAATAAGTTAAACAGTCTATCTCTGGGTTTTCTATAGCACTCGTCACAGTAGTATCTAAACCTAAGTCTTGCTACTAGATCTTTATTGATGTATCCCTGAATTCATGCAGGGCTCTTTGATTTCAGTGCACACTACATGTAGGTCCACTTACAAAGGTGAGAACTTGATGTGTTGCGTAAGAAAGGATTCTCTGTTCTTTTAGTTTCTCTCTCTCTCTCCCCAACATCTTTCTTTTGTAGGTACTGATGATAATGTTGATTGATATAATAATGTCATCTTGTTAAAGTATTTTTCATTTCATAATCACCAAGTATTAGGCCCACCATTATTCAAAAATTCATTGTACAGTCCCATTGCCTTCAACTGGACCACATGAAAAGTGTTTATTATTTTTAAGGATCTGGGATTTAATGTACAATAAAACATGAAAATGACAATGCCAACTTGAAAAGGTTTCCAACCTGCTTATTTGTTGATTGCTATGTCTTCATTCTTTGGGGTAGAAGAAATTGTTTACTGGAGGACCAGCAGCTGTTTCAGAGCTATCACAATGCCAGTTCTGTAAATATAAGTTACTTCAATACTTGCTTTTCCCAACACCAAACTATAATTTAATTTTAAAGGAGAAAAGCATACACATGAATACAAACAAGATTTTTGATATTTTTACCATTCCCATCAGTGGAAGTATAAATAACGCTCTGATCTTTGCTCTGTATAACTGTTTCAGCATAGGCTACTTTTCTTGAAGATAGGTCAAATATCAATAAAACGGGAATGATCACTTTCAATGTGTATAAATAGTGGAGACTGAGGGTGAAAACAGACATGGCGCTAACCACCCTTGGTTGTTATTTATGCATGATGCAGGGCTGCATAGGGCACCAATACAGCTCTGCAACATGCATAAATAACCACCAAGGGTGGTTAAAGGGTGGTTACTGTCATGTCTGTTGTCACCCTGAGAGTGTAACCATGGATCTTTGTCTGATTTCAGAGAATTGAGGCAAAAAGTATTAATCATAGACAGAAATACCAAAATTTGTGCTAGGTCTCTAGCCCTGCTTTGAAAATTGCAATTGCATATTTTTTTTCCTGGTGGTAATTTAGCACAACTGCTTTGGCATATGATGATTTGGAACCAAATAAAAGTTTCATTAGTATCAGTTCTTCTTGTGCTTAAGTTCCAGAACACCTTCTAGTTTGACAGGGGGAAAATGACATGCTCTTTGGGCACAAAGAGAGAAGACTAATTGAGTTTTCTTTGGAAATAACTTCAAGCTCCTCTGAGATTAATTTTTTTCCCTAACTTTTAAATTATTTCCAGTTCTAATGTAGTCTAAAAGTTACAGACCAAGAAAACTGAACCAAGTAGAGCAGAACATCCCCATAAGAGCATCTACTGTGCCTCAGTAAATTTGTTTGTATATCAGATTGTAATGCATTTCATACTTATTCAGGGTTCCCATCCCTGCCACACACTTCTCATTCAGGACACCAAATTGTAAAATTCAAAAATTGCAAAGCTTGGCTAGTACTCTGGCTCAGCACAATAGGAACAAATCCAGTTTCACCTGAGAAGCTATGTGAATGCTAGCACAGCACCAGTCTAAATGAAAGTATCAGGAAGAAATAATGACTTTCACTTTTTAATCACAGAAACTGTTGGAAGGCTGAAGGATTTTACAAGAGAAATGCTTCTTGAGTTGGACATTCTTGAATTCTCTAGCATTAGAAAACTGCCACAAACACACTCATCATTGCCTCTCCTGTTTAAAACAAAATTAGAAAATGAAAGCAAATATTTATGATAGGCCAGTCCTGAAACAGGCCAAGCTTTCACTGAAGATAGTGGAAGGAAGGACTGGGCCATTTATACATCAGAAAATATAGTACTATAAAATACACAGTGGAAATTATCCAGCCATTTCCCATTTAAGTCAAACAGGATGCTGGAATTGGACTAGGACCTAACTTTGTAAAAGAAAATCATCGGAGCATCCAGTCGTATACAGGACAGTATTTTGACTGGTTTTAACCATTTGCACCCCTCCTCCTCCAGATCAAATCCAGCCCCCAAAGCACTGTTTCTAAATTGGCTTTATAGCAAACACTGGAAGTCTATAACATTAGTATTAAACACCGATATCCCCAATTTCTAAAGTTGAAGCCAATGTGCTCATGTTTTTTATTATCAGTGGGTGAAATCAGCTGAGACAGCGGTAAGGTGCCTTCCTTGCCTGCCCCTGGGTGAACAACCGCAGCTGCTATTCCTGTGTTGGCGAGCAGTGCAGAAAAAACATGCGGGCGAACCCTGGTGGCCGTCCCACCGTCCACACGCCCCAGTAATCTACATGCAGGAATGCATTGTGCATGCAGGAATGTAATGCAGGAATGTACATGCAGGAATGTAATGTACATGCAGGCTTCTTTCCCTGGCCCACTGCCAGCAGTCCACCCCCTGCCATGACATACAGCCATGGTAAACCATGGGCAAAAGAAGCTACAGCTACTGCCTTCCACAGTACTCCAGGAAGGTGGGGGCAGTGGGCAGGAAAGCAGCCTGAACCAGTCACCATCCACCAAAACTCAGCTGCGGGTGTCCAAACACATACTCCATAGCCAGCAGAGGAATAAAAAGGGAATGAACATAAGAGTGGTGCCATAGTGGGTCAGACCAATGGTCCATTGAGTCCAGCACCAGTCTCCAACAGTGGCCAATCTTGGTCACTTGGAGGAAGAACCAAACAGGTCACCATGGGGCAATTCATTCCCTCCTGTTCACTCCCAGCTCCCGAGAATAAGAGGTTACAATCCCTAAACTTTCCTGGCTATTAGCTGCTAATGGACCTAGCCTATTAGTTAGCTAATGGACCTACCCATTAGTTTCATGGAGTATCCTCTAGTCCTAGTACTATTGGAGAGGGTAAATAACTGTTCCCTATTAATGTGTTCTGCACCACTCATGTTTTTATAAACTTCTATCATATTTCCTCTCTTCTCCAAGCTGAAGAACCCCATCCTATCAAACCTCTCTTCAAAGGGGGGAGCTATTCCATACCCCTTATCATTTTTGTTGCCCTTCTCTGTTCCTTTTCTATTTCAACTATATCTTTTTTGATATGGGCAATCAGAACTGCACACAATATTGAAGGTGTGATCGTACCATAGATTTATATAGTGGCATTATGATATTTTCAGTTTTATTCTCTATCACTTTACGAATTAGAGGTGTGCACCAGGGCCCCATGTCATTTTTCATTTCTCATTATCGTATTCGTAATGAAAATATGGTGTTTTCATTTTTGTTAATGAAATATCATTTTTCGTTGTTGTCAGTATCGGTACTGATTTCAAACGAAGATTTTGTTTTTGATATCATTATTGGTATTGGTGTATATACACAATATCTAGTTTGTGTGTGTGTGTGTGTGTGCATATATAGTAGATATACTTCTGAGTTTTCCTTTTCCCTTCCCCTGTCCATCTGCCCCTGTCCATATTTTATATAGCTATAGCTATTAGCTATACACACACACAAATTAGATATTGTGTATATACACCAATACCAATAACGATACCAAAAACAAAATCTTCGTTTGAAATCAGTACCGATACTGACAACAACGAAAATATAATATAAATATAATATATACAGACTCTAAGCTAAACCTAACCTATGTATAATACAAAATATATACAACTAATAGCTACAGCTATATAAAATATGGACAGGGGAAGATGGACAGGGAAAGGGAAAAGGAAAACTCAGAAGTATATCCACTAACTCTATTCTATATCTATCATCTAATATATATATTCCATAGTCAAAAACCCTCCAGTTTATTTTTTACTTATTTTATTTTATAAAAGATTTTTATCCCGCCCCTCCTGCCCATAGGGCAGCTCAGGGCGGCAAACAGCAATAAAAAAAACAATAAAACAATTTTAAAAGTTAAAACAAACCCATATGCAGGGCGGAAAGCAACCATCCACCCACCCTACAAGTTTACAAGAAGAGTTAAGGCTCTTGTAAAATCAAAGTATGGAAATTCCTAGTTAAGGCTCCCGTCTTAACTTCTGTGCAGTGTTAGCAGTAAAGACATTGTACAGTTTTGCATATTATGCTCACTTACAACTTAGGCTCCATGCACCCACTCTTTGCCTTTGTCTTTCAGTCCCAATCCTCTTCCTCTTTGCAGGTTGGGGGAAACACTGAAGCTGGGGACAAGAGGGCATGAGATGGCCCCATCACCCCCTCCATTCCCTCTATTCTTTCATGTTGGTTGGGGAGAATGGGACAGCTGAGTAATGTCCCTCTAACCCACTGGTCCCCACTGCCCTCCCAGAGCACAGTGAAGCTGGGTACAGTCGTATACAAATGTTTAATTTAAACTTTAAGTTGGGTATGCATTGAAATTAATTAAAGGGAATGGCCATTGGAGGAATAGAGGCAACAGCAATGCCAATTTCTTAATAAATACTATTGATATTTCAACATTCAATTAAGTGACTGCATCTTTGGGAGTACATAGGGAAAGCAAGAGGGTGTGAAATAATGAGGAAGGCACCAGATGCAGTAAGTGGAATTGTTGGAATGATAGGGAAAAAATAGAGTGTGCAGAATCAAGTAAGTGGGTGGAATGACAGGAGGAATTAGAAATAGTTTCAATAACAAGGTTCTAAGTGAAATAACTGATTCAGAAGACTGATGGGATACCATGGGGAGCAGTCCTATTGATTAACTCATTTACCATAGCTGACACCCTATCCTTTGAGTCCCAATAGCCTCCCTCCCTGTTATTCCACTTTCTCTCCTGTTTTTTTTTTATCATTCCACACACACCCTTACTTCTGTTCCATATGACACACACAGATAAACATTGTACTTTCCCCAGAGCTTTTGAGTTCTCAGTGAGGGGAGTGAGGGTTAGGGGGGCAACTTGGACCCAGAACTTCTAGGTTGTCTATTACAAGGTTGAGAGCTGATCAGGGGAGAGGAGAACAAGATAGGAACCAGGACTATTGAGCTGTTTGTGAAGGGAGTGCAGCCTGCTGGATTAGAGTGAGGTGGACAGGCTGGAAGCCAGGAGTCCCAACTTCTCTGTTAAAGGGTTTGGACCAAGTAAATTAAAGAGGGAGAAGGGGCGGGAGCCAGGACTCCTAAGTTCTCTCTTTCTTAAAGAGGAAACTGAGGGGGAGAGGAGCCAGCTCACATGCTCCTCTCATTCCAAGGTGCCTGTCTGCCTGCCCTGGCAACCCTGGGTGATGTACTCCACTGGCCTGGTAATCCCGCTGATGCTGTCTGCTGGTCCATGGGTGCTCTGCCCTGGAAAATCCAAATGTGCCCACACAATCCTGCTGCTGCCATCTGCTGCTGTATAGGAGCTCTTCCCTGGCAAATCCTACCATCCTGGGTCCATGAGTGATGGGCACAGGCAAATCCTGCTGCTGCCGTCTCTGCTGTTCCACAGGTTCTATGCCTGGGCAATCCAATGTCTCCTGCTGCTGCCAATGCTGCCTCTGCTGTCTGTGCCATGGGTTCTTTGCCCCAGAAATCCAATGTCTTCTTCTGATGCCAACACTGCCTCTGCTGTCTGTGCCATGGGTTCTGTGCTCTGGCAATCCAATGTCCGCTTCTGCTGCCTCTGCTGTCTGTGCCATGGGTTCTGTGCCCCAGCAATCCATTGTCTGCTGCTGCTGTGCCATGAGTACTGTGACCCGGCAATCAAATGTCCACTGCTCTTGCCTCTGCTGATGCCGCCTCTGCTGGGCTACAGACTTTGTGCCCTGGCAATCCAGTGTCTGATGCTGCTGCTGCTAGTACTACACATCAGCCATGTGCTCCTCACTCTTGTAGATGGGCATAGCTCGGATGAGGGCGCCGGTGGGCGGGGGCTGGGTGTCCACAAGATTCACCACCAGGCAAGGCTTGCCCAATTTGCAGAAGAGCTTGTTGAGATCTGGGAGCCTGCAATGCCCAGCCAAGTAGGGGTGCCAGCCACCAAGCCCTGGATGGACATCTGCCGCTGCTCCACCGATGCCAGCCAGCCCACACTGTCCGGCCAAGTAGGAGTGCCAGCCACTCCAACCCCAGGACCAACCATCAGGGTTCTGGGGCCTACATTACAGGCAGAGAGGGATGTCATTCTACTTCATCCAGAAGCTGCCACTCTAGTCCTAGGACCCACCATCAGGGTTCTGGGGCCATTACTCCTCTCACAGGGAGCTGTCATTCCAATGCATCAAGAAGCAGTCACTCCAGTCCCAGGACCCACCATCAGGGTTTTGGGGTCTACATTACAGGCAGGGAGAGCTGTCATTCTACTTCATCCAGAAACTGCCACTCTAGATCCAGGGCCCACCATCACGGTTCTGGAGCTGTCATTCTCCTCACAGAGAGTCATTGTTCCATTTCATCAAGTAACACCCACTCCAGCGCCAGGACTCACCATCAGGGTTCTGGGGCCTATGTTCCATGCATGGAGGGCTGTCGTTTCAGTTCATTGTTTGCAACTGCCCCACCGATGCCAGCCAGACTTCAACACCCGGCTAAGTAGCGGTGTCAGCTACCAAGCCCTGGCCAGGCCTCTGACGCTGCTCCACCGATACCTGAAAGCCTGAAATGCCTGGCCGAGTAGGGGTGCCAACCACCAAGCCCTGGCCAGGCCTCTGATGCCTGCTCCACCAATGCCACCCAGCCTGCAATGCCCGGCCAATTAGGGGTGCCAACCACTACTGCCCCAGGACCCACCATCAGGGTTCTGGGGCCTACATTCCACACAGGGAAGCCTGTCATTTCACTTCATTGTCTGCAAATGCTCCATCAATGTCAGTCAGCCTGCAACACCC
Organism: Sphenodon punctatus; assembly: GCA_003113815.1. Taxonomy (NCBI): domain Eukaryota; kingdom Metazoa; phylum Chordata; class Lepidosauria; order Sphenodontia; family Sphenodontidae; genus Sphenodon; species Sphenodon punctatus. The sequence goes on along the minus strand of QEPC01015112.1, from coordinate 350,143 downwards.
GGCCAAGTAGGAGTGCCAGTCACCAAGCCCTGGCTGGGCCTCTGCCACTGCTCTGCTGATGCCTGGCAGCATTCAATTCCTTGCCAAGTAAGGGTGCCAGCCACCAAGCCCTGGTCAGGCCTCTGCTGCTGCTCCACCAATGCCTGTCAGCCTGCAGTGCCTGGCCATGATGGTGACTCAAACTGGATAATCCAGCATAGAGTGAGCAGAACTGGAGGCCTGCCAGTGTGTCTGTTTAAGATATTAAACAGCCCAAACCCCGCTAGGCCTACCCTTCACTTCAGATGGGGTAATGTCCACAACAAAGGACACATACCCGTCCAAGTTCAATTGCCCCGCATGCCACATTTCTTGGAGCAAAATAACGTCAAAGGATCTAATGAAACAACCAAAATCATTATCCATTAATTTGGTTTTCCAACTTGAAATGTTCCAAGAAACTATAGGGATAAAAGACTTCCTTAGGGGGCCTGCCCACCATTCCTCCACTTCATCTGTGGTTGCAAAACCCAATTGGTTTGAGGGGAAATCAAATTCCTCCATCCCCAATATTGAGGGAGAGAGAGAAGGTGCAGGCTAGAGATGGGCGAACAGAACGTGGTTCAGATGTTCAGACGTTGGGTCGTTCGATCTGAAATTCGAGTTTGGGTTCAGCTGTTTGGTTCAGTGGGGTTCACTTTGGCCGAAGTTGGCCAAATAACTGAAAATAGTGCTATCGACACCAAAACCGAACTCAATTTTTAATTTTTTTTTACCCTGAAACCACCCCTGGTCTCCACCCCTGGTGCCAGGACGTCTGCTCCTCAGCTGCCTCCCACTTCCAGTCATGTTTTTCCCACCTTCCAGTCACATTTTTCCCATCCCCAAACTCATCTGAACTTTTCTGAACTGTTCAGCCATTTGAGCTTTTGGGTCAGCTTTTGGGTTCAGTCATCCAAACAGGCCAAGTTCGACCTGAACTCTGAACTTCCAAACCGCGTTCACCCATCCCTAGTGCAAGCAAAGGATCCATCTTAACTGGACATAATCCTGAAGGATCAGAACCAGTATTACCCAGCACTGTGCATGAACCCTTCCCATGTGCCAAAGCACCCAGGGAAGTGGCACAACTTCTTTTACCTGCTCTGTTACTAAGACCACTTCCCCTTGAGAATGGTACCCTTCAAAATAAATAGTCATTGCAGGCTGCCAGGCATTGGTAGAGCCATGGAAGAGGCCCGGCCCAGGCTTGGTGGTGGCTGGCACCCATATGGGGTCGGGCACTGCAGGCTGGCATCCTTCTTGCCAGATCTCAAACAGCTCTTCTGAAAATTGGTCATGTATCCTTACGCAGTGGTGAGTCACATGGCCGGCCAGCCACCACCTTGATTCATGTAGCCAGCCAGCCACCGCCTGCCATGATGGTGACTAGAAATGGAGAACCCAGCATAGAGCGTGCAGAACTAGAGGACTGCCAGTCTGCAATGCCCGGCCAAGTAGGGGTGCCAGTCACCAAGCCCCAAAACTTTCTGGCCTCTGCTGCTGCTGGGTCTCACACGGCCAGTCCTGGTGCCATGGGCACCCCCAGGGGTCAAGCGCCAAGCCTGTCTGCCTGGGAAACCTGGGTTGCCAAGTGCCTAGCCTTCCCAGTCTCTGCTGCTGCTGATGTTGTGTCTCCAATGGCCTGCCATGTTGCCACAGGCACCCCAGCGCATCCCTGGAGCACCCCAAGCCTTCAGGAGGGACCGAATTTTTTGAACGTTTGGGGGGGTCTGAACTCCTCTGGACTGAACCCACAAACCCAAACTAAGTTTTTAGCCCAAACATCAGAATGTCTGAATGTCCGAACTCCGTCCTGTTCTCACATCCCTAGTTTATGGGTGTTTGCTTGATGTTGCCTTGTGTGGGTGTGTGCCCGATGGGTGTGTGCCGGCCCTTCCCCTTCTTTCCTACAATGCCCCATGTCCATGTCCATATAAAGGTCTCCCGTCTTCAGCACCGTTGGGGGTGCGGTGGGGGTGCTCACTCACCCACCTCCATCCACAGGGCCCGTAGCAGCGTCCATGTAAAAATGGCCGACCTTGAATAACTTGCTGTCATCTACAAATTTGATCACCTCACTCCTTACTCCCTTTTCCAGATTATTAATGAATACATTATACAATACTGGACCCAGTACACATCCCTGGGGCCCTCCACTATTTACTTCTCTCCATTGTGAAAACTTACCATTTAGTCCTACTCATTGCTTCCTATCCTTTAACTAGTTCCTATCTTTTAGCCAGTTAAAATATAGAAAGCAAAGGGTAGGACTAAATGGTCAATTTTCACAGTGGGGAGATGTAAAAAGTGGTGTGCCTCAGGGATCTGTATTGGGACCGGTGCTGTTTAATGTATTCATTAATGATTTGGAAAAGGGTGTTAAGAGTGAGGTGATCAGATTTGCAGACAACACCAAGTTATTCAAGGTAGTTAAAATATGAGCAGACTGTGAGGAACTGCAACAGGATCTTATGACACTGGGTGCCTGGGCATCTAAATGGTAAATGAGATTTTATGTGGACAAGTGGAAAGTGATCCACGTAGGGAAAAATAATGCAAAGTATGCGTACACAATGCTGGGTACTAAGCTAGGAGTTACCACTCAGGAAAAGGATCCGGGGGTGGTTGTGGGCAATACAATGAAATTCACAATGCAGTGTACAGCAGCAGTCAAAAAAGCAAACAGAATGTTAGGTATTATTCGGAAGGGGATAGAGAATAAAACTGAGGATGTCATAATGCCTCTATAAAAATCAATGGTGTGACCGCACCTCCAATATTGTGTGCAGTTCTGGTCGCCCCATCTCAAAAAAGACATAGCTGAACTAGAAAGGGTACAGAGAAGGGCAACAAAAATGATCATGGGCATGGAAGGGCTCTCGTATGAGGAAAGGCTTGGTAGGTTGGGGCTCTTCAGCTTGGAGAATAGACGACTGAGAGGAGATATGATAGAGGTCTATAAAATCATGAGTGGCGTGGAACTAATAAACAAGGAACAGTTATTTACCCTCTCAGCGAGTACTAGAACTAGGGGACACTCCATGAAACTCATGGGTGGCAAGTTTAAAACAAATAAAAGGAAATATTTTTTCACTCAGCGTATAATTGGGTTGTGGAATCTACTGCCAGAGGCTCTGGTAAGGGCTAGTACTATAGCTGAGTTTAAAAGAGGTTTGGACAAGTTTCTGAATAGCAGCTATTAGCCAGACAGGATCAGGGAACATGACGTGAGCTGGGGGGAAACAACAGGGTTCTCCCAAACCACCGTAATGGGCCACTGTCGGAGACAGAATGCTGGGCTAGATGGACCATTGGTCTGACCCAGTATGGGTCATCTTATGGCACTTCTTATGTTCTTACCAACCCACAGAAGACACTGACTCCTATCCCATAACTTTTTTATTTCTTAAAGCGTCTCTTATGAGAGACCTTATCCAGATACACTATATCAGCCAGTTTCCCCATATTCACATGCTTGTTCACAGTGGGGTGGAGCTATTGGTATCAGATTAATCAGAAAATACTGATAATTGTTGGTATCAGCAATACCAGATATTTAACATCAATGGTTTTATCGGATTGTTAACATCGACACCATTTAACAATGGCTGCAATGTTAAAGATCTGATAAAACCGGCAATGTTAAAAATTCGATATTGCCGATACTGATAAATCCATTTTTTAAAGGATACCTTTTGGCTTTAATGGCCTTCTTCATCCCTCCATTTAGCCATGCTGGCAGGCGTTTGGTCCCCTTGCTACCTTTTTTAACCCGTGGAATACATTTAATCTGGACTTCCAAAATGGTATTTTTAAATAATCTCCACACCTCTTGCAGACATTTAATCCTTGCCACTGCTACTTTTAGTTTCCTTCTAATGAGTTCCCTCATTTTAGCATAGTCACCTTTTTTAAAGGGTGATTTTAGACGTTACGGGTGCCCGATTCATCACAGTGGATTCCCAGAGGTGGTAAGCTGGTTAACCACCCCCCCGTGGGCAAGAGAGGCCCCAAACAGACATGACGGGAGTGGGACCATGGAAGGGAATCAGACCGGCAGACCATGGCCCGTGGCAGCGGAACAGATATTATGCCAATCCCGGGCTGTGGTCAAAACACCCAGAAGGCACTTGGGAGGGGTGGGAGGCTGACATGGCCGGCTGAGGGGAAAGGAAGCCAAAAGCACCCACAGGGAATGCCCACACAAGGGAAATAGGAAGGGAGGGGGAGGAGGGAGAATAACCGCCGAGGCAGCACACACAACAGGCACAGTGAAAATGAGGTCACAGTGGAACACACAGCACAAACATACACCCGGGTGCACACACACCCGCACGGGAAAGGAAGGGAAGGGGGAACACAGCGGGACGGACAACACACAGGGCAAAACAGGCAAAGGGGGGAGGGAGGGGGGTCGGGGACAGGGAGGAGGGGGGAACCGGCCCAGGGGCCAGGGCAGGACACAGGGGAATGGCACCCAGAACCCCCAAAACAGCACAGCCCGCATGGGCACCCCCACAGCTACACAGGCAGTCCCGGAATGGGGGGACCCCCAGGGGAAGATCACAGGCACAGTGGGAGGCCACACGGAACAGGGAGCGGCCCGGGAATGGTCCAGGAGACTGTCAGGGAACCCATGCGCTGGCTAGGGTGCGCTGGATGGGAAGGAGGTGAGCTGGGGCCAAATAGCAGAGCAGCCCTTCCACAAGCCAGCCCCCCCCCCAGGAGGACGCTGGGAGGTGCAGTTCAGGGGCCCAGAACCCCATGGTCACAGAATCACCAAAAGGGGGTGGGGGGCACAGGCACAGGAGGAATTGAGGCCGGACCAGGAAGGACAGCAGCACCCAGGGTGCTGGGAGCAGGCTCAGTGTTCAGGAGACAGCCACAGGAAACGGCAGCCACGGAGGGAAACACCAGTTGCAAAGGCGGATGGGGGGGCCCATGGAGGGGGCATAGAGCCACAGGCAGGGGCAGCGGAACTCCAGGAATCAGCCAGCACAGCAATGAGCCAGGGACATCATGGAGGGAGCGGGCAGTTACTCGCAGCAGCGGGGCAGAGGCGGGACCTCACAGTGGGGCCAGCATCCAGGGCCCAGAAGGAAAGGGGGGTCCCACAGTCAGCAGCAGGGGGCCACAAAGGGGCCTGAGGCTGGCTGGCCTGCCATGTGCATGAAGTAGGGCCTCTAAAGCATGCCCCGATGGTACTCCAGCGCAGACATGTGGTGGGCGACAAGGTAGTATGCCTCGAAGGGATCCTGCATGGCAAGACCCACCTGCACATCGGATCGGGACCACACACCAGACAGCGCTGACACCTCTGCTTCAAAGGGCTCCGACAAGCCATAGTCAGCAGCTGGGGGCCACGGAAGGTGACCCAGCTCCAACAGGCAATGTTAGATCACCCCGCGGGACCGCTGGTAACCTCAGACCCCATGAACACAGTCAAAGAAGGACACAGCCAGGGCAGGGCCCCCATCCATCAGACAGGCAGTGTAGGCAGCCAGGCTGCACGCAGAGAGGGCAGACATGGTCTCCGCCGCTGACCACCCCACATGCAAGCACCTGATCTCTGGGATGCACCCATCAGGAAAGGGACACAGGCCTAGTGTCTCCGCATGCAGCCAGCAGTCGCAGGCACTCACCACATAGCCATAGTACCACAGCCCAGAGTTCATACTCTCGTAGGCACCTGTGAGGCTGTCCGGGCAGCTCAGGAGCACAGCCAGGGAATGCCACAGGTCACACAGGACAATAATAATGCACAAAGGTAGAAAGGAGCGGTAAAATTCAAAATATACAGCAACAATACACTACTCCATGTAACAATAAGTTCCAATAATTTACTGATTAAATGGCTAGAGAAAATATCAGAATGCCATATACAGTGAGTATAATTGTAATATGTAATAAAGCACTGGGAATATACCAGAGGAAAATATAAGTAGTACAAGCACTAAATATAAGTAGTACAAGCAAGAAAGGACAATTATGGAATCTTTAGAATTAGATATTAAAAAATATAAAGCACAGAAATTTGAAAGAGACAAACTGGATTATGAAAAGAATCAGTTTTATAACTGGCGTGTTAGCCATAAAACTATAGGACAGGCAGGTACTTCATCAATCAGTAGTATGGAATCCAATATATCTACAGACAATTCAGATACAACTGCAATTTCACGAGGATATTTTTTAAGAACTCACAGGCAGACTTATCCAACTCGAGACAAAAGGAACCAAAAACGACAGAATCCCTGGCGAAAAAACAAAAATTAACAATTATAAACCTATCTGCAAGAGTATTCTCTGATACAGAAATAAAACAGCTATCAAGAGGCTTAACTTTTGTTCTGACTAATCTATATAATAACTTTATAGCTTGCAAAGAAATGAATGAACTTTTTAGAAAAATTAGACTGGAAAGTTTTTTTCAAGATTCTCCCATCGTACCCACATAGGACCTTGTCAAATTAGAGCAATCCCAGTGTTTGAAGATAAAATCCTACAGGAGATCCGTAATTTAGAGGATAGTCTCCATCAAAAAACCTTTTTGACCTGTCTAGACAAGAATGGGGTGCCCTGCAGTCATTGAGAACAGACAAGTCCTTAGTCATAAAAAGAGCAGACAAAAGAGGTGGTATAGTAGTAATGAACAGAGAGGATTATATCAAAGGTTGTCTTGCTCTATAAGTACAGATTATACAACGTTAAAAAATGACCCATCTAAATCCCTTCATAACAAAATAAAAAACATCTTACATGGAGGGGGTTCATTACAGAAAAAGAATATAGATTCCTTTATAAGGATTTCCCACATACCCCAGCTTTTTACAGTCTCCCTAAGATCTATAAAGGGCTCAACCCCTTGGAGTTTAGACCCATAGTGTCGGGAACTGAATCTATGTTGGAACCTATTTCCAAATATATAGACTATTATCTGAAGCCTTTTATTGAAGACATTCCCTCCTATATAAAAGATACCACAAATTTAATTAATATTCTGGACGACATAGAGCTTAGTAGTATACATGCCATTCTAGTAACCATGGACGTGGGGGCTTTATATACCAACATCCCGCATCAGGAAGCATTAGAAACCTTAGAGAAGTACTTCAACTTTAGAGCCGAGCAGATACCCCCACTAGCTTCTTGCTGCCCCTAAGTGAGATAGCACTCACAGAAAATTTGTTTGAATTTGACAATGTGTTCTACCTACAAACTAAGGAAGTCAGCATGGGAAGCCCCCTGTCAGCGGAGTTAGCCATACTTTTCATGCACGAATGGGAAACTAAATATATCTATAATAAGGATTATAATCCTTTCTATAGTTCTATCTTCATGTGGCGCAGATATATAGATGATATTTTTATCATCTGGAGTGGAGATAAAAGATCATTATTAGACTTCAACAAATGGATAAACTGTCAACATGACACTATTAAATTCACCATGCAATCCAACGAATGTAGAATTAATTTCCTGAATCTTTGGATCAATTTAACAGGTAGTAACATCAGTACTTCAACCTATATTAAACCTACTGATCAGAATACCTTTCTTTTTTACAGTAGTCATCATCAACGGCATTTGCTGCGCTGTATTCCTAATAGTCAACTTAGCAAAATAAAAAGAAACTGGACTTTAGACTCCGATTTTCATAGAGAGGCAAAATTAATGACTGAGAACTTTATAGAAAGAGAATATCCTAAATGAGTTATCCAAAATAACTATGATAAAGTAAGCCATATATCTAGAACATCTATCCTCCAATCTGCTCATCACAAGGAAAATAAAGATTTAACCCAGCTGGTTTGTGTTGCTTTTGGATTTTAACTCTAGACATAATTCATCCTCGAGGTCTTAATGACTCCATTGTGTAATGTACATTTTTTTGAATTACCAAAGTTAGCCTTCATATGGACTGGATCAGAATGCCCTATACTAGCTACAAGTGTGAAATAAATTCTCTATAATGATATTATTAGTTAATATCAGACAACTTAGTAGGGGATAGCCTCATTAGCATTTGCATTTTCACACAGTTACTTGCTACAATTGATCCCATTAACAAACCCTTAGTGGATCAATGTGGAGTGATCACGTGATCTTCAGAGAGTTTAAATACCACAGCTGAACCTACAGAAGCCTCTATACCATTACCTGGGCATTTCAGCAGTTTAGAAATCTAAACAGAGGAGGCCGTTGCTAACTAGAGAAGCAGAACAAGCCTAGAATTGTCTCTTTACACATTAATCAGGTCAGTTGATGACTTTGCCCTAAGGGATCTACTTTTTTGAGCCCTTACATTTAGACCCCCAAATGTTTATATATATGTTTGATATGCTTCCATCTATTCAAAAAAGGAATATCCCCTTTTGCTTTGGAAGAAAAATCTGGGTCCACTGCTTTGAGCACCTCTTTATCGCTGAGTTACATATATAGTTATATATATATATATACATATACATATACATGATGTCCGACACATGTTATCTGCCTAGGCTCCTCAATACAATGATAAATGCTTTAATGATGCTTTACTACATAGATACATTATCATACTATGGATTCTTTATATATTACTTTAATTACTTTATGAAGCTATATTTGTTACATTGTTAACTGTTGAAAGTGTAGCCAATATTGATCTGGCTATACTTGTTACAGAATCAGCTGCAGAAAAGGAACCTATTTGATATAACTGAAAGGGGTCAACCCAATAAAACCCCTGAAGAAGCTATATTCTATAGCGAAACGTCGGGGGGTCTTAATACTTCTCATTGACCCATTTACAGTCAGTTCACTCCAATTTATTAATTTTATTCCATAATTGTCCTTTCTTGCTTGTACTACATATATTTTCCTCTGGTATATTCCCAGTGCCTTATTACATGTTACAATTATACTCACTGTATATGGCATTCTGATATTTTCTCTAGCCATTTAATCAGTACATTATTGGAACTTATTGTTACATGGAGTAGTGTATTGTTGATGTACAGGTCACACAGGGCCATGGCCTCGCGGAAGGTCCAGCTATGGGGGGCCCTGGGGGCACTGCGGCCCGGGAGTCCTAGGGAAGAGCGGCCAGCCATGGTCCAGCAAGCAGTGGATACTAAGTGCAAGGAACGAAGGGCCCACAATCCCTGGAGGGATGGGAGGGGAAGCAGGGGAGCTCCAAGGCCAAGCGATAAGGGCACAGGCTGCAACATTGTACGTCTACAGAGCGAGGCGTGGGGTGCGGACCCAGCCCAGCTGCTGGAACAGAGCTCACGGACAGGACAGCCTACACACTAAGCAGAGCGACGAGGACAAGAGGCAGCCGACACCAAGAGGTGGGAGATGATGACAGCAGGAATGCAGCTGCTTACTGCATGCGCCCAGGTGAAGGCAGGACCATTCGCCAGGCCCCCTGCAGGGAAGGCAGGTGTGCGCATTGGGTCGCCCGAGGCCTCCCCGCCCTGCTTGCCCTGCAGAAGCCAGGCCTGCCAGCCTGGGAGGCACCCAGGGCAACCCGGGGCCCCGAGCCCAGTTGGCAGGGTGTGACTGGGGGGCGGGGCTGCATAGGCCCCATCCTATAACAGGTGCAACTCCAACCCACCCGGGGCACCGGTCACCATGGAGCTGGAATGGTTGGACGCCTGTGGGATGCACCTAGCCATTTGTGCGGAGTGGTACCGCTCGCACACTGACCTCCTGTGTATCCAGACGACTGAGGTGCACCTGGCCACTCAGCTGCAGGTGTGCATGGCCAGGAGTGCTGCCAGAGCCCAGAGCCCAGAGAGCCCACCACGGGTGCAGGAGCTCCCTGGCCCAGCTCAGGGCCCAGTGGGTGGCTGGGGTGGCCCAAGAGGCCCTCCTCCGCATCCGGGGGTGAGCTGCTGTGCTCCGCGAGGCGGCCAACCAGCTCCAGTGGCAGAGGGAGACCATGGGGTGCACAGTCCTGCTTGCTATGCCCATTGAACAGCAGGTATGGGTCACAGAGCAGACACGGGTGATGGGCCAGGGTGGGCCAGGCCCATTGGGACGAGGCTGCCTGGAGAGCGCACCTTCGGATGGACAGGTGTGTCTTACTGCGACTCGCGGAGCTGTTAATGCCCTGACTGGAGAGACAGAACACCCCCATGCAGGCCCCCATTCCCATAGTCCAGCGGGTGGCCATCGAAGTCTGGGCCCTTGCAACACCCGACTCCTGCCGCTCCATCTTGGAGCACTTCGGCGTTGGGGTGAGCACCGTCACCGGGATCCTGCGGGACGTCTGCGAGGCGGTGGAGGGCGTGCTCCTGGACCGAGTGATCCAGCTGGTGGACCAGGAGGCCATGATGGCCGGATTCACGGCTACAGGATTCCCCAACTGCATGGGCGCTGTGGACGGCACCCACATAGAGATCCTCTGCCCATCCGCTGGAAAGGCCTATGTCAACCGACACGGGTACCACTCCCTGCAGCTGCAGGAAGTTGTCGACCACCGGGGTCAGTTCATAGACATTTACATGGGCCACTCTGGTTGCAGCCATGATGCCCGGATCATGACCATCTCTCCCTTCTATGCCCGGATGTACCGCAGGGACTTCGCGGACATGGGGATGACCCGGATCGAGGGGGTACTGATGCCCCCCTGCATCCTGGGGGACCCAGCCTATCACTTAAACACTGGCTGATGAAGGTGTACCCAGTCGCCAGGACACCTGCGCAGGCACTCTACAATACCTGCCTGTGCGCGAGCAGGACCGTGGTTGAGAGAGCCTTCAGGCCCCTCAAGCAGCACTGGAGGAGCCTTGCGGACTGGCTGGACTACATGGTGGAGACCCCTTCTCTCATGATTGAAGCCTGCTGCGTGCTGCACAATGTGTGCGAGACCGATGGGGCTTCCCTCGACTACCCCGTGCCCCAGTGCCCTCCCGGTNGACAGGACAGCCTACACACAAATCAGGGTGGCGAGAACAACAGGCTTGCTACACTGAGCTGCAGGTGTGCATGGCCAGGAGTGCTGCCAGAGCCCAGAGCCCAGAGAGCCCACCACGGGTGCAGGAGCTCCCTGGCCCAGCTCAGGGCCCAGTGGGTGGCTGGGGTGGCCCAAGAGGCCCTCCTCCGCATCCGGGGGTGAGCTGCTGTGCTCCGCGAGGCGGCCAACCAGCTCCAGTGGCAGAGGGAGACCATGGGGTGCACAGTCCTGCTTGCTATGCCCATTGAACAGCAGGTATGGGTCACAGAGCAGACACGGGTGATGGGCCAGGGTGGGCCAGGCCCATTGGGACGAGGCTGCCTGGAGAGCGCACCTTCGGATGGACAGGTGTGTCTTACTGCGACTCGCGGAGCTGTTAATGCCCTGACTGGAGAGACAGAACACCCCCATGCAGGCCCCCATTCCCATAGTCCAGCGGGTGGCCATCGAAGTCTGGGCCCTTGCAACACCCGACTCCTGCCGCTCCATCTTGGAGCACTTCGGCGTTGGGGTGAGCACCGTCACCGGGATCCTGCGGGACGTCTGCGAGGCGGTGGAGGGCGTGCTCCTGGACCGAGTGATCCAGCTGGTGGACCAGGAGGCCATGATGGCCGGATTCACGGCTACAGGATTCCCCAACTGCATGGGCGCTGTGGACGGCACCCACATAGAGATCCTCTGCCCATCCGCTGGAAAGGCCTATGTCAACCGACACGGGTACCACTCCCTGCAGCTGCAGGAAGTTGTCGACCACCGGGGTCAGTTCATAGACATTTACATGGGCCACTCTGGTTGCAGCCATGATGCCCGGATCATGACCATCTCTCCCTTCTATGCCCGGATGTACCGCAGGGACTTCGCGGACATGGGGATGACCCGGATCGAGGGGGTACTGATGCCCCCCTGCATCCTGGGGGACCCAGCCTATCACTTAAACACTGGCTGATGAAGGTGTACCCAGTCGCCAGGACACCTGCGCAGGCACTCTACAATACCTGCCTGTGCGCGAGCAGGACCGTGGTTGAGAGAGCCTTCAGGCCCCTCAAGCAGCACTGGAGGAGCCTTGCGGACTGGCTGGACTACATGGTGGAGACCCCTTCTCTCATGATTGAAGCCTGCTGCGTGCTGCACAATGTGTGCGAGACCGATGGGGCTTCCCTCGACTACCCCGTGCCCCAGTGCCCTCCCGGTCCCGTGTCTCTCTATGTGAACATGGAGAACCTGCGGGAGTATCGATACGTAAAGTACACCCATGCTGCCCTGGCGAGCCGGATCAGCTGGGAGGTTGAAGGCTGAGGCCACATACCCTCTCCCTACCACCCCGGGGGCCCCAGCAGCACCCTAGCTGCACACCTACACACCTTTGTGCCTCGGGCCCATGAACAGAAACACGGAGGTGACTTTGGTGCCCATGCATTTATTGTATCTCCCTTCTACATGTGCTCCCACCACCTCCCCCATGCCCCACCTCCCAGTGCCCCCCCTCAGGCTGCCCTCACCCTTCCCTGCCCTTCCCCCATGTCTCTGGGGCCTCCCTCTAGGCTGCCCAATGGGCACCACAGAGCTTTAGGAGCTCCCCTCACCCCTGCCATCCAAGTCCCCGACAGTGTCCTGGGAGGCCTTGGTGTCCTGGGGGTCTGGTGGTGGTGGGAGGGCAGGTGGCCCCAGAGCTGGTGCCCCCCCCCCGGGTGGCTCTTACCTCTGGAGGCCTGCAGGGACCAGTAGGCAGAAGCGTGGACCCAATGACCGTGCCGGAGGCTGGGGTGGTGGTGGAGGTGGTGGGGGTGCCGAGAGGCCTGGCATCAGGGCTGGGACAGGCAGATTGTCCTGTGGGGTGGCTGCCATCACATAAGTGCTCATGGTACCCGCGTGTAGGAGCAGCAAGGTGCCAACATCATGGGACCAGTCCATCTTGACTGAGTGCTCCTTTACCATCTGGTCTATCACCTGTTTCAGCTGCCCAAATGCCTCCACCTGCCTGTTGTGCTCCCGATGCTCCCATCTCCATTCGAGGCACACCTCCGCCTGAAGCCTCCAGTCCCTGGCCTCCACCTGCTGCATGGCCCTTTCAGTGGCCGCCTCCATTCGATCGATGGCTGCGATCATGCACTCGGCCTGCTCAGTGGTGAAGCAGACTATGTCCTCTGCCTGCTCCTCCCTATGGTGCCATACCCATGCTCGGTGCTCCCTCATCTGCTGGGCCGGGGGCATAGGGCCGCCCTGCTGGGACCTAGCGGGTCACCCTGTTAGGGTGCATGGTAGGGGATGGTTAGCCACTGCAACTGCCCACCCCCCATCCCATGCCATGGATGGGGGGCACTGGACCCCCCCTCGGGAGGGCGGTGGGTGCGCTCCCCCGGCCTCCCCCTGCACTTGCCCCCACCCCAAGGTCCAGTCCCCCTGCCCTGCCTCCCCGGGCCTCTGCCCCCCCATGTTATGTTGCCTCACCTGGGCCCTCTGGCTACTCCTGAGGCTGCTCACCTCCATCTCCCTTGCTAGGCTGTCGCAGGTGCCGGGGCATGCCGTAACCTGTGCAGGAATGGGGAGGGGTGTGGGGGCAGATGACCGTGTCCCCCAGCAGCCCATGTGCCCTATTTCCACTGTCCGGGTGTTGCTGAGGGCGACCCCATGGCCTGTGTGCCCCCTTTCCCCCCCTCCGGCCTTTCCCCCCAGTCCCTATCCCATCCCACCCACTTGCTCACCCATGACTTTGGTCTCTGAGTCCTCCGAGGCCAGCCCCTTGGTGTTGCTGAGGTCCCCCTGCATCCACTGGCTGAGGGTGACCAGTGTGCCAGCCCCGGATCCTCCCATTACAGACATTGGCTGGGGGCTATCTGTGCTGGTGCGCGAGGGGGTCTGCTGGTCTCTGAGGTCCCGGGGCGTTCCTCTTGGGGGGTGAGACTCCTGGAGCTGGTGCCTTCAATGAGGGCGGCAAGGGGAGGGGGTACCTCAGCCCATTCCCTGCCCTGGACCACGGCGCTCCCCACGACATGTGGGGTGACTATGGAGCCCTTCATATGTAGGATGCGGTCCAGGGCATCATAGTAGGGGGAAGTCTGGTCTCCGTGCCTGGACCACCTGTTGTTATCCTTGATGGCCTTGTACCCCTCTTGAGCTCCTTCACCTTGGATTGTGCCATTGTCCTGTGGTGCCCCGTCGCCTCCATGTCTCACACAATCTCCTTATAGATGTGCTCATTGGGCTGGTTCACTGCTAGCTCCAGCTGGTGCTCCAGGGTCCCCCAGATCCTGATAAAGTCCTGGGTTTCCCTGTGCCTCCATTGCCCCCCCTCGGTGGTACGGCCTTCTCCCACGGGTGCCTCCAGGTCACGGTCTTCCCCCTCCTCGTCCTCCTCCTGGTCCTCCTCCTCCTCCTCCGCATGCCCTCTGGTCCTCTCCTCTGGGGGCTCGGGCTCCCAGGCCCGTTTCAGTGTCTGTGGGTCATAATGGGGGGGCGGTTGGTTGCCAGGTTGCCACAGCCCTGTGTCCCTCCTCCTTTCCCCCCACCTGCCGGGCCACCCACCCCCCTTGGTGCCCCTGGGCAGCTGCCCCCCCTTTGGTCCCCTTACCCATTTCTGGGGTACCTTGTCCCCTGGGCCGGTTGCAGGTGCCGGGGCGGCCCATCCCGGCGGCTGCTGCTGCTCTACCCCCACTGCCTCCATATGCAGCATGACCAACTCCTCCACCTGCACCGCCTGCGCCTCCTCCTCCCTTGCTCTCTTGCCCTCCGCTCTCCTCTCCCTTCCACCTCGCTCCATCCCGCCATGTCCCCCTGCTGCTGTGTGCCCTTTAAATCTCCCTCCCCAGTCTGTGTTGTTGCTCATTGCCTGGCAGCTACTCTGCGTGCTTTGTCCCCGGCTGGGAATCATTTTGCTTGATTCCGGCTGGTGGTTGCTGTTCAGACGTTACTTTTTGTTGTTTCCCGGTGGGAATCACTTTGATCACACTTTCGGAGATGGTCCGGGCCGGAGCTCTGGAAGGGTGGTTAATTTTGACCCCTGCTGGGGATTGACTGTGGTGAACATCTGGCACCAGTGAAACAGATGTTCAGGGCGCTTTGGCCCCGCCACAGGATTGACTGTGGTTGACTGTGATCTTGTAACGTCTGAAAAAAACCTCTGTAACTTGGCTCCAAGAGAATGTTCAGGTAAAATTTTATATCACAGGATACTCTAAAAAATAACTAAACAGAAATGGGATGTAATTTTACATGGATAAATGTGCTGCATGCATATGATTTTCAAAAACCAATATAAAAATCTGAAATATAGGAGTATACATGTGACAATCTATATTGAATCAAATAGTCTGGGCACTTGTCTTCAATAATGACCAATCTCTGATGTTTTAGAGGGAGGTGACCATGATGCATCTATCTAGTTAACTGGGCACTATGTGTGCATTGAAAGAAAAGTTTCTTCCTGTCCTACGTGTGCAATCAGTTTATTCCTTCAACCAGGAGATTTTATTACCCTGATCATCATTGCAGCTTGCATGAACAACTCAGAGATTGCAATTTGAAATTTGATGCTAGCCGTCTCGGACTGTAAAGTGATGGTGTAATAGCTCAACTGTATATTTTATTTACCTGGAAGGAGAAAAAGTAATGTAATTAAACTCCAACTAACTTTATCACTATTCACTGGTATCTGTATATAAATTTTTAAAAAGGAATTCTAATTATATGAGGTCTAGCTCAACTCCACTTAAAAATAATTGGCGTCTTTCCACTGAGGTACTAAATGGCCTGCTAGCTCAGGGACAGGCAGCTATGGTGAAATTGATGAAAAAACAATTATAAACATTTGCTGTAAGTAAGTTAAAGGCACAACCACTCTCCATTATAAACAGGGGACTGCTGAAGCCCTGTTATCGAGGAAACTGCTTGAGCTACAGTTCTGAAAATTTATTCATGGCTTATACTTATGGGGTCTGTCATACGTGCAAAGTTTGAAGAAGATCCAGCCAGAAAATAAAAAGTTATAACTGTTGAAAAACTAATTGGTTGTGGTCAAAATGCACAGCATCCTGATAATTTTGAATCATCAACATCTCCTCTGGATCGCCCCTCGGGGAAACGAGCCAGCCCCAGGGCCTCCGCATGCAGCCGGCAATCACGGGCGCTCACCACATGGCCAAAGTAACGGAGCCCGGAGCTCAGGCTCTCGTAGGCACCTGCACGGCT
>QEPC01015112.1:281858-299255 GCA_003113815.1 Sphenodon punctatus | reverse complement strand
CTGTCTCCATTATTATTTAATGTATATATGCAGCCCTTGGGGGAGGTTTTGAGAGGGTTCGGGGTGCGGTGTCACCAGTAGGCTGATGATACTCAGCTGTACCACTCCTTTTTAACTGATCCAGACCCTGCTGTCTCGTTGCTATCTCAGTGTTTGGAGGCCGTGGCAGAATGGATGCGGCAGAGCAGACTGAAGCTCAACCCCGATAAGACAGAGGTGATGGTGGTGGGGAGAGTGAAGGAGGTAGTGGCCCCCCTGATTGGGTGGGTTCGCCCTCCTATAGCTCAGCAGGTCCGGAATTTGGGGGTGATATTGGATGTGGACCTTCGCCTGGAGCGGCAGGTGGAGGCAGTTGCAAAGACTGCTTTCCACCAGTTGCATCTGGTGCGGAGGCTGTGTCCGTTCGTCTCCGGCCCGGACCTGGCCTCCCTCATCCATGCCTTCGTCACCTCGAGGCTGGACTACTTAAATGCGCTCTACGTGGGGCTGCCCTTGTTCCTGGTTCAGAGGCTGCAGCTAGTGCAGAATGCGGCAGCCCGTCTCCTTTCGAGGACAGATCGTCGGGAGCACATTACACCGGTGCTCCGGACTCTGCAGTGGCTGCCAATAGCGTGCCGAGCTAGGTTCAAGGTGTTTATGATGATCTATAAGGCCCTTCACGGTCTAGGCCCCTCATACCTCAGGGACCGCCTCGCCCTCCGCGCCCCAGAGCATCTCTTTCATTCTGCCGGGGGTGCCTTCTTGAAGGTCCCTCGGGTTAAGCGGGAGGCCACAATGGAGAGGGCATTCTCGGTGGCTGGGCCGCACCTTTGGAACTCCCTTCCGGAGGAAGCTCGCCTGGCCCCGAGCCTTTTGACATTCTGGCGAAGTTGTAAAACCTGGCTGTTCGCCCAGGCCTTTGGGGAAGGAGGGAGGGTGGGTTAGAAGGTTTTATCTCCCCTACCCTCTTTATTGTTTTAATGTTTTCCTAGGCCCTGTTTTAATATTTTGAATGGTTTTTGATGTTTTAAAATGGTTTTATATGTATTTTAGATGTGCTATTACTGTTGGAAGCCACCCCGAGCTGTTTGCAGGAGGGGCGGGGTATAAATCCAGAAAATAAAATAAATAAATAAATAAATAAATATGTTCCAGGCAGGGAGGGCTATCCATCCACATCAACCAGAAGCTGCCACTCCTGTCCCAGGACCCACCATCAGGGTTCTAGGGCCTACGTTCCAGGCACGGAGGGCTGTCGTTTCACTTCACTATCTGCAAATGCTCCACCGATGCCAGCCAGCCTGCAGCGCCCAACCAAGTAGGGGTACCAGCCACCAAGCCCTGGCTGCACCTCTGCCGCTGCTCCACCGATGCCTGCCAGCCTGCAATGCCCAGCCTAATAGGGGTGCCAGCCACAATTACTGTGCATTGGCAATCCAATATCATCATCATCATCATCTGCTGCTGCTGCTGCTGCTGCTGCTGGTGGTGGTGGTACTGAACATCAGCCATTTGCTCCTCCCTCTTGTAGATGGGCATAGCTCAGATGAGCGCGCCGGCAGACAGGGGTTGGGTGTCTACAAGATTCACCACCAGGCAAGGCTTGACCAATCTGCAGTAGAGCTTCTTGAGATTGGTCAAGTATGATGCCATCCTGCAATGCCCAGCCAAGTAGGGGTGCCAGCCACCAAGCCCTGACTGGGCCTCTGCCACTGGTCCACCGATGCCTGGCAGCCTACAACACCCGGCCTCTGCTGCTGCCACTGGGTGTCAGACAGCCAGCCATGCCCACATGGGCTCCCCTGGGAGCCAAGCACCGAACCTGCCTGCCCGGGCAACCCGGGGTGCCAAGCCCCAATCTTCCCGGTTTCTGCTGCTGTTGCTGCTGCTGCTGCTGCTGTGTCTCCGATGGTCTGCCATGCCCCCACAGGGCCCCCTGGTGTGCCCCAAGCTTTGCCATGGCCGATCTTTCAGAACTTTCAGGGAGGCCCGAACTCCACAGGACCGAACTCACGAACCCGAATTACGTTTTCGGACTGAACATTTGAACATCCGAACTCCAGTCTGTTCACACATCCCTCCTCTAAACACAACAAGCAATACTGTCCAGAACATATTTTTATATATATGAACTATCCTTACACTCAACTGAATATATGTGAAAGGTTTGTCTGTAGGCCAAAACAGAGTGTCAGATAGACTCCTCTTAGTAGGGTTGTACAGAAGGGACCAGCTTAATTTTCATTTTTGGATTAATTTTTGCTTCCAATTTTTAGTTATGTATTTGTTTTTGTTTGTAACTTAACTTCATTTTAGTAATTAAATTTGTTTCCCATAATTTTCAATGGGCATCACTTTAGAGGTCTTACATTAATTTAAATAACAGTTTTACTTTGGCTCTCTGACACTTTCCCCTCCCCAAACTTGCAGTGAATGCCCCAAGGTGGCAGAATATTAGAGAGAGACTGGCACTCAGCAGGCTGGTATAGAAGCAGCAGGCACTGGCAAGCAGTGGGTGGGCACAGGGCCATCAGGCACTGTCATTAGCACTCCAAGTATGGCAGGGCTTCAATTTGCAGAGAATGCCCCAGGGTGGCCAGGCACCATATAAAGCAGATTAATGGCAGGCAGACACTGGACAGTTGGCAGCACCCTAGATGTACAGGGTGTCCCGGGATGTAACAGGAAGCGCCTGCTCCTATGGAGGGTCCCAGCCAATAGGAAACAGTTTTAAAGCTATTCAGTGCACCTTTTCCAGGTGCTCTGAAAGCAGTTTTCCCTCCTCAGGAAAGGAGCTCTCTCTGCCCCTCCCCTCTGGTAAAGGCAGGGCAGCCTCTGGACTTTACTAGAGGGAGGGGGTACAGAGAGAGGAGCTTCTGAAGAGGTAAAAATGGAGACTGAAATCAGGAAAATGAAGCTTCTGCAGCTGCCTAGACTGACAGACTGGATTCCTCCTCTTCGGGGTGTGTAATAGTGTTTAAAATGATTTTGCTGTTTTTTATTTTATTTTATTATTTTTCCCCTCACCCCCCCTTTCCCTTTGTTGCTCTGTCTTTATGGCCCAGCCTCTTTTAATTGTTCCCCTTCCCTGACTAATGTATTTTTATATTTTACTTTGGAATTATTTTTTATGTTTGGGGGTTATTTTGGTTGGTTGGTTATTTTAAATAAGTTGGGATTTATTTTATTTGCTTAGGGTTCTGGAGTATTTTGGTTGTGTGGTTATTTTAAAGTATATCTTGGGATACATTTTTGGATATATGTTTGGTGACTAAGAAAACTGCACACATTCTTGTGTGGTTTTAATGTTTTGTAATGAGGAAATACCTGCATTAGCAACTTTGAATTTTGTCCCCCACTCTTCCATCAATCCACCCACATACCCCATGAGCCACATGTTCTGCTGGCTAATGTCGTCTTGGCTATTCTAACCCTAACCTGCCTGGCTGCAGCAGCTGGCTTTTACTCTGAGAAGAACTGTGCAGTATGGTTGGGGTCCTGGGAAACCCCGTGCTGTATTTATGGTGTGCACATTAAACTTTGTGGGGTTTTCTGCACTTTGCATGTGTTCTGGTTGTGGTTTTCTTTGTTAAACAAACTTTAATTATGATGGTTTGCTTCTGCTTGCTGTGTGCTGTCCATTTTAAGACGCATTGCTAGTTTGCTTCCCCCTCCTCTCCCAGGAATGTAGAGGCCATTTCTGTGGGCCCAACTGGAACTGGGCATGGCTGAGCCTCTGGCTATTCTTTAAAATGGGCAAGGACCTAGTCAGTCCCTTTGCTGTTTCTACCCATATTGTCTGCTTTGCTGGGGGGATTGGTGGAAGGGCTTATCTTTTTTTCTCTTGAATTTTGTTGCAGTGTATTTTAAAATGGTTCCTTTGCAGTTTCATGTAGATGGGATATGGTTTTGTTTTGTTTGCCCTGCAAGAAGGCCACGTTGGCTAGTGAGCATTCCACCCTGCCTGGCTGTAGCAGCTGGCTTTTACCCTGTAGCACAACTGTACAACTCTGCACTGGCTTTTACCCTGCAGCATGGCTCCTCCTACCATTGGATAGGCTCCATCTATTATTGGCTACAACCACTTCTGGCCCCACCCTGTGCCCCAACAGCCTTAGAACACACCAGCCACCACTGAGAGACTGGAAGGCATCAGGTGGGCACAGAAGCAGCAGGCACTAGCAGGCATCAGACAGGCACTGAAGCAGCAAGCACAGGCATTGGCACCTCAATTATGACAGGACTTCAACTTGCAGTGAGTACCCTACGGAGGCAGAATATGAAAGACTGGCAGGCAGCAGGAGGGCACAGGAGCAGCAGGCACTGGAAGGAACTCCCAGGAGGTTATATAGGCTCCCTAGTGCCTTCCCCCAACCCTCCTGCTTGGCACTGCAAGTTGCTGGCAGCACTGAAGAAAGACCTATCCCAAGGGTTCTCTGTGGGTACTTTCAGACGATACGGGGCCCTTTGGCCCTGTACCGGCACCACCGGCTTCGTTCCCCGCCGGGGTCACCCCGTAACGGCACAACAGATGTGCCGGGGGGATCCCGGTGGGGAAAGTGGGAGGGGCCGGGGCCTCGCGGCGCAACGTGCGGCCGCTCGGCCCCGCCCCCTCCACGCACCCCGCCGCCCGCCCTCCGAGGAGACGGGCGGGCGGCGGGGCCAATGCGGCCGCCGCGTCCGGCCGATCGTGCCACGGCCAGACGTTACTTTTCCTTGGCCACGGCCCGGGGTCCGTTTGACCACGCTTCCCGGGACCTTCCCCCGGCTAGCCCGGGAAGCGTGGTTCAAACGAACCCCATGTGGGGATTGACCGTGGCCAACATCTGGCGCGCCGTGAACAGACGTATGGGACACGGTGACCACAGGTGGGTATTCACCGTGGTTCACCGTGTTAACGTCACGTCTGAAATCACCCTGTGTCTGTCACGGTGATGCCTGATGTGTTCCCAATAGCAGCTGGCCAGCGGGGATGCCAGTCATGTCTTCTGACTACTGACCCCCTCCCCTCTGCCTTCCCTAGAGTGCTTCTTAGCTTCATAGTAGGCTGCATAGAATCCAATGGGGGCAACATGAAAACAAATCTTTCAAATTACATTTGTTTGAAATGAACTTTGTTTTAGCTGAGTTTATGAATTTAATGAAAATGAATTGCACATCCCTCCGTAGCTCTATTTCTGACTCTGCTACTAATTCATTGTGTGAACTTGGGCAGCTTAACCTCTGCACACCAGCTTTACAGTCTGTAATATGTGTTAGCCAATATTTTCTTAACCAAAATGAGTATTACTAGGATACATTAATGTTGATAGTGTAACGGGTCTTCTCACAAAGAACTATAAGGGGCACTGACAAGTCGCTTGGGGAATCAGCTTGCTGCCCAGCTCACACTTCAGTTCTTCTTAATGGTCTCATTGTAAATCCCTGTCTCCCTCAAGCTTTATGCAGTTTCCAAGGGTCTGATCCAAGGTTAAGTCCTTCAACCTTTTCCAAGCAACTCCTAGTATGCCTAGGCAGGTTGAATATGTCTGGCCTCCTACCACCCCTTACAGTCAGCCTACTCCACCAGAGTTGTTAGTATTAGGTTTGGCATGAAGAGCCAGAAACCCTTATACAGTCCAAACAGTCCTTGTTTAATAAAGAGAGCAGACACGACTCCTGTTGATGAGAGGATGTGTCTAACAGCCAGGCTGCTTCAGCCAAAGTTCAAAAAGCTCACCAGTCTTACAGTCCTCACCCATCTCCCTCTCAGAAGAGCCCCTTCAGAGCTCTGTCTCCTACAGCCTCCCTCATTCAACTGAGCCTTGGGCTTTTTCTGTCTCACAAGCCCTTTGGACTCCTTCCTTCTGATTGCCTGGTGTGATACTTTGATCTGTGAGGCACCTGCATTCCTGGTTGCCTGCCAGCAGTGTCATCCCGTGCAAGTAGGAGCACCAGTTCATTTTTTGGAGGCATTAGTCTAACCCTATGACAGATAGAGTACTTGGAATTCTCATATAAATATGCAGTATTATAATGTGTACTAAATTATTTCCCCATCACAGTAGCAAAAACTATCATAGTGCTAATTACATTTAGCTATAGTAGTATTTCATTAATAGTGTTGTTTATAGGAGATTTGTTTATATGCCAGCTTCTTTTTGCTGTGTCTTTGCTGATATCTTCTTAATTTGATGGTCTCTTGCATTTCATGTTCAGGTTTGCAAGAATGGAAAAATGCATCAATGAAACAAATTGGGTTTATCTGGTTCACAAAGGTTCATTTTCAATAACAAATCTTCAAATTTGATTTACCTGAATTGGAATAGTCACACAAATTTCAACTTTTAAGGTTGATCCGTTTGATTTTTAGTAATTTGAAAATCAAGTTGGTTTAGTTTGGAACCTATCAAATGTATCAATTTTGTAACAAATTTTACAAATCACAAATATTTGACTATTTATATAAAAAGGTGCAAACTCCATTTCCAAATCTTGCAAATGGAAGAAAAAATTCAAATCTGAAATCATATACTGAGAATCTGAAAATGAATCAATTAATGACTGATACAAACATTCATTTTGGCTTCAGTAAAATTTATGGTAGATGGCCTGGAACTCATCACGGGTTTAATCCTGTGAAGTTTTGATTGCCTCCAAATATGTACAACATTCTCTCAACTTCCATTAACTTAAAGCAAATGCTTCTGGACTCTTCTCAGGAAGCACTCTTTATCTGGCAGAATTAGGTCCCAATATGTGGGTTGTTTCCAGAAGTGGATACAGGTGGAAAGATCTCATCCTTTTCAAATGTTTGCTGCTAGATTGTATTCAATCTTTAACTTCAGTTCCTTTGCATTTGCTTTACTAGGGCCTCTGTCTATCTCTCTGCTTTCCAGTGTTGGAACTTGATCCAAACACAGAGGATGAGGAGAGTCAGCTCCATATTATTCTTCTGTTTTTCCTCACCAGAGGTTTTGCATGTTTGAGGAGGGTAGCAGGAAGTTGGACTAGATAGAAAAATGCCAACACGCCATATTCATGCGATATCTGTCCGGATACCTAGTCATGCACTAATGCTTTTGTTTTTATAGTGCTATGTGTGACTTGGTGACAATCATATAGGTGACAATCAAGCAAGACATTTCATCAAAAGGGCATAGTCAGAATCTCTATTCATTTTGATCTCTGACTATGCCCTTTTGATGAAATGGCAATTGAAACGGTAGAGCATGTCTTGCTTGATTGTCACCTATATGACAAGATTAGATCGCAACACTTGGGTACCTATTTATCTAAAAATTGGGGGAGAACTGGTTCCAATTTAATAAGAACTATGCTAGGAGATACCGATCCGCAATTCACACGAACTGTAGCCAAGTACCTGGAGGAAGCCTTTAAGATTAGTAACAAGATTACAGGAGAAAGGAGAAGATTATGGTACATAAATATATTTACAAAAGACATGATTAAAATGATTGATTGGATTTTATTGTATTCTTATTTATATTTGATGTGATAATTTATTGCTGAGTAAATTTATAAAACTCAGCGTTTGAGTGTTTATAGGTTATATTATATATTATATTGATTAGATCTTGTTTTTACCAATTAGCCTAATGTTATAAATGTTTGATGGAGCAATAACCGACGGTTACGTTTTTAATAAAGATGATGGATGACAGAGACCTGAACACTGATTGAGGCCTTCAAGTACCACTGCAATATAATAGCAACAAGAAGGAATCAGTATTTCCAGTGATTGCTTCTGCATCCACCACTGCAAAGAGGTAGGTAGCTAACAGTGCAGTATTATTACTGATATTATTACACACCAACAGGAGAGGGGCAAGTGCATTGATTTTGCAGAGTAAGAGAGCCTGCAGTTTCCCAGGTATCAGTTTTTTTATCTCAGGAATTTCATTCAGTAGTTTGACTCCGTCTCTTATTATTATTTAGATTTATATTCCACCCATCCCACTAAATTCAGGCTCAGGGTGGCGTATAACCTTAACTCATCATCTAAAACCAAAATCCTGCGCCCTTCTCCTTTCCCACCCACTCTATCTCCCTTGCCAAACACCTTCTCCCAGTCCATTAGAGGTTCTCAAACTAGTAATCAGAACCTCAGGTGGGGTGAGGCTATCTGTGGATGAGATCATGACACCAACTAATATTGATATACTTTGCATATCTTTGTTGACGTTTGCAGTCATGGGAAAATGTTTACGTCTCAAAAGAAGGTCACATAGGCAATAGGTTTGGTAATCAGTGCAGTAGACCAATGAGATGCAAACTCTAGCAGTGAAAACATGCTCTGTTTCTTTCCTTCACTTTGAAAAAAAGGTGTAGGAATAATTCTCCCTGAGTTTCTCTGTTTCCCCACTGAATTGTATTTTCTTGTATTCTTAGTCTCTGTGCTCCTTTCTTGTTTTACACCAAGATAATATTGGTGATAGATGATGTTATTGATGATTTTTGCAGACAGAAATCGTTCAACAGTGGAACAAATAATATAGGAAAACCAATATTAGGCACTGTACAGAATCCAGATTAAAGTATGTGCTGGTTTAGCTAAAAGTCACAACAGCAGGTTACCACACCTACAAGGTCATATTGCTGTGCATTCACCTGCTGGCACCAACTCTTCCTGTCACAAAGCTGAAGAGCAGCTCTGCTGTATGCCTCCCTGGTTTGAGCATCGATTAGGCGGCCTTGATATCACAATGGAGAAGTTTCTGTGATTGCATTTCCTTTGTGCAGTGTGTGTGGAGTGTACCATGCTAAACATAGGGGTGAGGATTTAGAACTACCAGTGCTTGTAATACGTTGTTCTGTAATTCTACTCTATCAATCTTTCCACTGTAAAATTCTTTTACAAGACCACTTCAATCATTTCAGTTCCATTTTCAGCACTTTATCTTCAGAATCATGCCCTTATTGGAATAAAAGCTGTCTGGATGGAATTTAGGATTATGATAGGTTTGCTGTTTCCAGTGCTGTAGTTTAGATTGTGTCAGCAACTCCATCATCTCTATTATAAATGTCTTTCTTTTAGAGCTCCATAACTTAGTTCTAAGCATTTGATGTGGGTTGAAACGTGGCATAAAAGTCCTTAAAAGAAAGCAAATTTGTTTTGTTTCTAAAGTGAAAATAAAATTATTTGTTAAGTGTACCACCTTACACTGCCGCAGAATTTCATTAATTGCAGGTCCTTTTGTGATCATGCTATAATTCAACAAATGGCTTTGACTGAAAAGACTGCTAGTGCATGTAACACAATAGGAACCTATGCCATGAATAGTTCTTTCTTTATTTTTTTTTTAATTTTAAATTGACCTCTCCAAAGCTCAAGGCTCAAGTAAAAAATGCACTAAGTAATCACCCAAATCTACCATTGGTCTAATGGTGACGTCAACAAACCTTTTCCACTAGGTCATTATTTTCCTCATAAATCACCTAGTTACCCAGCCGAACCATGAATATTTCCAGATGTGACGATACCACGGGTGGCCACACTTTGACTCACGTGGCCACCCGTGGTACCATCACATTTGAACTGACCCACCAAATGTTTCCGCAGGCCATGGCAGTTTTTAGCCTGGGCTGTAACTCAGACCCATTGCCGAGGCACAGCCCGGGGAACACATCTCCAGACCAGGGCAGAGCGGGCCATCACATTCGATGGTCTGGGGTGGGGGGTGTTCTGGGCAGGCGCAGTAGCCACACTCGCCCATCAGGGAGGAAGGTAGGCTGCACTCAGTAGCGTGGGGGTGGGGCCATGCAGACCCACATCCGCATGTTGCCCCACTGTTAGAGTGCAGCCTTGAACCCCTGACCTCTGGGACAGTGGTTTTTCCCCTATGCCACCACTTTACCTACCCAATATAAGTCTCAGTCTGATGAGATCATTTCATGAGCCAGAGGATGAGAGTTCCCAATGATGAGCTCTGGTCTTAGCCTTATGGCTTAACTGCCTTTATATCCTGACGGAACTGTGACCTCGTGGCTCCTCCCTTGGTTACTATAGTGTAGCTGCAGGAACTAGGGGTTCTGCTAGTGGATGACTCTGAGTTCTAGCTCTCCTGCTATGTGGTGCTACCACCTTCCCCGTTGAGACCCTGACACCTGCCCTCTCCCCACTCCCTCCCTGGTCCAGGTCCTGACACGTCTGTTCGGCAGCTGAGCCAGATCCTGCCTGGGGTGAGAGCAGATCCTGCCTGGGGTGAAAATACCCCATTCCAAAAGAGCCTGGAGAAAATGTACAAGTCTTGCAACAGACCCTGAAGACAACAAATCGTGGGTGTCTCAGACCAAGGAGTGAATATCTATTGAAAGGCCCCTCACTGTAAGTGAGCTACTTGTAGCCCTTCACAATTGCTCTCCTCTGTTACAATAACATAGGGGAGAGATGGAATCTGAGGTTGACAGGAATCACCAAATCATAAAGAATTTTGTAAATCCAGTGCCTAGAATTTTACCCAGAAACAAAATGAAAGTTAGTGAAGACAACGTACTCTACTAAATGAATATGCAGCTACATTAATTAATTATTAATTATTATTAATTATTATTACTATTATTAGTAGTATTACTAATAATAAGGTACTCTACTAAATGAATACGCAGTTACATTCTGCTGTGGCTAAGTTTTTTGAGTGGTCTGATTCCCAGACATCGTGCCTTGATGCTGTCCAAGCAGCCAACCTGTTCTCCAGTAGAAACTAGAACAATCTGATCAATTCTGAGCACTGCTTTCACTTCCAAGCAGGCATTCTAGCAAATGGCAAATAGCTACAGTACAAAGGCATCCTACAATCTTCCATATTCCTCTGGTGCCCACAGAGCAACATCCAGGTAGACAGTTAAGCTAGCCTTTCTGCTTAGAGACATAGCTATAATAGGTGTAGAAGGTGGAGCCGCACCGGGACGCACATGCCTGGGGGGCCCACATACATGTAGAATGCATAGCCACACTGGAGTGGAGTGCCCCCGCAGGGGGCCATTCTGCACCTGGGGCCATTCCCACCTAGCTACACCCCTGTTTCTGCTCTTTTCACCACTGGAACTAGCCAAAGCCATTAGAGTAAGGAGATGAACCTGTCCCACTGAGTCTTCTTCAGCTGTAGCTAGCTCCAACTAGAACATGTTGTAGGAGCCTATTGGCAAATGTATGAATAACTCTGACAAATCCAGCATGTGAATAGAAAGGTGCCAGTCACTTTGGCAAATGAATAGGAGAAAGCCCCACTGTTGGCAGGGCTGGCCCAAGGGTTTGAGGGGCCATGTGCCAAGCTTTGCTGTGAGGCCCCAAAGGCCGTTGGAACCTTATGGCTGCACTGAAATTTATAGCTTCCTTGCACATTCGTTTTCAATCGTGTGCGCCCGCCTAACACGCAACCCCACTCACCCCCACTCCTCCCCATGCACGGTGCAACCGGGGGAAACGGTGGTTACTATGTGGGGGTGGATGAGTGGTGGGTGAGTGGGGATGCGTGTGCAGCCGTGTGCATGCCCCATCCACGCACTGGTGCGCCCACGGACCCCCCCACCCGGCAGAGTCATGTAAAACTAGCATGTGAGGAGCCACTCGAAGAAGAACAGAAGGTTGCTACCTTGTAAATAAGGTTCTTTGAGATGGCTCCCAACATTCTCACAACACCCACCCTTCCAACCTTGCATGGAATTTTTTCCTTATATTTCTAGAAAGGGTTGGAAGGAACTGTCATTCTGAGGGGGGAGAGCACTTTTTATACTACAGGAGCTCAAGACCATCATGTGGCTATTATTTGAATAGGGTGAGTGTGCACAATTCAGTTATGAGAATGTTAGCTGCCATCTCGAAGAACCTTCTTTACAAGGTAGCAACCTTCTGATCAGCAGTGGGCAGGAGCTGTTTGTAAACAGCTTTATCTACCAGTCCGATCGGTTGTCCCAGTTGCTGCTGCTGCAGTGCTACAAGAGGGACAGGCAGGTGAGGGATGGGGTCCCTGTGCCTGGGGCCAGCCCTGGGGGCAGACAGCGGCAGGCGGGGGGGGGGGAAGCTTTCTACCCTCCCCCTCCCTAAGGAAAGGCTCCCTCCAGTAGAGGCAGGCAATGCGAACTGAGCAGCCCCAGCCCGGCTGCCTGCCTGGTCTCACCACTCTCCCCCTTTCCATGGGGCAGACAACGGACTGGGGGAGGGGGGTGAGCTTGCTACCTTCCCCCTCCCTAAGGAAAGGCTGGCTTCCTCCAGTAGAGGCAGTGAGCACTGAGCAGCCCGGGCCCGGCTGCCTGATCTCACTCTCCCCACGGAGCAGACAGCATCCGGTGCCCGGAGGAGGCGGAGGCACGGAGCGGAGGGGAGGAGGGGCATGTGCCAGCCAGCAGGGGGGGGGGCAGGGCCATGGGGAAAAAAACCAAGATGGGCAGCAGGCTTTGCTACCAATGGGGGTGGGGAAACATTTTTTAAAACAGCTGTGTCCCGACTCCCTCTCCAACCCGCAGCGGCGGTGCTGCGGGGCTCCCTCCCTCTAAGGCTGCCGCGGGGCCATGTGCCTGGGCACCGGTGGCACATGCCTTGGGCCGGCCCTGACTGTTGGCCATTGCTGAGAAAAAAGAGAAAATGGGGAAAAAAGAGAGAGAAAAAAGAGGGGTCTTGGTGAGAAATCCACCTTGTTCCAAAAAAACCAGAAAAAGACAGAAAGATTTTTTTGTTTGTTTAATCAAAATGTTAATGTAATAATTAACACCACTGTACTCAGGTAAACCAGCAAATGTATGGAATCTCTAGACTGACATTTGTATGGAGTCTCTCCTCTCCATTTTTATTCACCATAGAAACAACTAGGCCCTAGTTGGCTAAGTAATTATAAGAAACATGCTGCTCATCCTATTTTGAATGGAATGCATTCCTTTGTTCTAAAGTATGGGTGGGAACACATAGTTTACAGGCCAAATCCAGTCAATTTTTATTTGCCTTTTCCAATTCATGGATCTGCTCCATGGATTCAGCTCCTGCCCTAAAACGCAGAAGAACTGTGCTCAGGGGGAAGGGAGCAGAGATGAAGGTTGAAAACAGACATGATGCAAACTCCACTTTAACATTTCTTATGCATGTTGCAAGGCTGTATAGGGCACCAATACAGCCCTGCAACATGTGGTGAAAACAGACATGACGCTAACCACCCTTTAACCACCCTTGGTGGTCATTTATGCATGTTTTAGGGCTGCATAGGTCACCAGTACAGCCCTGCAACATGCATAAATAACCACCAAGGGTGGTTAAAGGGTGGTTAGTGTCATGTCTGTTTTCACCCATGCATAAGAAATGTTAACGCGGTGTTAAAGTGGAGTTAGTGTTGTGTCTGTTTTCACCCAAAGATGTAAACTCAAGGGCAGGGGTTGGATGGATTCATAGACTAGATCCATGTCGCAAATCCTCCCTTCCTTCTTCCACCCTAAGCATCCACCTAAACCTCCTACAGAAAGCCCACCATCCTACACACACTACAGCTGAGCTTGTTCTTGAGTTTTTTGAAGTAGCCCATGTTGGGTAACACTTACCCACCCCTGCTTTAAAGTGTGTCAAATACACTGAGGAATCCATTCTGATTTACATTACTTTGGAAGTATAGGAAGGCATTAAAGTGGGCATAAATGTAATTTGCAACTCCCATAAGGCTACTTTTTAAACTACCAGAATAGTGTAATGGAGAAAATGACAATTTGGCCATAAATATGTTGTAGGTCTTTATTAATAAACAAATAAATAGGTAATTTCTTCCTTTCCAAGAAAGGGTTTCCAAAACTTGACTTTATACTGTAACTTATGGAATACATCAAATGACCATACTCAGATTTGGAAGGGCCAGAACTAATTAAAATATTATCAAAAGATACGAAATAGTGCCCCAAATCAACAATGTATTGTCACTAGTATATGATACAGCAAACAGAGTAAATAATCGATAGGCACTTATCATACACATTACATTAGTGTACAATGTTTCTTATTCCTATATTAATTGTTCCATCTTGAAGAAATAATTTATTTTCAAATAATTGCTACATGTATGTTTTAGCTGAATAGTTGATAGACAAATATTACTATCCCTCTGTCAATTAAAGAAATTGTAGGATATTACAATCCCTCTGACATTTAAAGAAATTGCAGGACCTCTGTGCCTGATTTAGAAAGACTATAAATGTCTTTTTTTTTTTTTTTAAGGGAAAAAAAGAAAAAGAGGCTCACCATGTTCAATTCATCAAAGTGCAATCTTGCAGATAACATCCAAAGTGGAGAGTTTTCTAATCAGATTGCCCAGATCTTTTAATAGAGACTAGCAGCAGCTGGATTTATGATTTTATAAATTGGCATATAAAGGTTGACAATGGTTCTAGCAAAAAACCTATTGCATGCTTTTAAGACATGAATACTAAGAGCTGAATTCTGTCCTCAGCTATGCCAGTATAAATGACTTCAGCAACATTGCTCAACTGTGATTGATAGAAGTTCTGTATATCGCATGCACATTTTGTATGAAATATATAGGGCTGGATTGTGGCAGGGCCTTTTATGCCAGCGGTCATGGGAAAGGAACATGAAAGAAAATTCTTCCCTGTATATTAATGCAAGACCCTGTCACTCAAATAAGTGCAGGTATTTCTCCCTCCATACAGGGTGGCAATTAGTGCTTCTGCAGACCAGACTCTGGCCCTTTTCTAATGGGCGTGGGTACATGGGGGTGGGAGGGGAAGTGTGTGGGGGGTGCATTCTCATGGACCCCCACCCACCTCCACCCATCTCCATGCGCAGAGTATTATTATTATTATTATAAATATTTATATAGCGCCAGTCGTGTGGCCTGGTGCTGTACAGAACATAGAATTAGACGTGGTCCCTGCCTGTGGCTTACAATCTAAAAGACAAAAAGTGGTGGGGAGACAGGGAGAGGGGGCAGTGGGAGAGACAGGGGAGAAGACAAACAAACATTCAAGCAGATGCGAAGTCTCAGGTGCGTATGCTTGGCTTGGTTTACAGAGAGGTTGGTGGCAGCAGTCAGCAGAGGTTGGTGGAAGCAGTCAGTAGAGGAGGGCCGACAGTAAGAGTAAGGGGAAAGACTAGCAGGCATTGGGAAAGGCAGCAAGGAAAAGGTGGGTTTTGAGGAGGGATTTGAAGGAGCGGAGGGAGGAGGCAAGGCGAATGTGGGCACTCGTTGTTCCATGCATGGGTGATGGGTGGGAGTGGGTGGAGCATGGGAGTGCACACGCACCCTCACCAACTGGCTGTGGCATTCCCACGGACACCCCCCATCCCCCCCCATCTGCCACGGCATTCAAATGGACACACACACACACAATAATTCCTCCCCTCAGAATCATGCAGCTTTGCGTAGGACTTTACTATGCCTTTGGCTAGGTGCCACTTGTGGCCCACAAAAAGGTTTGTCAACGGCTCATCATCACTTCTCATAATATGAGCTTGTATTTGGTATTCCTTCTGAACAGCCTCTAGAAAAGAAGGGTCTTCTTCATATTAAAAAGTCTTAAAAATATGGAAGATAAAAGACTCCAGAAACTTTGCTAGTAGGAAAAACTCAATGAGGGTTTTATATCTTGTTGGTATCAGGGTTTATCTACTTTATTTATATTGGTTGGATTATCTATACCTTTCATGGGGGGCTTTACTCTAACCAGGGTCAGAGATTTAATGAAAACCCGGTTGCGGGATATTTATACACAGAATGACTTGGTTGCTGTATCTGGGAACAAAATAGTCCCCTTTTTATGGCAAATTTAAGTCCTCGCATCATTTGGAGCATTACCTGGCTGCAGTGATAAATTTTCCCATACACAGGGAACTGACGCTGGTGACTTTCCAGCAGATGCCATCTGCTGTAGGTGATGGGAGGTTAAATCAGGTCTCCTATAATGAAAGGCATTGTCCTTGTGGTCAGTCCAAAGTGGAGGACCTGATACACTATCTTTTTGAGTGTACATTAACAGAAGATGTAAGGGGAAAATATTTAGATCCTATTTTGCAAGGGGAAACTCACTGGGATACAAACATGAAAATTGCTTATATCCTTGCTAACCCCAATGAAGATATTGGAAGGAAGATGGCAAAAAATGGCTTATGCTGTGGTTTGCTGGAAGAAAAATAAGCTATGTTGACATATTGTTTTGAGTGTACTGATTAGTCTGGTATATGATCTCTTTTAATGCTGTTTTTAGGTTTATTTTTATTTTTGTTATGCTTATTGTGGTTTTATTTGTAGTTTGCTATGGCCTATGACCCAAATAAATTTGATTGATTGATTACATATTAAATAGGGAGCATTTCTTCTGGAAATATATTAGCAAGTTGCTTACAAATTTACCCTTTGTTGTACTGTTGTCATCATTCTGTGGGAGATAACAAACACCAGGTGCGTGTTCATGTTCACCTTCCCATTCATTATGTTTTCGTCCCCATTGGCCATGTGGTCACCTCCCACCAGACACACAGCGGTGAGTCTCATATACTTTTTTATTTTATTATATAATTTTTATTTATATATATATTATATATATATAGGGTAAAGGGGTTTTGTGTTGGTTGGGAGGTGTAAGCCTTTTAGAAAATTCAAGGAGGCTGCCAGGGGGTGCCTTCTGGTTTACTTTTGTAAACCCAGTTAGTAGTTTTTAAGTTATGACGTCTTGAAAATTCAACGTTAGCCTATGGAGACCATCCTGAGTGTGGAGTGCTTGTGAACATTCTATGAGTAATGCAGAGACTGTTTAAAAACAGTCTTGAATACTGGGGACTACAACAGCAGGCACTGCTTGCTAGAGCCTATCAGTGCTGAGGAAAGAGAAGGAACTGCACCTTCTAGGGAGCAGTGTGAGTGACTGGCAGTGGTCAGACATGTTTAGAGCTTACCTGGTGGAGAGAAGAGGAGAGAAAGGCCTGTGGAAGGGAGAGAGCTGAGGGTCAATCTGATCTGATCCCACACAGTAGGTGCCTCGGCTTGGGGGCCAGGGATGCTGAGACGGCTAAACAACAAAGCTAAAAAAATCCTGCAGTGACGTTTGGAGTGGCTGATCTTGCCCTCTCCAAACGTCACTGCTGATCTTGCCCCCTAAACTGGCCCAGAACCACAGAGCACATCAATCAATCAAAATTTATTGCATAACCTTAGGTTATTGCACACACAAAAACATACAGAATATAAAATATAGCATACCAGATAAATCAAACATTCTAAGACATAACAGTACAGGCGGGGGGATAGACTATACCATATATAAAAATTCTATATAGCTGGGCACTTAAACAGAACCCCCCAGCTGTTAACATAGGCTATCCCTGGATACCCCTAGGGTTCAACACCCTCCTAGGGGTCCAGAAATATCTACACAGAAGGTCCAACTAGTCCCACTAACTAGTGCCCCAAACTTGGGGCAAACCCAGGGATT
>QEPC01015112.1:251076-262343 GCA_003113815.1 Sphenodon punctatus | reverse complement strand
CTGTTCAGGAACAGTGACTAGCTCAGAAGGTGTTGGGAAGTGGGGAGGCAGATAATTAGTTTCGTTTCTTGCAAGCCTCTCTATCCCTGGTGCCTGGAAGTCTGCTCCTCAGTGACTGACACCTCCCTGTAATGTTTGACCTT
The DNA here is from genome assembly GCA_003113815.1 of Sphenodon punctatus. Classification (NCBI taxonomy): domain Eukaryota; kingdom Metazoa; phylum Chordata; class Lepidosauria; order Sphenodontia; family Sphenodontidae; genus Sphenodon; species Sphenodon punctatus. Next base: position 262,200 of record QEPC01015112.1, on the reverse strand, counting down.
CCAGTGAACCTTTTTTTGCCACTTGAACTCATCCGAACGCGATCCGAACTGACCGAACTGTTCAGCCATTTCGCCGTTCGGTTTGTTCGGTATGTTCGGGTTCGGGTTCGAGTTCGGTCGTCTGAACAGGCCGAGTTCGGGCTGAACTCCGAACTGCCGAACCGCGTTCGCCCATCCCTATGGCCCATGTTGGTCCACCTGGGCGGCCCTTGGCCTGGGCTGCAAGCTTGGGATCTTCTGGGGGACGACATCTGGGCCAGTTGCATACCCAGGCCAGTGCAGCAGCAGCCCACATGTGGCAGGTTGGAAATAAATGTGATGGTGGGTCCTGGCCCAGGTGGGCCATAGTGGACCCCCATCACGTCTATTTTCACTCAAAGTCACAGTGGTGTTTGAAGGTGCAGTGGAGTGTCAGTAAGGGGAACACCCAAGCACCCTGTTTCATTATCATCACTTTGTCCAAACTGACCTCTGCTGAAATTACCTATTTTTACATTAATTCTATTTCTTTCAATGTGCAACATCTTTCTGCAGAGAAAAATTTGATTGCTGGAAGGAAACGAAGACTATAAAAATGCTGTGGAGAAAGAACATCCTATAAAATGTTGATGTTTAAGGACAAGTTGGAACACTTACATTACTTTTAAAATTATCAACTTGATGTACTGTTGTTTCCACCCTCTCCCCACTCCCCCACAAGACACTTGTTACATTTCTATTGAGAGAGTTTTTGAAAGTAATTTTTAAACGCATCAATACAATACATATTTCCTCTCACACAGATTCATTTAAAAAATTTTTATATTCCCTGAAATATTTCCCCCCACATTGTTTGATAGAAATTTTAATTAACTGCTGCTGTGTCCTTACACAGATCAAGGCTGTTTCACTCTGTTGATTGTGCTCATAGCATCTCCATTTCTCTTTAATCCTCTCTTTCCCTGCCAAACAACATTTTCCTCTAACCAATTTCAGTATTGCCAAGGATCTTTCAATCAAATTGACATATATTCAAAACAACTAACTAAAATTAATACATTCTGAATTTCTGCTGCTATTTGTGGAATATTTATTAACTCACAAAACCTCTTGAAACCTAGAGACTAGATCTAATGGAAAGGGAAGCCTTTTTTTTCTTTCTTTCCATCAGTAGATTTTCTGGTAAATTGTCCTGTAAAGTGACAGAGATGCTCAGTCCTTCTCACTAATGAATCTAGCTTACAGAGTATATGGCATGGGACTTGAAAAGTAAATGATGTTTTAATGTTGCAGCTCAAAACTGAGAAATACCTTAATGAATTTTTGAGCTTCGTGACTTCTAGAGCTGGCCAGCCAAAAACTCACATGTTTTGTTTTACAAAGACAATAATTGTTTGGATCCCCTGATTAAAATGGAACAAAGCATAGTTAGTACAACAATTTATACTAAGCCCACAGATAGGAGCATATTTTTCCTGCCAAGTAGTCATCACCCAAGGCATGTAATTAGCAACTTGCCTTCCAGTAGCTTGAAAGATACTATGGTGTATGCAAATATTTTTGAAGATAAGATACTAAAAAATGAAACAGAAATTACTGAGGGAAACTACTAATGCTCCCTCCCCCCCCCCCCCCAATCTGAATGCTAACAGCTAAGGAGAATTGTACAAGCATGGGTGATTCCCAACACTATTTTTGGTGGGGAGGGGGAGAAGCACAGCCTAAAATAATCCTTACATACTTCACAAATGCAATAGAGTGTGGTTCAGTAAAGGAAAAATGATTCATGTAACAAGATTATAGATCTTGACTGTGCTTTCCTTCTGATATTATTATTATTATTATTAACAAACATTTATATAGCGCCAGCAGTGTACTTGGCACTTTACAAAGTAATAAAATAGACACGGTCCCTGCCCCTAGGGCTTACAATCTGAGAGACAGGAGATGGGGGAGAGACCTAGGAAGGGGAACAGAGGGAGAGACAAGGGGACTAACATTCATGAAGATGCGAGGTCTCAAGTGCACGTACTTGGCTTGGTTACGATGAGAATGACAGCAGGCAGGTCCATGTGTCAAGGATAAGGGTAAACAGACCATAGGTATAGGAAATAGTGGCTCAGCAGGATAAAGAGTCAGACAGAGCAGAGCGAAAGAGGTGAGTTTTAAGGAGAGATCTGAAGGTATGAAGGGAGGGGGCAAGACGGATGTCGACAGGGATAGCTTCTTAAATGCCTCAGTATCCAAATGACTACTTAACATTTTGCTCTTACTTACTATGAGGGTTGCGGCAGGAGAACCTGGGGCTTGGGGGCATAGACTCCCCTACTTACTCAGCAGGGGACACCATGAGCAGTCTTGAACCCCCCCCCCTCCTGCAGCTCACTCTGCGCCGTCAGGACCAGGCGCCCCCACAACGCTCCGATGGGGACACGCCCCCGAACGGGGCTCCTCCCCAGCTGCATGCTGACTCTGGAGGCGGGGCTGGGACCATGCCACTGGCAGCAGCAGCCACGCCCCCGGTTCCAGCCCTGCGGCGCTCAGAACGCCTGCAATGACAAATGAAGGCAGACTATAAAAGCAGCCCTCAGCTGCCCTGACCCTGCTGGTGATTGGTGCCTCAGTGCCCGTGAGACTGGCCCCCTGCTTGTTGCATGGATTACCTGGAGTTAAGCTGTGGACATTGGAGTGCGTGTCCTGTGACTGTGGTGAGTGAGTGAGCGTGTGAATCAGAGAACGAGTGCGGTGTGGATCTGGTAAATGATTTCCTTGTGGGGTGTCTTTGTGCTACACCTTCCCTGGGTTCCCCAGGTGTGTGTGCCCTATCCTTCTCCCCCCCACCTGGGCATCAGCACCCCTGTCCCCACGATTCACCGTTCACCTCCATACCCCCTCCTATCCCTGAGCGCTTGTGTTTTGTGGCAGCCTTAAGTGTGCGCGCCTCCCAGTGCCCGATGATGATCTAGGCTGGGGATATCTAGTCTCATCAGCCATATTTGATCCTGAGGGTTTGTTTCCAGGCACTACCTTGCTGCCCACAAGCATCAGTGTGAGTCGGTCCCGTCTTATCCCGTGTGCTTCTGCTAAGGTTCCCCCCTCCTACTCCCTAGTTCCCACACTTACATGGATGCAACCCAATTGAAGCCAAGTGCTTGCATTGCTATTGAGGAGAAATTAGTCTTTTACTGCTGGCATCAGAGCACATCCCTTGAATTGGATCTAGTGATCTGAGCCTAGGAATGAGTGTCAAGTACTGGAATTCTAGCCCCCCTCCCCCCCTCATACTTTGCTTATTCTTTCAGCCTCATTTGCTTCATACAGATCCTCCTCTTACTCCAACTGTGGGCGAAAATATACAAAACAGTGGCCAGCTGGACCCCCTGCTCAACCTTTGGAGCAGCAATGAGGCCGCTACCCATTGGGCTGATGTGGAGAATAGCACATACATGCAGCCTCCTGGCAGCCGCCACACTGTCCCCACGCCCCTGCCAGGACATGGGCCCAGGAGCAGCTGCCACTGGCCACCAAAAACAGGATCAGGCCTGGCGGCAGCAGATCACTCTTAGAATCTGGGCCAGACCAATCCCATCTGGGGGCCATACATGGCCCCATTCCCATCTCAGGGCACTGTCCTCTCTGCTTGACTCCCCCTGGCCTGTGTCCAGGATTCAGGAAAGCAACTGGCTCTGCCTGGGCAGAGCTGCAACTGGAGAGCTTCTCATGGGCTGGTCCCCCTTGCCCCGGGGTGGAAAGGTCTCAACCTGGCACATGGGCAGAGGCGATGCTTATGACATTCTGAATTACTGGGCTCTCCACTGTTGCTGTGCCAGGAGTGGGTCCTGCTGCCACACAGGGTGAGAGAAAAGGAGGGACAGAGGGAGGGACTGCAGGGTTAGGGATATGATTTTTTAACAACAGAAATAGGCCACATAAAGCATAGTAGCTATCATCTCTGGTGTGTTGGGATCTCATGATGGGGTTGATACAATACTATCCAAACCAGAAATCAGCCATTTTATAAGCCCATGGTTTCTTCAGAAAGGAAGATGAATTAGTACTTTTCCAATGCTCAGGACGGTGACAGAATCTAAACTCACTGATGCTTTGTTTTAAGTTAGACTCCCCTATGGATGTAGAGGAGTTATTACAGTCATACAGGGGGCTGGTGAGTTGGCTTTTACCCTTTCTTGTCTGTTGTGGAAGTGCCTTTGTACCATCTAACTCTCGGACATGCTCACATTCTAGCTGGTATGATGGGGAATGTCATAGGGCAAGGGCTGCTTTACGTCGAGCTTATCGGCATTTTAGATCCTCCCAGTCAAGTTTTGCTTTGGGAACTCTGCAGCAGTGCAGGAAGGGGTATTGTGTTTTGATTTCGGTTAAGAAATTGGCGGCCCACCGTAAAGGATGGAAGGAACTTGAAGTAGCTGCTCTGGAAAATCCAGCTACTTTTTGGAAGCTAGTGAGGGGTCTCGGTCAGGAAAAAGCCTGGATCCCCTTTGCCTCAGTTCCCAAGGCAGTCTGGGAAAGTCATTTTCTGGCTCTTTATACAGGGATAGGAACGGGTAGAATGGAGTTACCCCTCCTGGATGTGGTCCCGAGATGGGAACCAGTCTCCCCAGAACAGATAGAGGTTCTGATTGGTTCACTCAAAAGTGGAAAGGCCCTGGGGGCGGATGGGATTTCAGTGGAATTTCTAAAAGCAGGGGTTAAATGGTGGGCGCCTGCCCTTGCTGCTTTATTTTCCGGAATAAATGATCATGGTAAGATTCCGGATGATTGGGGGCAGGCAGTAGTGGTCCCTATTTTCAAGAAGGGAGACCCAAAAATTCCAGGAAATTATAGACCCATCAGCCTTTTAAATACTATTGGTAAATTGTATGCTAAATACCTTTTGAGTCGGTTTGTCAGATGGCTAGAGGCAGAAAGATACTGATTAGTGCACAGATTGGCTTCCAGGCAGGAAGGGCTACTGATGACCATTGTTTCCTTCTGCATCGTTTAATTCAGAAATATTCACGACCACCATCAATGTTATACGCCGCCTTCATGGATTTGAGGGCGGCGTTTGACACTGACCCTAGAGCCCGTCTGTGGGCTAAATTGTCAGCTTTACACATAGATCAGCGTTTGCTCTTTCTGATTATTACATTACATGAGGGGAATACATTAACAGTTAGGCTGGACCCAGGAGGGAGAAGTACAAGAACGATTCCAGTGAAGCGGGGAGTAAGGCAGGGACGTATGCTGGCTCCCATCCTTTTTAACATATTCCTAAATGACATCCTGGAGGTTTTTGAAGGTCCGGGTTTCCATCCCCCTATGGTAGGTGGGACAGAAATGCCGTGTCTGCTTTACGCAGATGATACGGTGCTGCTGTCCCGCTCCCAAGTCGGTCTGAGACGCCTGCTGTCTTCTTTTGCAGGCTATTGTGACTCAAATTCCCTGGAAATAAACTATGAAAAGAGCAAGGTTCTTTGCTTTACTAGAAGAAGGGTGCTACGCAGATGGACGGTAGATGGCAGTGAGGTGACCCAGGTCAGGGTTTTTAAATACCTGGGCCTCCTCTATCAGTCAGATGGTGCCTGGTCTATGCAAGCCCTGGCAGCTTTAAAACAGGCTCGGGTGCTCTCAATGAATATCATCAGCTTCTATAGGTGGAAGGGTGGGCATTTGATTCCCCTGGCTCTGAAACTACTTTCTGTCAAACTGATCCCACAGCTAATATATGGAGCCCAGTTTTGGCCCCTCCAAAAGTTGCCTCTGTCGGAGCAAATTCCATCAGGTTTCATCCAAACAATTCTAGCAGCTCCAGCAGGAACTCCAAATGCAGCCCTCTACGCAGAATGTGGGGTTTTCCCGCTGAGTAAGAAAATTTGGGCTACAGCCTTTTGTTATTGGCTCCGGCTTCTTTTTGGGTTAGCTGCCCCATGGTCTCTTCTGGTTTGTCGTGATTCGTTCCAGAATCCCTGGGTAGATATGATTAAGAAGCGGGCCTGTATGTTAGGCCTTTCGCCTGAAGCTTTATTGCCCTTAGGCTTCAGAAGTGCCTCTAGACTTCTACTCAGGAGATTACATGATATCTCAGTACAGGAGCAAAGGGTCGCCTTGAACTCTTGTAGTTTTCTATGCACCTTTTCCCAGATGGTAGTCCTTCCACAGCTTCTTCCGACTTATCTGGATGGCGGTCTTTCCTTCTTGGCCAGGCGCTTGTTTTTTCTGGTAAGGTTGGATTTGGTACCCTTAGCTTCAACTCAGGGTAGATACAGGGGGGTGCCGAGAGCTGGCTGTCTTTGCCATTGTGGTCAAGGGCGGGTAGAATCTTTGGTGCATGTTTTTTTTCCCTGCCCCTTCTATGACTGCTTTCAGAAAAAGTATATAACCCCTCTGTTAGCTCACCATCAGAGTCACTCAGAAGAAGGGTGTTTACGGTTTTTGTTATCTGACCATTTATCGATTGTCACTTGGGCAGTAGCTATTTTCCTGACTTTAGTTTTGAAGAGCAGACAGTCAGAATCCATCTAGTTATAGGGGAGGTGCTTTCGATTTTAGTGGCTTCTCTGTCTTTCTGCACTGATTTTAGTTTGTATTGATTGATTTAAGTTAAATTTAAGTCGGGGGGATGATAATCTGTTTCAGTTGGATTTGTGTAGTAGTTTAAAGGGGTGCTGAAAATTTGGATGAGGATGTAATGTATTTACTGCTGTTTTTGCAATGACTTTTGTCAAGCAATAAAGTTTATTTATAAGTTAGACTCCCCTTTTGGGAAGGAGTTTCCCTCAAGATCCCAGGTGGTGGGGGTTAAATAAATAAACAACAAACAACTAAACACTCCTGTGTCATATGGATATTTCAAGCATTGTTTTGTGAATATTTAAGTGGCGTTTTGAAGATTAAATGAACTAAGCATTGTTGTCATTTTGTATTTTCTTGGGTTTCTTAAAATATTTCTGGAATCTGATTAACTTCAATAGCATCATGTGATCTAATATGCATCACACCTGGTACATTTTCATAAGTGACACACAAAAAACAAAACAATAAATAAACAAAATAGGCAACCGATTACTACTGAGATGATCCATGTATTCAGAAATTTGATACTGATCAAATCCCTCACCAGACAATATTGATACAGTTCGAATTTATTTGATAAAAACAACAGAGTGATTGATTTCACATGGATATAATGAAGTAAAATATTACCTGTTTGGTACACAGAAAGATACCGGATGCCAAAAAGAAATTCTTAGCAACAGCAATAGTAGCACTGGTACAAGCAATTAATATGTTTATGGTCAGATATAGATGGTTCTTTACAAAATGAATCTTGAAGCCAGTGGGACTCCAGGCAGAATAAGTATCCATACTTACAGAACTCACTGTAAAAGTCAGAGCTATTTACATGGCATATTTCCTGTCCTATAGAGCTGACTATTTATTTAAATAAGACAGACTAACAAACAAACAAACAAAAGGCAAGAGGAGGGATAGCTGTTCTGATGGGGAAGATGTAGGGATTAATGAATAAACTAAGAAAAAATGTTCCTGGAACAGACCCCAAGGAAAGGAAAGAAATGGGTACGTTTTACCAGAACCCATTGGTCCAAAGGGCCTACATGCACATCACCATCAGAGAGGGAGGGGGGGAAAGTTAGGCTAAATTGTGGCTATTTGAGTTGTTTATATAACTGTACCTTGGGGAATATGCATCTGTGCAGTGACTGTCTCATGAGATCTTACAAAATTAACATGAGCCAATCAGAAGTAGTATTAGGACAGAAGCAGCATTCAGACAGTAAGCTGGTCCTCCAGGGTGCCTAAAAGGGTTGAGACCTGATCCTAGAGACAAGAAACAATGAGCTCGTCATTAATTAATGTGCAAGAGAAATGGGAGGTGATTCATGTTATGAGTTTGGCCCTGCAATGAGATTTTTTTTGGAGTTGGTCCTGGCTTTGGGGCCAACTTTATAGAAGGCATAAATCTTAGAGAAGGAACAGGAAATGATGAGCAACGTGTGGAAGTAGGTGTAGAGTAGAGCTGAGCTTGAGACTCTCAGAGGGTCAGTTAATTTTGTACCACAATGTAGTTAAACTGATTTGGGAACCTGAGAGTTCTGTCTATTTTATTATTTTTGATGTGTTTAAAAAAAGGCAAGGGTACACAAAGCATTGGATAGATGCTCTTCTGCATTATTTCATATGTAGATAAAATAAAGGAATTCCTGGTTTCCTACACGTAACTTAAGACAAATGCGTGTACTGCTGGTGGAATGACCATAGCCTTGGAAGAACATACAACCGGTCCTAGATTATTGCCCCCACAGCATAAGCTTGGTGGTCAGTATCTATACAGTCTGAAGGCCCAATAACCAGATCTTCCACAAACCACTGTTCTGTGTTTCCAAATGGAAAAGGGTATGTGGTCAACTACACCACCTGTATGTAGTGCCAGAGGAACCTGCAGAATTCTATACATTTTCCATCCCAAAGGCAATATTTTACAGCTATTTTTACAGCAATACAAGATAGCCTACTAGTTATAATTTTTTACAATGCATCTATTTGTCTGAGCAGTAAAGACAAGTTTTAGCAATCCAAAATAGTTTTACACTACAGTATTTCTCCATGCACTGCTCAGTAACTTTAATCATTTTTATCTACAGCACAGCCATTAGTTATATCTCTTGGGGACAAAGAGGTTCTTCCATGTATGTCAATTCTTTTGAAGTGAATGGGGGCCACATTTAATTTTTCATATTTCATTTATATCCCGCACTCTCCCACCCGAAGGCGGCTCGAGGCGGCTCACAACATAAAGCAAATATATAAGAAACATATACTGCACAATGCACCGAATAATTCCAAAAATCATCAGTACACAAATACAATCCCTTTATAATTCAATTAATACAATTCTAATAAGCCCAACACAAATGCAGTAATACATCAATACGTCACCCTCCCCCCATAACCCTCCCCAATAATACCAGCTTCCAACCACTACTCTCCACTACTTTCAACCCTCCACCCTGCTGCTACCAGGGGGAGGCTCTCTCCCCACCCTCCTGCTCTCACCAGGAGGGAGGGTACCGTCACAAGTTAGATAGATAGATAGATAGATAGATAGATAGATAGATAGATAGATAGATAGATAGATAGATAGATAGATACCCCCTCCCACCACACACTGATAACACCAGCCCCGTGTGCCGGACCCCGCCGAAGGGCACAGTCAAAGGGCATGCCCCTTTGGCACGTGCCCTCGGCATGTGCCCCCAGCACGGCTGCCGGCACAGCCGTTGGCCGCTCCCAAAACTTGTAGGAGCAACCCAGAAGCCGGCTTCCCCAGGTCCCGCCCTCTTCCTAAAAGTGGAGGTGGCAGCAGCAAACTCCGGCTGCCGGGTAGTCATCCCTAAGCCCGCTGACACCTGGGTTCCCAGAGGGGTGATAAAAAACATCCCCCGCCAGACTCTTCAGGGAGGAGGAGGGGGCGATGGCAACTACCCCCAACAAACATGTCCACACAAAGGGGGGGGGGCTGACAGTTCTTATTCCTCTCCACAGCCTTCACAGAGGGGCTCAAACGCCACACTCCCTCATACACGGTCTCAAGGGGGGGAGCTGATTATAATCAACCCCGCTGTCTGAGTCCAACCCCTTTCTTGACATGTCCCCACAAGCTCCGTTTACCATGAGCACCGGCACGGGTCCCACCAACTCTCCTCTTCCGCTGCCACTCCCATCCTCTGGCCAAACTAGAACTGGGGCTGCTCCGCTTGATGTTTCCACAACACAACTGACACAGGACTACATGGAAGAGCACCAACTGATATGGGAAGTCCAAGTGGGAGCAGAGCAAGAGCTAGAGGAGAATAGCAACAGAAGTCATGCCTGAAGGTCCCCCAAGACTGTACTCAGAAAGAATGCACAGAATTTCTCATTTTTGATTCTGCATTTGGAACACAATTCCAAACTTTTCTAAAGCCTTTTATACATTTTCATCCCCATTACATTCTATGTGTAAAGTTTATTTTTAATCCTTCTAAAGTTTTCACTGAAACTGGGGGAGCAGAGCAGACCGTTTAATGTGTCACTCTTGGAAGACATTGATCGAAAGTCTGTGCGTGCAGACGGTGTCCCTGGGAAAGTACCTCTGCCATTCCATTCACTCCTAGAATCCTCCTCCAAGTCATTCTGCCCAGACCCTCATCATTCTAGCTACCTCCAGCAGTATCTCCCTTGTCATTCCACCCAGTCTTCCATTATTCTTGCCTCTCCGTGACATTGTCCTGATAATTTCACCAACCCCTCTGTCATTCCAGCAATTCCTTGAGACCTACTCCCAGTCTTTCTACTCAATCTGCCATCATTCTACCTGCTCTAGAGGGCCTCTTCCCTGTCATTCCTCCTAGACTCTCAGGCTCTCATCATTCCATCCACTCCCAAAAGCCTCCTCCCCATCATTCCACACTGTCTCTGCCATTTCAGTTGCTCTGTCTTGGTAGCTTCCTCCTTGTCATTCCATCCAGCCTCCCAACATCCAGCGGTTGTTAACCGCCCCGAGCTGCATGGCAGGATGGGGCGGTATAGAAATCTAGAAAATAAATAAATAAATAAAATCATTTCATCTAGCCTCTCATCATTCCATCCACTCCCAGCAGTCCCCTCCCCATCATTCTAACCAGTCCCTTTTCATTCCAGCAGCACCTGGTAGCCCCCTCTCCATCATTTCACTGTCTCCAGATAGGGATGGGCAAAAAGAACGTGGTTCTCTTTTTCAGCTGACCCAGACCCTGCTGTCTCGTTGCTATCCCAGTGTTTGGAGGCCGTGGCGGAGTGGATGCGGCAGAGCAGACTGAAGTTCAACCCCGATAAGACAGAGGTGATGGTGGTGGGGGTGAGGGAGGTGTCGGCCCCCCTAATTGGGGGGGTGCGCCCTCTGATAGCTCAGCAGGTTCGGAGTCTGGGGGTGGTGTTGGACTCAGATCTCCGCCTGAATCGACAGGTGAAGGTGGTGGCGAAGACTGTCTTCCACCAGTTGTATCTAGTGTGGAGGCTGCGTCCATACATCGCTGGGCCGGACCTGGCCTCCCTCGTCCATGCCTTCATCACCTCGAGGCTGGACTACTGTAATGCACTCTA
>QEPC01015112.1:230302-250976 GCA_003113815.1 Sphenodon punctatus | reverse complement strand
ACACATACCTGTGTCATTCCTGCCCCTCTCAGGGACCTTCTCCTTGTTATTCCAACAAGTCACTCATTATTTCAGCAAGTCCTCATAACTCTACCTAGCCACCTCTCATTCCAAATGCTCGGAGCAGTCTTCTCCCTAACATTCCACCCTCTCCTGGTGGATTTCTACCTGTTATTCCACCCAATCCCCTGTTATTCCCGTTGCTCTGGACCGCCAACTATTCATCATTCCACCCACCTCCTTTCATCCCATCTTCTCAGGGTGGACACCTCCCTGTTATTCCATTTGGCCCTCATGACTCCAGCCTCTCCTGTCTGCCTCCTGCCTGTCATTACATCCAGTTCCCAATCCATTCATCTTGGCAACCTCCTTCCTGTCATTTCACTCAGCCTACCATAATCCCAACCATTTTTGGTGGCCTCCTTTGCATCATTTTATCCAGACCCCCATACTTCATCTGCTCCCTGAAGCCATCCCTGTCATTCCACCTAAAATCCTGTCATATCAGGCACTTCTGGAAGCCTCTTCCCCATCATTTGGCTCAGGCTCTCATTGTTCCAGCAGTTTCTGGTGACCCCTCTCTGTCATTCCATCCAGATGCCATCATTCCATCTGTTCTGGGCAGCCTCCTCCCTGCCATTCCACCCAGCCCCTCCCCATCATTCCAGGAGCTCCTGGTGGCCTCTTACCTGTCATCCCAATCAGACCCCTGTCATTCCAGCTGCTCCCAGTTGCCTCCTCCCTTATATTCAACCAAAGCCCCATCATTCTAGCAGCTCCTGGTGGCTTCTTATCTGTCATTTCACTCAGCCCCCAAATTCTTCCAGTCCTTCCCTGTGCACTTCTCCCTGTCATTCGACCCAGCCTCCCATCATTTCAGCTGCTCCTTGTGGCCTCCCACCTGTCATTCCATCCTGTACCTCATCATTTCACTTCCTCCCACTCCTTTTCTTTCTTTCTTTTTTGTCATTCTGGCCTTTTTGGTCCCCCCTGCTCCCTCCCCTTCTTTGGCATTCGAGATCCATCTCACACTCCCTTTGTTTCAGAGAAGTATCTCCCTTGTGTTACTTTACTGCCCATTAAGGGCCATTGGCATTCACGAATTCCCATTACTTCCAATAGGCAGCAGCATTCATGTTGTCGCGATGGTTTTCAGTCGGCATTCCTTGCCATTGGTTTTAGTATATCCCCCCCGGCCACCCACCAGGCCGCTTCTCCGAGACCTTCGCAACAAGGAGACGACAGGGAAAGGGAGAGACTCCACCGGCCAATGAAGGAGCAGCCGGCGTGGCGGAGTCCCCCTCCCGCCGCCTCCCCTGCGAGTGTGTGAGCAGCCTCCATCCTGCTGGAGGTGAAGGAGACGGGTCTAAGCGGCAGCTCAGCCCGGCACTCACTCACTAGCCTGGAGCCCCTCAGCGCTTGGGCGGGAGGAAGCTGCTGTCGGACGCTCTGCTTGCCGGCTCCTCCTCCGGGGCGCTTGGCTGGGCAGGGCTGCTCCCAGTAACCTCCAGTCCTCGGGGGGGGGGGAAGGGAGCGAACTGAGACGCTGTGCCAGCTGCCTCCTCCTGGTGCTCGTGGAGGGGCTGTGCAGAACCGGCTGAGAGGGCAGCAGCGGAGAGCGAGCGAGCGAGCGAGCTACAGAGACTGGCAGCGGCCACCGAGTCTTGTCTCAGGAGGAACTGCAGAAGGTCGCTAGGAAAGAAGTGGAAACCGCACCATGTTCCGGGAGTGCAGCTCGAGGTAATAATAACTAAGGGGGAGGGACCGGGGCTGCGGGGGACTGACCCCCAAAACGAGACAGAAAAGTGTCTGGTTTGTTTAATTCCCGACCCAAGCTTTCCCCCTCGCTTCCCTCCTGCTACCCCCACCCCCCAAAAAAAAGTTCTGGGGTGCATATTTGGTTGGTGGCTGAAAAACTTTTGATACCTTGAAACCTTTCCCCATCTGTTTTATTCAGACTTGCAGCTCCTGGGCGGTTCTGCTGTTTGGTAGTAAACAGTTACTTTGGAGAGTTATGCATTGAACCGATTATTTGCTGGGATGCATTATTTATCAGCTTAACCCATTAACCCTTCAATTGTCAGGAAATTGTTTACTTTAAGAAACAGCTTTTAAAGACCTATCCCCAGTTCAGTCTTGCATTTAGGAGCATTTATTTATTAGTTCGGTTAGCATCTGTCTTCCGTTCCTGATGTGGTACCCAAGCCAGCCCTACAGTTAGTAAGCTTTCTGTGTGACATTGTTGCCCTCTAGTGTTTTATGACATTGAGAGCTGCTGGATAGCTGTATTAGGAGAAGATGAAATATAACTAACTATAATTAATAATACCATTGGCTATTAAAATCTAAAATCATCCAGAATCCATGCAGAATTTGAATATCTCAAATATAATTTGCATAATAAGGAAGTTTTAAAAGCTTCTTGACATTTTCCCCCAGGTAATTGAAATATGGAAACATATTCAGACAAGCCAGATGGCTGTTTTGGAAATGTGGGATCTTTCAAGATGACTGAAGATGGAAGAGAAGTCTTCTCTTCAACCAGTTTTGTTAACCCTCCCTATCATTTCAGACTTTAAAAAGCACATGCTGTGATCATTTTGGCAAACAATAGTCAGCAATATAAAGGAGACAAAATAGTGTTGTTATGAAAGTGTGAGACAGGAAACAGTGTGCCCAAGAGAGCCTTTGTGACCTAGGGCTAATTCCTTAAACTCTTTGTTTTCAGTGTTTGTATATATAAAAAAGGGGTATAATTTGAGTATTGTATATCTCACAAAAATAATGAATGAATATGCTCACAGATGTAGAGTGGTTTGTGATCTTACGACACAAGTAGTATTGTATACGTGTGAGGAAGTAACTTTAAAATAGAGTTTTTGAGGCAAATTAACGTCTTTCACTCAAACACTAGATGCTATTTCATTAGCCTTTACAAATATCCGTTTCTAACAGCTTATTGGGAATCATCCCTTCTATACAGAAAAATATTGAGTAAACAAAAAAGCAAAAGGTTGATATCCGATATTTAATAACTGAATACAACTTGCCAGAGAGATTTGGAAGGAGCGGTAAAGTGCAGGAACCTAGGGTGAAAAGAACCTTAGTGTCTGTCTTACTTCAGGTTTCAGTAGATCTACCTAGAAATGTTAAATTCCCAAATCATCATCCATTCCAGCTTTTAAATTCTATGATACTTCTAGGCTGTAGGTTCTTCCTTTGACAGCTCATTTCACATATTTGTGAAATGATTTATTTTTTTAAATTGTCTTGAGAACTCATTCAAAATTCTCCTTTCATAATTTTTGTTTATTTACCTGAACGCTCAATTCATTAATCATATGGCAGGTGAGTATTGCTACCATGTACTTGGGACTAATGTCTATTTTTCTTGGTCACTGTAAAATGTGAACATCACCTGTCTTACCATTGCTTACCATCAAATATGCTCTGCTGCTTTTAAAACTCAACTATTTACGTTGGGTATTAATATAATAATTTTGAAATATTTGCCTACATAGGTCAACTGGCATATTATGATCTTTTGTCTAAAATGACTTTCTTGTTTAATGCACTTAAATAACAAACCTGTTGTTATGGTTTTTAGTATCCATTCAACACAATCTGGAAAATGTGTTTATTATTCTGGTTTTCATTAATGCTCTTTTCCCACTTGCACTGGAACGTAGGTACCATGTACAGAGTGATAAATGTGCAAAGAAACAGTGCCAGGATGCTATTTTATGGTGTTATTAGACTAGGAGACAGAAACATAAAGATCTATTCAGTTATCTGTAACTGCAGAACTATCATTTACAGTAAATAACATTTGATAGGTAACTGGTGAATCCTGACTTCACATCATTTTTTGTCTGTTGTGTTTGAACCAGAAGTTTTTTCATTATGCAAATGTCGAGACGGATTTATGTACTGTGGTATGTAGCATGAGGATGAATGTGGCAAGATTTTACTATTCCTACTGCAGGGTCATGGTGTGCTTTCTGTGGCTGACACAAAGGTAAAATTAAATTTCAAGCTCCCACTGCCAGAAATACCATTTAACAAAAAAAGCTTTATGTGTAGAGACTTTGTTTTCTCTTTGATCTTGCATATTTCCCATTGTTGGTTTATTTTGCTAATGAGCTGAGATGCTTTTAAATGCTTATAATAATAATAATATAGTGGAGTTCAAGAAAATGGCTTCTGTGGGGCATAAACATTTAATGAAAAATACTAGAAGAAACACAACCTTAGCAGGTGTGTGTGTGTGTGTGTGTGTGTGAAGGATGATACCTTTTTTCATTTAAACATGCAGCCAGCCATTTTTGCAAGTGGGTCCTGGAATATACAAGGTTTTGACAGATGGAGCATAACTTTTTCCAATTATGTTTCAAACCGTGTACCTAAAAAAAGAATGTATTTCCACTATACACAAGAGCAGCTACTGAAAAGTCCCTGCCAGGATACTGTGCATTCCCCTCTGCACACAAAGGCTCTATAATAAAAGAGAACACACTATCATACATAATAGCTGTGGCCAGTTGGCTTCCACACAGCACAAATTGACAAAGGCCAAACCCTTTAAAGAATGCTGCAAGCCAGCCTTGTGAATTTAAATGTCTTTTTTTATCCACAGGCTTAAAGTGAAAACTTGTATGTGCAAAGTTAATGAATATTTTTATAGTGCTGGTATAGACAATGGTTAATTTCTAAAAATAAATAAATAAATAAAAATTATTTACCGGGGGCCAAGCCTGCCCCTGAAGCCACGCCTTCTGCCCATTGTTAGAGCAGGGAAATGAACCCTATTCTTCAGCTAGTGACCCAACCACTGATCCAGGGTGGCCAAGAGGTAGATCATGAACTCCTGGTAGATCACAAGGAAGTTTCTAGTAGATCACAGGGAGGGGAGTGGAACCAGCCTCTTGGAGATCTCCTTGGGGGAAGAGAGCAGAAGAGAAGGAACTATCTGTGGGGAGGAGATGGCCAGGAGAGCTTCTCCAGTGTGGCAGAGAAGGTTCTTTATAAAGGGGAGCACTTTCTCCACTCTTAAGGCAAGTTGGTGAGGTACACTAGAGCTGGGAGCCAGCAGAAGGGGTCCCAGTCTGGAGCACCTGAGCCAGAAGGTGGGGTCCTGGCAGATCACCTGAGGTTGACACCTGTCCTGGATCAAGTGGATCGCATGCACTATACGTCTAACCACCTCTGCGGAACTAACTTGCCTCTCTACAGCTGAGTTCTTACAATTCAGACTATGTGATGGCCATTGCAGGGGGTGGAACTAGAAAGTCAGTAATGATGAAAGCCAAGTAAGCCATCCAGTTTTTTTCTGGCTTTCATTTCCAAGTTCCAAAGTATCCAGTATTAGCACTTCCACTGGAAACATTTCTTGGGGCTCTTCCTCCCCCGAATTTAATTGCCAAGGCTGAGTCCTGGCAAGCCTCTCTCTCTCACACACACACTCACGCACACACACACACACACACATTAAGCCCTGGACATAACGCTTTGTATAATTTAAAAATTGTTCTACTTAAAAAAGCATATTTATGACCACCAGGATCAATTACTACAACTCATTAATGAGCCAGGTTCAACAGAATAATGCCATTGACATCAGTGCCGCTATGCCAATATAAATAAACTCATAACTCGTATCTCAAAGTTCTCAGGAGTCTTTGCATTTTCTTTTTTGCTACTTCTTATTCTTGAAGCACTTTTTCTTTTGATTAGAAAAATTAAAGTGTCATGATCTGAAGGGTGTCACTGACAGTTCATCATAAATTAAGTGGCCTTAGAAACAATGGATGGATTGTGGTGTTTGTCTAGTTTCTGTACAATGCCATCATATCTAATACTCCAGTGTCATGGTTTCAGGTCATTTATCAATGCCTAGAAAAAATGTAAATATGTAGACAGTACTAAAAAAAAGCTTTATTAGTAAAGATACAGGGTTAATTTTACCAATAATTACACTGTGCATGTAAAAATATAGTTCATGTTTTGTAGTGACGAATTATGACTACAAATAAGAAGCCATCTGTTTGAAAAGGTTCCTCTTCAAAATCCCCATTGTTAAAGGCTGAGATTGTTCTCTGCTATTCGACTCTCTGTACACTAACCATCCCTTTATATTTTGGGTGAGATGATTCACTGCTTAAGCATTCCTCAAATTCCTTTTCTGGCATAGGCAGGTTATCATTCTTATTATTTTTAAACCCTGTTAATTTGATTCTTTACAGACAGTTGGACCTTTACTTTCTAGATCCAAGAGCAATTTTGTCTTGGCCATCTCTGAATGGTGTACCTCAACGATTACACACTTTAATCCTGTAAATTTGAGTGCAGTGCACGCAGCATAGCAGGAAGTGCATTCGTTTTTTGTAAGTGAAGGCTGTGTCTGGTTGTGTAAGATTGTAAGCTTATGCGCTAGCTGCAGTAAGTCTCAAGACACCTGAGCACGGCACCAATCCCTTTATTCTCAAGAGCAAGAGATAAAAAGGAAGGCTTGTGAGAAGAAAAGAGTATAAATTACAACTATGCTATTCACTCACCTCTTTGGGTGTCTTCACATGAACAGCACCCACGCTTCTGCCGTGCCTCACCCTGTGCAGGCCATGTGTTTAAGGTGCCCTGCCAGATGTGCAGATGCAGGGCAGGCTGTCCCTGTGGGGTAGCCTTGCCAGTGGTGCTTCAGAATATCCAGGAGCACTGCCAGTGGAGCGGGCAGCCCAAACCCAGGGCACCAGCCCGAGGCAGAGCAGTCCATCTGCTTAGTGGACGGCTGCTGCAGCTTTGGTCTGGGGTTGCCCCAGGGTAACACCATCAGCAGCCTAGATCAACAGGCGATACACCTGCAACTCTATGGTGTGGGCCATGAGCCGTGGCAGCCATCGGGTCCGTTTAAAATGGACCTAGGTGGGGCTGCAAGCGGGAAGACCTCCACAGAGCACGTCCGTGGGTGAACATCCCTGCATCTATGTGAAAACACCCTTTTGTCTCTAGTGGTACTACTAGACATGAATAATTTAGATGTAGGATTGCTGCTACTTTTTTAGAAGCTTTGACCTTAAGGGAGGCAGGGTTTCCACTCAATTCTGACAAGTCCATGCCCCTTTCATAGCATTGTGATATACAAATGCTCTGTGGTGGGTGAGGACATGTCAGAAATTGAGAAAAAAAGCTTCTTCACCCTGCCTGGACAACCTAAAGAAATAGGAATTTGACCTAGAGCCCAAAGATGATGGGTCAAAACCTGGACACTCAGGCTCAAACCCAAAGGAGTGGGTAACCCTATTCAGGTGTCACATAGTAATACTTTGATTAATACTTAATTGGATGGTTCACTCTTGGATAAGTCTTCCCTGCCCATCACTTTTTACCATGTGCTTAATGTGCAACGCTATACACCTGTGGCACTCAGCATCAAGACACTGTGGTATAGCAAGCACTGAGAAAAATTAGAGACACTGCCACATGCTTCATACTTCTTTGGCACTTTTTAATAAAACCCAGTTTGCAAACTTGTAATAGGCCTGACTATTTAAGTAGGTGGGAGACTTGCTATTGAGAGAAGATATCAATGTTTTCATCACTAAAATTCCCTTGTTATCCATATGTAAAGATGAATTCATTTTCTTGCAGAACAAGTCTACATTGTAATGATTCTGCTTTGTGCACTAAGAAACCAGAACTATTTTTCTAAAATATTGCTTTTCTGCTGGCTTGGCTGTGAGCATTCTGGGCCAGAGGTTTCTGTACTTTGTTAATAATACTAAATGCGGCTGTGCCATTTGCAGAGGTGGCCACAATCATGACTGATATTTTAATATAATATATATGTGTTTTATGCTGTTTGTGGTCACAGAATTATGTTTTAAGTCTCAAAATGGGGCTACATGGGCAAAACTTTGAGAACCACTCTTGTAGGCCCCAAACCTTCAAAAACATGCATACAGAAAATTATTTCCAGCATATCAATAGCAGATTTTTAAAATTGCAAATGGTTATGCCCACAAAAGTGGTAGGAGACTCATTTAAAATTTTACCAAGCAGATTTTGAATATAAAAGCAGTGACTATTGGTTTTAAATTTTCTGGTCACTCAGTTGCATTAAAAATACTTTAGAGGATGTTAATTGTCTGTAATTAAACTATCAAAAGTCAGAAATTAACATAAATGTTACATATATAACCTTAACGTTGCCACCTCATGTGCATTTACAGGAACATTTAATGTTTCTCAAAAAACAAATGTAGTAGGCATTTATATTTGCTACAGGCCTATACAGTGGAATCTCATTTTAAATTTGGTATTTAGGAGCCACACCGTGGACAACTTTATATCCTGTCCAGGTGTAAAATGCTCCAGTCCCTGATAAGAAACTGACTCCACATATGTAAGGTGTGTATTGAAACCTCCTGTTTCCTCACTGAGCCTGGCCATTTAACTTAAGCAATATAGGGCTGATAAGGCTTTCTTCTGCCTTGAAATCTTTTGACAGACTGCTAATGTGCCTTCCCTCACATATGACAATAAAATGTATTTGGAACCATGGTTTTATTATATCTAAATTTGTGCACTATAATTAGGTTCCACTGTAACTTGTAATACTTTCACTTTCTATAATCTTAAAAACTAATTTGATTTATCAAATATTCAAAATATTTGTATTAATTTAAGTATTTTAATCATTTTGCCAATTTAGGGCATAAGGCAATTCCATACTTAACTCATCAGCCAAATTAAGTGGTCTATGTGTGTCTTTGCTGTTATAAGTACTTTGCTATTTATTATATTTTAAATTGTTTCTTGTTTACTTTTCAAATAATAGAGTTGTATGAAATATGCATATCTAAATACAATAGTGCAAGATGCGACCCCTGAATAGCATAGATAAAATTGCAGAGTATATTACACTGTTTGGGAAGTAGCGTGTGACCATACCATAGGAAATATCATAATGCACATACACAAAAGGGGCAGAGTGAAGGATGCACATGCAATCTTTGGCTTTTCCTGATATTTTGTATGTAAACTCAGCACAAATTTGAGTGGAGCTTTAATATTTAATATTTAATATTAACCATGCAACCACATCATGCTCTTAACTTCTTTGGGGGTTTTTTTCCTTATGAAATTCCTCAGTTGTTTTTCTTAAGAAAAATGATTGAAAAGGGAATTCTATAATATAAAAGTAATTGGATACTCCCCAACTATTAATTTTATGGGGCCCATAAGAGAAGTGTGTCCCCTGAAAGAGCTGTTCTGCTGCAAACATACAAAGTGGTCCTGCTTTTTCCTGTCTTCTGTGGGTACAGACATTCTCCTGATAGCAGACATGGTAAGTTTTCTCTGCAAGTGGATAGCATTTGGGGATTGCACAGAAGTTATAGTCTTTGGGTGCAGTCCTAATTTTTCCAGGTATGCAAAGGATTGGTGTAGACTTGAAGCACAGACAAAACAGTCTAAACTTGAGCAGGTGCCAAATCTTCATTCCCAGCAAGAAGCATCATTGTGCAGCATAACTATGATCAGCAGGCTGCTGTCTGTAATGTGGGAGTGTGGAATGTACCTCAGAACCTGAGGAATACTTACCAGTAGTCAGACCATGCTTAAATGTACTGCTGATCACAAAGGGGGGCTGAGCTGGGCTCCTGGAGATGACACTGCATGTATATGTGAGTGTGGCCAATGGGAAATTATGCCCCTTGCTGGGAAAGGGGATTTGGCACCCACTTATGTCTCATGCATACGTTGTCTCCTTGTCTGCCAGGACAAATGAGGAGTATGCCTTTGTGTGATGTTCAGTCTGCAGCAGCAGCAGCATATTTACTTAGTATGTATTATACAGTCCTTGTCTGTGTTGATCCACAGAGGATATGAATTTTCCACAGCTGCCAGGTCAGAGATTCACTCCTTTTGGCTTAAATATGTGAAGTATCACCCTTAGGCCACTTGAACACGTGCTGATTTTTGTGTGAGGTTCTATCTCGTGCAAAGTCAGCAATATCAACGTTCCTTGCTGGACTACATGTCCACGTTATTTTCTTTCCGTTTTTTTGTTTGTTTATTTGGGGATTTTTGCCAGTTCAAAGTCACATGACCTTAAGGGATGGGTTATTAACGGATTCGTGCATACATTACACCTCTAGCCTCTATACACTGTAATTTTCACATTAGTTAAATTCACATGAATTTCACCGCATGTACACATTCCAATCTTGCATAATGCAGAACTCACTTTACAGTCAGAGAAGGATTTTGCTATCCTGACATCCGTGATGAAAATCATGGGAATTTCCTTGACGAATGAGAAAAGGCGCATGCACACATTATGAAATCTCCAGTCAGATAGAAACTAATGTGAAATAGTGTAATGTGTGTAAACACCCTTATAGTTTTATAAACCCTGGGTTTGAAGTCCATGACCATGGTTGTTAGGAAAGCATATGGAAAATATTTAGGGTCTGAGGCTACGGAGAGGTGTGGAGGACCTTCATGATTCCTGCTTTAGGAAATGCAGTAATGAATATTATAAATTTGTTATAGGTCAACAACAAATAATGAATGGAGGAAAACTTAACAAAACTTCCTCTAACTTAAGAATACGATTCAAGTTTAGAGGGTCAGAACTGTTCTTGGAAATGATTTGCTTGCTATCAGCTGGAGGAAAGGGTTTTTATAATACTATAATATGTGAATTAAAGCATGCTGATTTTTTTTCTTTCTTTCGTAGCCTATACCTTCTGTGAAACTTGCTGAAGATACACACATGCTGCAATGGTGACATAAGTGATAAAGCAGGACTGGAACAAGTTTTCAAAACGCTGTTTTTAATATTTTTTTAATGCTGCTGCTTTTGGGAAGAATTTTTAAAAAGTATACAGCATGAGTTTTATCATGAAACTGCACAGACATTTTCAAAGAACAGTCATCTTGCTTGCCACTTTTTGTATGGTGAGCATAGTTATTTCAGCTTACTATTTGTACAATGGCTACAAACAGGAAAATGAACTTTCAGAGATCTCGTCAGAAGTTGAATGTGGAGACCTGCAGCTGCTGCCCTATAAGCTAATGGAAATGAAGACATTAAAAACCATCAATCCCATGTGGACTGATCCTGTAGTTCTAGTGTTTGTAGAAAGCCAGTACTCACTACTTGGTCAAGATATAATCACGATTCTAGAATCCAGCAGATTCCAGTACCACATAGAAATTGCCCCTGGGAAAGGTGACCTTCCAGTGCTTATCGAGAAAAATAAAGGCAAATATGTGCTCATTGTATATGAAAACATTTTAAAGTATGTGAATATGGACTCCTGGAACAGAGGCCTTCTAGATAAATACTGTATAGAATATGGTGTGGGTATCATTGGATTCCATAAGAGCAGTGAGAACAGCTTGCAGAATATTCAGTTGAAGGGCTTTCCTTTCTACGTTCATGGCAATCTGGGTGTTAAGGACTGTTGCATTAACCCTCACTCCCTGCTGCTTCATGTGACTAAATCCTCTAAGCTTGATAAAGGTCCTTTGCCTGGAAATGACTGGACAATTTTCCAGATAAATCATTCAGCCTACCAGCCAGTGGTATTTGCTAAAGTACAAAAAAATACAGAAAACATACCACTTCCCCTGACTAAAAATGTTCTCCATGCAACTGTAGTTCATGACCTGGGACTTCATGATGGGATTCAGCGAGTTCTCTTTGGCAACAACTTGAATTTTTGGCTGCACAAACTCATCTTCATAGATGCTGTCTCATTCTTGTCAAGGAAAAAGCTCACGTTGTCTTTGGATAGGTACATTCTGGTTGACATAGATGACATCTTTGTTGGGAAGGAGGGAACGAGGATGAATGCCAATGATGTGCAGGTATAGTATGTACAATACTCCATTGTTCTGTTAAAGTGCAAGTATCACAAGCAAACACTTATTTTAAAATTGAAAATGTTTGAAATTAAGAGGAAATCTGCCTGCCTGTTCTAAGTATATGTGGTTGGTACAAGAAAAGACTCTTTGGTTTTCGAGAGATAAGAATCTTCCAGTTGGGCTGTGGAGCTGGTGGTTACTGGAGCTCTAGGTCTGGAGGAGACTGAACAACTTACTATACGTAATCTCCTACAGTTTCTGGGAATGGTTAATACATCACAGAACATCTCCGTTGGTTCTCCCCTAGGAATTCTCAAAACAGGCAGAGAAGAAGCCTTTTGCTGAGTTAGTAATGCTTTATGCAGAAGGTGCTCATTCTTCATATGAGGTCTCTGATTTTCCTCCTTTTTACTATCCCTGAAGGCAGGTTTTCTGCATCTCAGGATCTCTGAATCCATGGTTGGTGGGAAATGAGGCAGCATTTCCCCAACACTTCCCCAACACTTTTTATCCTACAAAGTGCTAAGCACCTTCAGAGTGCTTTGATGGCAGTTAAGAACACTGACCCCTCCCAAGAGATGCTTGGTACCACGAAGGATTGGGCTCAAACAGCTATATAATTAGTATGCATCACAGGTCCATTACCATCCACCAGCCTAACTCTCAGGAGGAGAATGTGCTGAGCTGATAAAAAAAATGCCAACATAAACTTTAAAGAAGAGTAGATCGGATTAGTATCAGTTTAAAATATTTTTGAAATGTCAGGAGCTAGTGGCAGCATTTCTCCTTGGCTTATCTCCACATTTTATGACTCCTTATGCAACTAAGATAGTGTTTATGTATGTCTAAAAACAAAAAATTACTTTCTGTCTCTCACTTGATGACTTTCTAAGGTGCACAAACTGTCCACCATTTTTAAAGCGTAAACTGACTGTAATATCTCATTTCTGTGTGCTCCCTGCTGCTCCCTCACTGAAGTGAAGAAGAGTTGTGTGTAGAGACCAGAGCAATCTCTGATGCAAGCTATTTATCCTGCTATATAGCTTTCTCCATCTGAGCCTTCTCCATTTGGTAGCAAAATACATGGCCACAGAACACCTGGCAAAACCTTAAAACTTTGGTGTAGAAGCCAAAATTTGACAGACATTTATTGTGTTAGCTATTTGCACTAAGAATTCCAGCATGTGCTTTAAATATTAGCAGTAAGCGTGTCATAAAAAAGGACTTTGGAGGGGGGGATGTATATCACTGGGTAAGTGGGTATCATTGTGGTAATTACGGTTCTTAAAGCTGCACTTAGTTGATTAAGAGGATCTTATTGAATTGCCACTAAATGTATCAAGCGACAATAACCTCTAAATATATTGCTTCATTTAAAAGGCAGTTTGGATTGACAATCCCACACTTATGTTCTTTAAAGTTACGGCAGACGTATTAGTCTCTCTGTTTTATAAAAAGGTTAAAGCCTGTTAGTACCTCAAAATGCTTCCTACATGTGTAAAGCCTTACAGAATATGCTTCTTGAGTATTTAACTGGTTTCATACAGGCAGATAAGAAAAAAGACACAATAATCTGATTTTATGTAGTTGCAGCTTTTCTTTTTTGTGTTTGAGAAATACTTAAAAACAAAGTTAAATTACGGGAAAGATTTATAATCTGAGTTTGATCCCATTCAAGTCAAGTTGCCATTGTTGTGAACAGAAGCAAGTTTGGACTCATGAAATGTGTTAAGTAAATTCTGCATTTCTCTTTAAGAAATACTGCATACATGTGTTTCGTTGTAGTTAGCTCAAAGGATCATAAGCAGTATGGTCCCTGATATTTCTTTTAGTACACTTCTTTTGGTTATGGTCAAATAATAATTTACTAAAGCCAATTTAGCAAATGCAACAAACTATCAAAGCAAATTCCAGCCCAATTCAAGGTGTTGGTTTTACCTGTAAAGCCCTAAATGGCCTGGGCCCAACCTATCTGCGGGACCACCTCCCCGGGTTCTGAATCGGCTCCTGCGGTCAGCTGGGAGTGCCCTTCTTGAAGTTCCCCGGGTGTAATGGGGGGTGACGTTGGAGAGGGCATTCTTGGTGGGGTCATTGCGGCTGTGAAACTCCCTTCCGGCAGAGAACCATCTGTCCCTGGATTTTCCCTCCTTCAGATGTCATTGTAAGACCTGGCTTTTTCGCCAGGCTTTTGGAGGGGGAAATGGGTAGTGGGAGGAGGGTTGGGGGTGAGGGGATGGTTTTAGATTTATAGACCTTTTTAGTTGAATTTTTAAATTATATATTGTATTTTTTTTACTGTTATTATTGTTAACTGCCCCGAACTACCAGAGGCAGGAGGGGGTGGGATAAATATTTTTGTATAAATAAAATACATACAAATAAATACATAAGTTTATTAAACACAAGGAATGGAATATGTTTGACTAACTGTTGAAAGAAACAAGGAAGGTAATCCTTTCCAATATTGTGAAAATGGCTAGTACTATTTCTAGAGCATGTATTATCAAATTTTAAAAAATTAAATAGAAATTATTGTCAAAGCGGAGATAATTTCTGATGCCACCATTTAAGTGAAGTTGTTTGTGAAACAGTAGAATCTGAAAAAAAAATGTTCACTTCACATCCTTAATCTACTTAAAGTTAATGCATTCTATTAAACATGTTGTTAGCACTGTCAGATGCAATGCATCTCCATTACTATTAATATCAAAGGCGTTGCAGCACAGTGACATGATGAATGAATGAGGTAGAATTAATTTGAAGTAGCTGAAAATCTGTTATTGAAAACCATATTTGTGTATAAATGCCATCAAATTAGATATGAGCGATAGTGTTTTCCTGAGTTCTGCTGCAGTGACTGTAACAGAGAGAATTGTTTGCCTCAAGTGTAAAAATAGGCTGCTTATAGGGACTTTGTATATATTCAGTATCCATGATTAACTCATTTCAACGAAATTCAGAACATTTAAATAATAACAATTGCCTGTGATTCTCTGCTATATATTTCAGTTTTGCTTTAAAATTACAGAGCCTTTTGTCAGATCTGTATCTAACCTATTAAATACTTCCAGCCACATTTATTCTCCAGTGACGCTTCATTCAGCAGGGGCCCCAGCCGTCTAAAAGTACCCACTGTAGTGATGATTCATCTGGTTCTGCTATGGTAACAAAGAAAGGTGTAGTATCTGGCACTGCCAGTAGATCATTTATGAAGAACCTTGTCTGAGTAGACTTGGGTCATGGATTTCCACTTATGGTTACACTACTTTTTCCATGTATTCCACTGAGCAGCAAATTACTCTAGTAGTGTTATAACTTTAAAAGTTTAATTCTAATTACTGGCCTTTTTAGTAAAGTAGAATTGTTGGGGTAGGTAGTCAGGTAAGTGAGCGTTTACGGTGCTACGCTGAATTATTTTTTTAAAATGTTGCTAGTATTTCCGAGTCTTTGGCCAGTTCTCGGTATCTTGGCCAAACACTCGATACTCGGTAAAATACCCAGTAAAATAAAATCGAGTAACGTGTATCTTCTGAGTACCAAGTTCCCTTATATAGGACCAAGAAAAGCCCCATATGTTGCAGGAAAAGCCCTGTATGTTGCTCATCCAAGGATTTACCTGTGTACCAGGCCAATTCCTCAGTAAAACCAAGTTGAATACCAAGATACTTGGTAAAAACTGAGTAATTTTGAATACCGAGTTTCAGCACTAGTGCAAGAGCCATATTGTGCCAAACATGAGGCTAAAAGCAAAGGGATGAAATAATAAAATTACGCAGTTACATCAGAGTTTAAAACCAAGGTAAAAACAAAACATACCATACACGCATAAGAAAAAATTCAAAAAGAGTGGAATCAGCCATAATTATTTTAAAGGGGTAAAAAGAGCACCCAGATCAGCCTCATAACCAAGTGTAACAGACAAATAAATGGGCTCTGCAGGGTTATATTAGTTACATTAAAAAGTCTTCTGCTGGTATTTTTTTCCCAAATTCTGGCCATTAAATTGCTGCTCTGTGAGCAGAAGCGTGCGGGGTAGAAAAAAACTGAATGAATGAATAAATACATTTAAAAAGCAGAAACCTTGGTCCATTTCTAATGGGCACAAGTGCATGGGGGGATGGGTGGAGGCGGTGGTGGGTGGGCAGTGCATGGGCAGCCCATCGCACAGATGCCCACCCACTTCCACGCATGGAGCATCCGCCATCGGCGCCCATTGCTCTGTGCGTGGGTGGTGGGTGGAGCACGGAAGCACGCGGCACACACACCTCCACCCACCTGCTGCTATGATCACACCAATGCCCCACCACCCACACACGTGGGCAGGGGGGTGGGGCGTCCATGCAAAAAGGGCCATTGTTTAATTAGCTGATTTTAGTGTACGTTATATAGGCAAATGAGATTGTAATTTTTTCAATATGACTGTGGTTGTAGCCACACAGTACAGTAACCCAATTTGAGCAGCCTTACCCCAATTTGGGCACCATTGTCATGGGATTCAGTTTCTTGTGTGCCTGGCAGCTGCCAGATATCCACCCCAACCCGAGGCAGGGCAGGCAACTGGCTGCTATATCCTGCATCCTCTGAAAAAGGCTGGGGATGCAGGGTGTAGCAGCCTTACCGAAAGTGTGGTAAGGCTGCCCAAATCGCAGTACATCACGACTGCTTCTGGGCCTTGACCCTGTCTGCCCCACCCTGTGGCAAGGTCTGCCACAGGACTTTAAGCGGGAAGCACTGTTGCCATTCCCACGTGGCCATGTCAAGGCCGGGGGCAGGATAGTGGGTGGGTGGGCCAGGGCTGGGCAGCCTCGTGTGGCTGGCACCTCAGCCCACCCTGGACATGGCAGGACATCCAACAGTGGCCTGCCTGCCCAGCTTCCTTGCAGGAGGGTGGACTATGCGCCCTGATCTCTGCACTGGACCTGAAGTGTGGTGGCTCTGATTGTCCACCCTGCGGTGTGCAGGGAATCATTCCCACCCTGCTCGTGTGACTGCACCCAGTGAGTAGTCGTCACTCCACATAAATAGTGTTCATCCATCTTACTTTATTTTATTTATCTGCAGTCATTTGGTATAGTAGAAATAATGCCAATGTAATGTAACATCATCCCTTCCTAATTGCTTCCCACTTTAAAAATAAGCTTTGGAATGTCACTCCAGTGCTCATTTTCAATAAATTGTTTCTCTCTTAGTATTTATCTGACAGCAAGAGAGCATTATCTTGTGACAATATTATATTCCATTCATTTTATCTGTTCCTTTTAGTATACTAAACGTCTGTGCAGTGCAAATAATTGAAATCACTTAAATTGACATATAAAGAAAATCTTTCTGGACAGCCCCAAGTAACTTATTTAAGTAGCCCCTGGTTGTCCCAGATGGCAGTCTATTAATTTAATCTATTAATCTTTTCATATTATAATCATTCTGTTGTAATATATCTCAGACTATGAAGAAAGAGCTCTTCCAAGAGAAGTGCAAAGATCTGAGGGGGGAAAAATCAGATATATATTTCCGCTTTCAGTATCACCACCTGTTCCTGAACTCCTGAGAATGCAAGCAAGAAGCCAATTTCCGGTCCTTTTCCCATGCCTTTCTGTCCTCCACCAATATTCCTTTTACCCTCACTTGTAGATCAAGAAGCCAGATTGTTCACCAACACCTTCCAGAAAGAAAATGGTGAAAGGTTAAGACCTTCAGACACCTTTTCTTGCGTTTTCAAGAGGAATCATTTACTTATTGGCATGATCACTTTTGTTTAGTTTTAAATAAAGGTTAATTTGCAAATGAGTGACATCTCCTCAAAAGGGGTAATACATAGACATGAAAGTCTGGATTACACTAATTACATTTTCAAAACCAAACAACTTCACAGTTTTAAAGAACATTAAAAGCAAAACCATTTCCAAAACAAACAAAAAATTCCTTTTCAAAACCATTTCACAACATACATTTTCCCTTCACTTAAACTCCAAAAAACATGAACATTCATTTAAATTCCAATTAAAAAAAACATTTCACAACATACATTACAACAAAACATAAATGCCAAAAAGCATGGAAATAATATCCACAAATTTCTATCTATATTTCTTAATTTACTATCAACATAAATGTAAGATATGTACTTAATTCCTTACCATACATACTCTTATTAATATTTATCAATATCACATTTTTTTCCATTTGCAAGCATTAGTTTATTATCACAATTTGACAACCGACAATTCTTTTGGAACTGCCTTAACTCTGTCCTTTCCCACGCAGTTTCATTCTATCAGTCTGAATCTCTACAATTGTCTACAGTAACAGTGTTAGAAGTTCATTGTATAAAGTGTACACAATTTGTATACATGTAAACAACAGTTGGAGGCTCAGGTTGGGGCTGGGGATGCGGAGGGCAGCAGAGACTGGGAGGAGGCAGTGGTGGCATGGCTGCAGTGGTGAGGAGCTACCATGCCAGGCTGGCTGGCTCTCAGGAGCAGCCTGAGCGGAAGTGCACACGGGTTGGCTAGCGCCGCTGAGAGCACCGGCACAGCTTGAAAGCAGCAGAGCAAGTGGGAGGGAAGTGGTAGGGAGTCCCCCCCCCCCCCCCCCCCCCCCCCCCCCCCCCCTTCTCATTCATGCTGCTGAAGCTCACCACTGGGCTTGCCCCTCTGCCGGCAGAAACATGAAAGCTATTGCGCATGCATGAGCCAGCAGGACTNTCCCCTTCTCATTCATGCTGCTGAAGCTCACCACTGGGCTTGCCCCTCTGCCGGCAGAAACATGAAAGCTATTGCGCATGCATGAGCCAGCAGGACTGATTTTTTAATCTTTAATCATTCAGTTCTGGCTGCACCAGCACGTGATGTACATCTCAGACTAAAAGGCTGTGAAGTCTCAGGGTTCAACTCATCTTGGGGGAGGAGATATCCATTGTTCAAAATAGTCAGGATGCTGTGCGTTTTGACCACAACCAATTAACTTTTAAACAGTCATAAACTTTTTTATTTTCTGTTTGGATCTTGTTCAGACTTTGCATGTATGATGGTCCCCACAAATCTAAGCCATGGATAAATTTTCAGAACTGTAGCTCAAGTGGTTTCCTGAATATTGGGGCTTCAGCAGTCTCCTGTTTAATGGAGAGCGGTTCTGCCTTTAACTTCCTTACAGCTACTGCTGTAAGGAAATTATATTGAGCAGTCAGTCTCTTCTGTAAAGAGATACATGTCTTATGAATGCAAGTTTGTTTTGGGCACCTTTCTAAGTAGACACAGTGAGCAGATTAGTTCATTATTTTCTGTTTTCCTCTGTTTTTAAGGCTGTTTTATGTACCTTATTTATTAGTGGGTTGTTTTTTAAAGATTTTGTTTTAGTGCATTTATTATACATGTATAGTAAAGGGGCTGGACTTTGGACGCCTGGGGCTGCCCCATCCCTGACCCTCCAGTTTATAAAACCTCCAGCCTTAGCAAGTGGCTGCCTGCGGTGGCTGCCGAAGATCCACACCAAAGGTTAACTGCCGCTTTGCAGCCATTGGCAGGTGGAGGTTGGGGCAGGTTAGAGGTAGGCCTCCCCCATTTGTTCTGTATTTTAAGTAGCTTTTAGAGGAATATTGGATGGGTGAGTTTTAATGGAAGAGGGTAGGTATGAGGTGTTGGTGCCACAGCCCCCCAGTGAGAGGGTGGAAGGAGGACTGTGCCATGGCTCTCCAGTGAGAAGGTAGTTCAGGTATGTGGGGCAGGAGTGGAGAGTGGTGTCTTGGCCCCCTGGGGACCTGGGGGAATATGGGTGTGGGAGGCTTCCCTGCCTGCAGCCCTGGCCAACTATCTATCTTATCTATCTAGAGGAGGGTGCCCTCTGCCCTCTTTTGGAGATGGGGGGGCAACAAATCTCCTTGGGGGGGGGAGTCATTGGGGCAGCTCCTGAACCAATTGGGTTGTGCTGGGCATGGGGAGGTATGGCGGGCGGTGGGAGGTAGAAGAAATGTCATCTTGGGTTCAGAGGCAGACACTTTGTTTCTGTGCCCCTGTTTTCCTCTCCTCCTGTCTCTGCATATTTGGGGGCTGAGGTCAATGGAGCCTCTGATCTGTTGCTGATGCTGCTTAATGCAAGGTCAGTGGCTAATAAAACAACTACAGTCCATGATCTTATTCAGGATGAGGTCGCTGACCTCCTATGCAGTACCAAGACCTGACTGGATGAGGCTTCTCAGCCTGTGTTGGCCTGGTCTAACTTCTCTCTAGGATTGGGGACATAAGAACATAAGTGTCATACTGGGTCAAACTCATCATCCATCAATCCCAGCATCCTGTTTCTGACAGTGGCCAGCTGCAGTAGCTCGAGATAAGCACAAGTACAAGTCATGGAGATGTGACCTGTCTCCTGCTAACCACTCCCAACTACCGGCAGCCAGAGGTTTAAGCCCCATTAGTAAGCATTTATGACTCTATCCTCTAAGACTTTGTCTAGTTTTTCTTTGAAGCTAGTTATGGTGCTGACTTTCACTGCTTCCCCTGGCAACGAGTTCCACAACTGTACTGACCACTGAGTAAAAAAGTACTTCCTTTTTTGTTTTAAATATGCTGCCATTTAACTTCAGAGAGTGTCCCCTTGTTCTCTTATTGTGAGAAATGGCAAACACCAGTTCCCTATTTACTTTATCCATGATTTTATAAACTTCTATCATATTATTATTATTATTATTATTAACAAACATTTATATAGCGCCAGCAGTGTACCTGGCACTTTACAAAGTAATAAAATAGACACGGTCCCTGCCCCTAGGGCTTACAATCTGAGAGACAGGAGCTGGGGGAGAGAC
>QEPC01015112.1:168113-215841 GCA_003113815.1 Sphenodon punctatus | reverse complement strand
AGTAATCCAGCCTCGAGGTGATGAAGGCATGGATGACAGTGGCGAGGTCGGAGTCTGAGAGATACGACTGAAGCCGCCGGACAAGACGTAACTGCCGAAACACACTCCCTGCCACGGCCACAACCTGAGATTCCAGGCTGAGTCGTGAATCGAGGAGCACACCCAGACTCCGCACTTGAGAGACCATGGGAGGGCGAACCCCCCCCCAACAAGAGGAGATTCAACCACCCCCGGGTCCCCCAAGCTCTTGTCCACCAACATCACCTCCGTCTTGTCAGGATTCAATTGCAGATGGCTCGACCTCATCCAAGCCCCCACAGCTGACAGGCACTGTGAAAATAAGGAGACTGCATGGCCTGGGTCGATGGAAAAGGAGAGGTAGAGCTGAGCGTTATCAGCATACTGATGGCACTGCATGCCCTGAAACCCTCTCATGATCTCCCCTAACGGCTGCATATAGATGCTAAACAAGAGGGGGGACAGAATGGCACCCTGTGGGACTCCACATGTGAGGTCCCGAGGGGAAGATGTACACACTCCCCCAAGACCACCCGGTGAGTTCTCCCGGCCAGGAACGAACAAAACCAGTCTAAGACTGTTCCGCTAATTCTGGCATGGTCCCGCAGGCGAGTCACCAACACCTCATGATCGATTGTGTCAAACGTAGCTGAAAGGTCTAGCAGGACCAGTAAGGTCTGACGACCCTGGTCCAGTGCCAGACGGAGATCGTCAACCAAGACCACCAATGCCGTCTCCGTACCATACCCAGGCCGAAACCCAGACTTGGAGGGATCAAGGAAACAGGTGCGGTCCAGATGTTCCTGGAGCTGCTGTGCCACAGACCGTTCAATAACCTTCCCATAGGTTTTAGTGGGATCAACGGTTTAAGTTCACCCTCCCTCCGGTTGTTCTGAGGCACTAATACCAATTAGGCTGATTAAATGTAAAACATGCGGCGCTAAATAGAAATCATTGTTACGAGTATTTTGTGTTTGTGGATACTGATTTTATTCCCTTATGCATTTTATCTGGCAAGTAGTTGTGTTATGTGAACTGTTTCTATCGGAACATAGCATCCTCCAGAATGGCACATTCGATTTAGTTGTTTAATTATGAATTTATATTAGATTTTATATTAGGTCTGGATACTTCTGTGTAGTTTAGTTCTTTCTATTTTTGAAGCGATAAGACAGTATTTTGTATGTTGTATTATATGGTTATTATGATGTTTATATAGGACTTTGTTTATTTATAACTGCGAGTTTTTAATTTCTCCAACGACTTTGTCAAGCAATAAACTATTGAATAACGTTCCCTAAAAGGGGAAGATTAGAGACCGGCCAATAACTGGCAGGAGCATCAGCGTCAAGAGATGGCTTCTTGAGCAGGGGTCTAACCACAGCCTCCTTTAGGCAGTCAGGCACCCTGCCCTCCCGAAGGGAGGCACTAACCACCTCAGCCAGCAGTGGCCATAATGTCTCCTGGCTAGCTTTCACCAGCCAGGACGGGCATGGATCTTGCTCACAAGTGGTGGCATGAACAGATCCCAACTAGGACTCCACATCGGCAGGTGCCACTATCTGAAACTGATCCCACAAAACAGGACAGGACAGGGCATCCATAGCCCCAAGATGATCCTCTGCAATAACTGCAGAACCGAAATCGTGGCGGATACGAGCAATCTTATCTACAAAGTACTTGATAAACCGGTCACAGCGGTCACTGGATTGCTCCAGGTCCAGGTGGAGACAGGCAGGACTGACCAAACCTTTCACCACCCGGAAAAGCTCCGCTGGACGTGACTTTGCAGATGCAATAAGGGCAGCAA
The DNA here is from genome assembly GCA_003113815.1 of Sphenodon punctatus. Lineage (NCBI taxonomy): Eukaryota > Metazoa > Chordata > Lepidosauria > Sphenodontia > Sphenodontidae > Sphenodon > Sphenodon punctatus. The sequence continues at coordinate 214,013 of QEPC01015112.1, read as the reverse complement.
AGAAGCAGTTTGAAGCAGGGGAGATATGCATAGGTCTTTAAACTGCTCTTATGCTGCGATCGATCATACTGGTCGCGAGTCCGGCGCCACCATCGCTCTAACCGCCTGCTCTCCTGCTTCAAACACCGCAGGCCCTCGGTTAAACCAAGGAGACCTGCAGGAGACTCAGGAGGGCAGCGGACGCCTGGAAGCCACTCTGTCAGTGGTCTCCGCCAACAAGGTGTTCCAGAAGCCTATGAGATCATCAATGGAGCAGGTGTCAAGGTCCAGGGGAAACTCCCCCAGAGCATTCCGGAACCGATCTGGTTCCATAAGTCTCCGGGGGCAGACCGATCTAATAGGTGCTGCACCCTGTTGGGGGCTAACATGCACCAGGATGCATGCCTTAAGGAGGTAATTGTCAGACTATGACAAAAGCTCTACCCCCTTAACTTCTACTAACTGATCCCCCCCGCCTCAAGGCCGATGCAGAAAACCAAATCTAGTGTATGTCCCTCCTCATGTGTGGGGTCACAGATGATTTGGGACAGGCCCATGGTTGTCATGGAGGCCATGAACTCATACCTTCTGGACCAAAAGGTTACTACCTTGTAAACAAGGTTCTTCGAAATGGCTTTGAACATTCTCACATGCCGCATGCTACACTACAGCAGCTGACAGCGCCGCTGGTGTCGGAGTCCTGGTGCTGGGCGCTGGGTGCTTTCAGGGTACCGCTCGCAGTGCCACAGAGAGGGGCCGCCTCTGCTATGATTCCCTTAATGCAACCTAAAATTGCATGAGCCTTTTTAGCAGCTGCATCACACTGCTGACTCATGGTCAGGTTGCGATCAATTACAAACCCTAGGTCCTTTTCACATGCACTGCTGCCAAACCAGGCATCATCCATTCTATACTTGTGCATTTAATTTTTCTTACCTAAATGCAGAACTTTATATTTAGCTCTGTTGAATTTCATATTGGTAGTTTTGGCCCAACTTTCCATCCTGTCAAGATATATTTATTTATTTATTTATTTTATTATTATTTATTCAATTTATATCCCGCCCCTCCTGCGAACAGCTCAGGGCAGCTCTTGCTTCTGTCTTCAAATCCATCATTTTGGATCTTGCTTCTGTCTTCTAAGGTGTTAGCTATCCCTCCCCGTTTTGTGTCATCTGCTAATTTGATAAGAATCCCCTCTATTCCTTCATCCAAATCATTAATAAAGATGTTGAACCACACAGGGTCCAGGACTGAGCCTTGGGGCACCCCACTTGATACCTCCCTTCAGACTTATGGGTAGCCATTTATGAGCACTCTTTGGGTACTGTTCCTCAACCAGCTGTAAATCCATCTAACGGAAGTATCATCTAGGCCATATTTTACCAGCTTGTCAAGAAGAATATCATGGGGGACTTTGTCAAATGCTTTGCTAAACACAAGATATTCTATGTCCATGTCCATGTCATTCCCATGATCTACTAAACTAGTAACTCGATCAAGAAACTCTTCTTCCCTCTTCCCTTTCTGCTCAGGATCTTGCTTCCTTCTTCACCTCCAAGATAGACAAGATCTGTCTCGACATCGCTTCCCACTCCTCTCCTCTCCTCTTCCTACTCCCTCCCCTCTCCCCCTCATTCTCTCCTGTCCTCCTCTCCCACCTCCCTTGAGGAAATCTCCTCCCTGCTCTCCTCCTCCAACCCTTCCACTTGCCCCCTTGACCCCATCCCATCCCACCTCCTGACCTCCATTGCTTGCACTGTTGCCCCTTCCCTCCTGCACATCATCAACCTTTTCCTCTCTACTGGTTCCTTCCCCACTGCCTTCAAGCACGCCTCTGTCTCTCCTGTCCTCAAAAAGTCCACTCTTGACCCCTCTGACCCTTCTAGCTCCTGTCCTGTCTTATTCCTTCCTTTTGCTTCCAAGCTTCTTGTCTGCTCCCACTGCCTTGACTTCCTTTCCGCCAACTCCTCCCTTGACCCCCTCCAATCTGGCTTTCACCTCTTCACTCTACTGAAACTGCTTTCGCTAAGATCACCAACGATGTTCTGGTGGCTAAAGCTAATTGCCTCTACTCCATTCTTGTCCCCCTTGACATCTCTGCTGCCTTCGATACTGTTGACCACTCACTCTTGCTGGACTCACTTCACTCCCTTGGATTCCATGGCTCCGTACTCAACTGGTCAAGCTCACCTCACCAGATGTCTCTCTGACATCTCTACCTGGATGTCTCAACATCAACTCAAACTCAACATGGCTAAAACTGAAATCCTTATCTTAAGAAGTATAAGAACATAAGAAGTGCCATACTAGGTCAGACCAATTGTCCATCTGGGCCAACGTCCTGTCTCCGACAGTGGCCAATCATGGTGACTTGGGAGAAGCACCCAACAGGTCACAATGGGGAATCCATTCCCTGTTGTTTTCCCCCAGCTCCCATCATGTTCCCTGATCTTCTCTGGCTAATAGCTGCTAATGGATCTATCGTACAGAAACTTGTCCAAACGTCTTTCAAACTCAGCTATAGTACTGGTCCTTACCAGAGCCTCTGGCAGTAGATTCCACAACCCAATTATATGCTGAGTGAAAAAATATTTTCTTTTATTTGTTTTAAACTTGCCACTCATGAGTAACCCAGGCTTTTCCTCCTGTGTTACAACAATTTGAGGATAAATTGGATCCATTTCCCTTTTGCTTTAATTTGGCATCAGATAACTAAAGATAATAAACAACATTGGGTTTCTACCTTTCAAACCCTGCCTGTTATAGAACAAAGTCAGATGTTAGAGAGACTCAAGACTCTCCAGGTTAAATTCCACCAAGCTAATCCTGCATTGGAAATAGTCTCCAACATAGCGCAGGAAGCATCTCAAGATCTGGTGAGGGATAATAGAGTACCCGAAATGTTGGGGGACCTTGGCCTTCAGGCCGATTTGATTTTGGAAGTGAGGGCTCAGGATTTGGGTCCTATGGTAGAAGGTGCAGTGATTTAACTAACTGATCAGCTAGATCCTCTTTTGATGATAACTCCAGGGAATGTACTGGCCCCTACCCCAAAATGACATAAGCCAATCAAATCGGCATTGTCCATTTTATCATGGAATATCTCTGGTTGGAATAATAAAGTAGGTGATGCAGATTTTAGGGATTATTTTCACTCCTTTGATTGCATTCTCCTACAGGAATCCTGGCTTCTGAAGAATTTTCCGGTGACTGGTTTCGAGGTTTTCTCGATTTTGGCTAATTTCTCCTTTTCTCAGCCCAGGCCAGACTGAGTGGAGGATTGTCATTCTTGATAGCTGTATCTTTACAAGCTTCAGTTGCATTGGTGAAGTTGTGTCCTCCTTTTTTTGTGGCCTGGAGGATAGTTTTGCCCTCCAGGTAAGCTATTATTTTAGTTAATGTTTATATTCCACCAATGACTTCCTCTTATTATACCGACTCCATATGGGAATCACTAGAGAGTATGATACGTGAAATGCAGGATCTGTTCCCTGAAGAAATTAATTTTGTTGCAGGGGACATTAATGCCCGAACTGGGGAAGCTCCACAAGCAGAGAGGGTATGGCGTTTGGATCCCATGGTGCCTGATTTATTGACTTCAACTAGGGCATCCAGAGATGGGGTTATAAATAGAACTGGGCTGTTGTTTAACAAACTTGTTGAAGATACTGGGCTTTTGATCTTAAATGGCTCGACCCCAGGGGATCTATGTGGCAAATATACATTTGTTTCTCACTGTGGCAAAAGTGTGATCGATTATATATGTTGGTCACTGACTGCACAATCCCATATGTTGCTGATTTTACAGTTCTGGCAGCTGCTGATTCCAAACATTTCCCTCTGTTGGCATTGATTAATGTTATTTTTCCCTTCAGGGAAAATGAGGGGAATGTCTCTCCGTTGACCACCTCGCAGGCTCTAGGTCAGGAATGTAGAGCCAAATGGTCTCCTCGGATTTTTGAGAACACAACTCATCTATTTTCATCTCAGAATCTTGAGGTTTTTCAAACCAGTGACCTGCAGTACCCTGAAGTCATCTTGAAGGCCTTTGTAAATGAGCTCCGTCCTTTTTTGGTTGTGTGACCAATTTCTGGACGAGGAACCCGTAAGAAAACTGACTCGATCATGTCGATTAGCCAAGCGGGTATTGAACCATCTGGTGCGTAATACGAAGGGAGACATTGGTAACCAGGTGGTAGTAGATATGTTCCTTCTCGCTAGAAAGGCTTTAAAAATTTATCGAAGGAAAAGAAAAGCCAATTTCAGTTGGCATTTTGGACAGAACTGAAGATTGCTACAAATGAAGGTAACTCATCAAAATTTTGGTCCCTAATCAAATCTGCATAGATTTTGGGAGTCCGGCAAGAAGAATGCAGATATTTCTGCCAGTAAATGGGAGGCATATTACAGGGAGGTATTCTTAGAGACCAGCATTCATATCCAAGAAATCACTTTATTTGCCCTGAATACCCTTCCTCAGTGGGAACCGGTTACTCCTGCAGAAGTCAGTGTACTTATTGCACACCTTAAATCTAAGAAGGCTCCAGGGGCTGACTTCATTCCAGCTGAACTCCTAAAGGCCAGTATCGAATGGTGGAGTTCATTCTTGGTCGTGATATTTACAGCCATAAATGACACTGGCAGGATTCCCAGTGTCTGGTCTCAAAGAGTGCTGATGCCCATTTTTAAGAAGGGGGATCCCAAAGAACCTGGCAACTGTCAACCAATTTGCCTCTTAAGTATAGTAGGCAAGTTATATACTAAATACCTATTGGATAGACTGGGTTGATTCTAGAAACCTTATAGGGAGGGAGCAAGCAGGTTTTAAAAAAGATTTGTCTTTTTAAAAGATTATGGTCTCCTTGACCATATTTTTGTCCTGGACCAATTGATTGCCAAATATGCCCAATCAGGGAAAAAACAAAACTTTATATTAGTTTTGTTGATTTAAAACTACCTTTGACTCTGTACGTAGGGAGAGACTGTGGGAAAAATTAGAGCAATATCAAATTTAACGTAGGCTGTTCTTACTTAACACTGTTCATGCTCATACAACATTGCAGGTTAGAATGAACAGACAGGGTGATCTTACACAGCTGATTGCGGTCAGTAAAGGGGAAAGACAGGGCTGCATTTTGGCACCCTTATTGTTTAACTTATATTTGAATAATATGAATGCTGCCCTGTCAGACCCCTCGTATCATCCAGTGGAGCTGGGATTACAGTCATTCTCTATCTTATTATACGCAGACGATACGGCACTTATATCTTATACCCAGATAGGGCTGAGGTGGTTGATGGCGGCCTTTTGTACCTATTGTAAGGAGGAACTGCTTCAAATTAATTACTTGAAAACTAAGGTTCTGGTGATAGGCAAATCTGTACCACAATATAGATAGTTTATGGAATCCCATCACATCATATCTGGGAATTATTGTTTCCACTTTTCCTTCACGGAGCTCATACTTTAGATCTGCTCGCGCTACGGCAAGAGCCATGTACCAAGGAATTGTTGGCTTTTATTGGGCTGGGGGCGGGGGGGGGGAGTTATTTAAGCCAGCCCTAAAGCTACTTAAAGCTAAAGTAATACCACAACTATTGTATGGTGCCCCGATTTGGGGTTTAGAGATGATTAACAAACTGGAGATAGAACAGAACAGAATGTTGCGTTCTAGTCTACATTTCCCCCAAAGTACACCGACAAGTCTATTGAGAGTAGAGTCAAGAACTAGTTCTGTAGCAACAATAGCTAAACTGGCTACCTTGAAATGTTGGTTGCACCTAAATTTAATTCAGACTGACTCAGTGTCACGGGTGGCTTTGGGTGCAGCCAGTGGCCAATTAAGGTTGTAGAACTTCTTCATTCTTTCAGCTTTTCTATGGCTTATATCTTCTTGCTCCCCCTCCCAAGGGTGTGGACTGAAATTAGAAACAGACTATAAGAGCAGGAACTTCAAACTAAAATGGAGCTCAGTACTTGCCAAAGGGTTTCACAAATATTTAGAGCTCTCCAGACCCTGGTAGAAGGGGCTTCCTATCTATCAAACCAACTTATATGGCATAGCCGAGTTGCATTTACATTAGCAAGGTTTAATGTTTTTCCATCAACTTTCACTGAAGGGAGATTAAAAGGCACCCCACATTATGAAAGAGTATGTCAATACTATCTGCTAAACTGTAAAAAGACAGCTCCTAAAACAATTGCTCATATATTACTGGACCGCCCAGCTTATCAGGGTTGGAGACTATTGTATATTGACCCCCTCCCCATTAATAGGAGTTTTTGCCCTGGTTTTTGTCCCTCCCCGGCGGTTGTGGTTTTCCTTTTAAGAGATCAGGACCCAACAATTACAAAGGGAGTTGCTAGATTTCTTGCAACAGTCTTTAAAAAAAAAGACAGCAGCTCCGACTAATCAGAAGCTGGAATCTTGAAGCATTGTTACATTTGTTTTATATTTTGGGTTTTTATATATATATATATATATATATATATATACCTGTTTTGACTACAGAAGGATACCAAATTTAATAGTATGGCTTATGTTTTCCTGGTGACTATATGCATGTATATGGATATTATTTATGTTTATGTTTGTCTGTTATCCTATTTTATGATGACCAATGGCTAAGTAATAAATATTTCAGTCTCAGTATTAGGTGAGATGGTAAATAACTGGTACTTGTTTATTAGTTCCACACCACTCATGATTTTATAGACCTCTATCATATCTCCTCTCAGTCGTCTCTTCTCCAAGTGAAGAGCCCCAACCTACCAAACCTCTCCTCATACGAGAGCCCTTCCATGCCCGTGATCATTTTTGTTGCCCTTCTCTGTACCTTTTCTAGTTCAGCTATGTCTTTTTTGAGATGGGGCAACCAGAACTACACACAATATTTGAGGTGTGGTTGCACCATTGATTTGTATAGAGGCATTATGACATCCTCAGTTTTATTCTCTATCCCCTTCCAAATAATTCCTAACGTTTTGTTTGCTTTCTTGACTGCTGCTGTGCACTGTGCTGTGAATTTCATTGTATTGTCCACAACCACCCCTAGATCCTTTTCCTGAGTGGTAACTCCTAGCTTAGTACCCAGAATTGTGTACACATGGTTTGGATTATTTTTCCCTACATGCATCACTTTCCATTTGACCACATTAAATCTCATTTGCCATTTAGATGCCCGGGCACCCAGTGTCGTAAGATCCTGTTGCAGTTCCTCACAATCTGCTTGTGTTTTAACTACCTTGAATAGCTTGGTGTCGTCTGCAAATTTGATCACCTCACTCTTAACACCCTTTTCCAAATCATTAATAAATACATTAAACAGCACCATTTCCAATACAGATCCCTGAGGCACACCACTTTTTACATCTCTCCATTGTGAAAACTGACCATTTAGTCCAACCCTTTGCTTTCCTATCTTTTAACCAGTTTCTGATCCATAGTAAGACACTACCTCCTATCCCATGACTTTTTAACTTTCTCAAGACTCTCTCATGAGGGACCTTATCAAATGCTTTCTGGAAATCCAGGTCCACTATATCTACTGGGTCTCCCTTGTCCATCTTCTCTCCTCATCCTTCTTCTCCCTCCTCTCTGTTGATCCTTATTGACGGGGTCACCATCCTTCCTGTCCCCCAAGCCTGTAGTTTAGGCTTCATCTTTGACTCACCCCTTTCTTTTAAACCCTACATCGACTCTGTTACCAAATCCTGTCGCTTCTCCCTCCATAACATTGCTCAGGGGCATAACTAGGGTGGAATGGGCCCCTGGTAAAGATAGGCCCCCTTTTTGTGTACCATTGGCAGGCCTAGGGGTGCCGTCTGGCTCGGCAGGCCTGGGGGCACTGCTATAAAACACAAAAGGCACCTAAAATGCAGCCAGCTAATTACGCGCATTATGCCATGAAAAGAGACTTATATAACCAGTTCAGTTGTGCCCCCATAATCAATGCATGCTACCCCCACCTCATAACCCATTCATTTGCATCCCCACCCCCACATAATCGATTCACACTGCCCCCCCCCCACTCATACCCATTTGTGCCCCTGAGGCAGCATGAATTCATTATATGGGGGTGGGGATGCAAATGAACTGGTTATATGGGGTGGGGGCAGCATGCATTGATTATGGGGGCACAGCTGAACTAGTTATATGTCTCTTTTCATGGCATAATGCGCTTAATAGGCTGGCTGCATTTTGGGTGCCTTGTGTGTTCGTTCAGCTTTGTGACAGGAAGAGTTGGTGCCAGCAGCTGAATACACAGCAATATGACCTTGTAGGTGTGGCAACCTGCTGTGACTTTTAGCTAAACCAGCACATACTTTAATCTGGATTCTGTACAGTACATAATATTGGATTTCCTATATTATTTGTCCCACAGTTGACCTATTTCTTTTCTGCAAAAATCATCAATAACATCATCCATTGCTAAGATTCGCCCTTTTCTCTCTGTCTCCTCTGCCAAAACCCTTCTTCACGCCCTGGTCATCTCTCGCCTCGATTACTGTAACTTCCTTCTGACTGACCTCCCCTGCTCTCGCCTTTCTCCCCTTATGTCCATCCAAAACTCTGCTGCCAGGGTCATCCATCTCGCCTGTCGCTTCAACCACATGCAGGCAGCTCCTCCTCCTCCTCTCTTCACTGGTTGTCCCTTCGTGAACGACACCTGCACAAGCTCCTAGTCTATAAAGCTCTTCACAACTTTGCTCTCCCCTACCTCTCTGTCCAAATTTCCCTCCGTACTCCAGTCCATGAACTCTGTTCCTCCTCTGTCCCCTCTCTCGCCCTCCCAAAGCTCCCCTGCACCTCTATCTGCCTTCATCCCTTCTTCCTAGCTGCCCCCGACACCTGGAACTCCCTCCCTCCCCACATCCACCTCGCCCCCTCCCTTCATACCTTCAAATCTCTCCTCAAGACCCACCTCTTCCGTTCTGCCCTCTCTGAGTCCTCACTCCCCTCACCTAACTCCTGCTGATACCTACCATCCAGTACAGTCTGTTACCTGAGGTCTGTGTACTCATATCCTCATCACATGGACCAGCCAGCCATCATTCTTGATGTAACCAAGCCAACCACGTGTACCTGGGATCTCGTATCTTCGTGAATGTTATACCCCTTGTTTCTCCCTCTGTTCCCCTTCCTTCATCCCTGTCCACACCCCTGTCTCTCAGATTGTAAGCCCTAGGGCTGGAACCATGTCTATTACATTACTTTGTAAAGTGCCAGGTACATTGCTTGCGCTGTATAAACTTACTTTACTTACTTTAAAGTTTATTTGTTTAGCCATTGGCCATAACAAAATGTACAAATATATATAGATAAACAAAACACAAACATAATAAAAATACAAATATCATCCTTATTTATAAAGAAATACATCATAATAAAATCAACAGTATTCACTCAAAATACCATACCCAAAACATAGTCCCCTACTTTTGTTAACAACAATAATAATAAATTTGAAAAAGGAAGTAAGATTAGTCTGGTATTACTTGTTCTTGACAATGCCATGCTGGCTCCTAGTAATCATTGCTTTCTAAATGCCTTCAGACTGACTGTTTTATAGTCTGTTCTAGAATCTTTCCAAGTATTGATGTCAAGCTGACAGGTCTGTAATTTCCCAGATCCTCCCCTCCCCCCTTTTGAAGATAGGGACAATATTTCCCTGTCTCCAGTCTTCCAGCACCTCACCCGTTCTCCAAGAGTTCTCAAAGATTATAGGCAGAGGTCTCGAGATTACATCTGCAAGTTCCTTCAGTACCCTAGGATGTAATTCATCTGTCCCTGAAGACTTGAACTCTAAAGTAGCTAGGTGTTCTCTTACCATCTCTTTACCTATCTTGAGCTGGTCTCTTTACCCATCTTGAGCTGCAATTCCTTCCCTTCATCATTAGTACTACACTTGCGAGGTTGGACATATTTTCCTTTGTGGGAAAAGACAGAGGCTAATTAGGAGTTGAGCAATTCCTCCTACTCTCTGTCACCTGTCAACATTTCACCATCTTCACAAAGCAGCAGACCCACTGCTTCATTGTTCTTTCTCTTGCTTCAGACATAGCTGAAACCCCCCTTTTTGTTGTTGTTAACATCTCTCGCAAGCCTCAGCTCATTCTGAGCTTTAGCCTTCCTGACACCATCCCTACAGTTTGGTCTACTCGTCTATACTCGTCTTTGGTGATTTGACCCTCCTTCCATTTTTTAGACATGTCCCTTTTTAATTTTCAGCTCATCAGAAAGCTCCTTGTGCAGCCACGCTGGCTTCTTTAGTTATCTCCCATTTTTCTTTCTCATTGGAATTGTTTGTGATTGTGCTTTTTTAGTATCTCATTTTTCAGAAACTCCCACCCATCTTGAACTCCTTTCTCCTTTAGATTTTCTAGTCCTGGGATCCTGCCTAGCTTATCTCTGAGTGTGTTAAAATCAGCTTTCCTAAAGTCCAAGGTACATGTCCGACTATGTTCAGCTTTTTCTTTCCTTGATATCATGAATTCCAAGATGATGTGAACACTTCCCCCCCAGGGTTCCCACTACTATGCTTCATGACTTGTTAGGGCTGCACCAAATATTAAACATTTTATTTGTGAGTATTTCTGAGTTTCCAAGGACCATCCCTGAGGGTTCAGCCTTGATACTCGGTAAAATACTTGTTAAAATAAAACCGAGCACCAAGTATTTTCCAAGCACTGAGTACTTCTATAGGGGTAGAAATCCCATATGTTGCATGTTCGGGGATTTTCGAGTACCAAGTACTGAGCCAATTCCTTGGTTACTCTGTAAAACTGAGCTGAATACTGAGATAGTCAGGAAAAACCTAGTAATTTTGAATACCAAGTTTCAGCACTACTTGTTCTACATACAGGTGGGTTGTGGAGGAAGCTTTATGTGTTTCTACACATGTTAATTGTTTACTTTGCAAAGTTAATTCCATAGAGCTCTCCTAGAGAGCCAGTGTGGTATAGCTCTCTAGGAGCTATATAAGGTGTTGGACTTGGTCCTAGGAAGCCAGGGTCCAAATCCTGATCTCTCCATGAACCTACTGGGTGACCTCAGGCAAGTCACAAACTCTCATCCTCTGTTCCCCATCTGTAAAATGGGTGTGGGTGCGTGTCCCTGTGTTCTTCTCACCCTTGTCCATCTTAGATTGTAAGCCTACTGGGCAGGGACCTGTCTCCAAGATCTGTGACTGTAAAGTGCTGTGTATGCCTAGTAGTGCTATAGAAATGAGTAGTAGTAGAGTTAATACAAGGAATTGAGGTCCTAGTTGCTTTCCTGAGGAATGCAATAGGCGTAAAACATAATTTTACCAGCTGCGTGTGGCATGCATTATTTCATAGCTCAGAGATCAATATTAACAAAGAAATAGATTATACATGTAGAATCATAACATTCAGCAGAGTATCAGATATTTCATTCCTCACTTCCATCCCTAGAAGAAGACATAGGCTCTTTCCTGGGCTTCTTCATATGACAAATCTCCTGTCAAAATGCCTCAGCCTCCATCTGGGTCATCCACAAGCTGCTCCTTAAGTAGGGTGCAATTTTAAAAAGACTCCACAAGCAGTAAGTATAATTAAACTGCAAACAGACATAAGAAATGCAAGCAATTAGCAGTAAAACATCAAGGCAAATAAAGCTAACATAGCGATTCTACCTCCTCACTTAAGCACACAGGATCACAGTATGACAAAATGACAGAGCAAATGGGAAGGAGCAGAAAGGAACCTGTCTCATTAGCCCTTCCTCAGTAGAGTGTTATAGAAAATGTTATTTCATCTTAGCAGTTCAGCCTAGGAAAGAGTCAATGTAACTCCATGACTTATTCCTGAGGATAACTTTTTCTTTTGTTTTTTTGTAAGAGAGTGTGGTTGTCAGTCCATATCCAATTCTTCTGAGGGCTCCAAAGCAGTATTTATTCTCAATTTTAGCCTCTTGTTCTCTTCAAACTTCAGATTTTTGTTGTTTTCTTTTCGTTTCTAGATAAGAGTTACCTCCCAATCTAAAAACCAGATGTACAACACCTAATTGGATACATCCATAAGCTATTTCCTGAAAATACCTCCTTTTAGAGTAGTTCTGATGTTTTAACACTAATAATAATAACTAGTGTAGCCTAGTGGATTATTTATTTATTAAAATTTATATGCCGCCCCCTCTTACTATAAGCATCTCGGAGCAGCTAACATAACGAATACATAATTATTTTAAAATACATAACAAAATAAAATACATTAAAAACAACACTAATAATCCCAAAGTTTAAATAACCCAATACCAAAAACCTCTCCCTAACCCAACCCACTCATCCTATCTCCCTCAGTAAAGGCCCAGTGGAACAACCAGGTCTTACACTGTCTACAGAAAGAGGAGAGGTCAGCAGCCAGGCGGACCTCCAACAGGAGGGAGTTCCACAGCCACGGTGCAGCCACAGAGAACGCCCTCCTCATGGTCGACACCTATCTCCCTCAGTAAAGCTATTTACTTAGGAGGACCTCGGGGGAGGTCCCGGGGGGACACCCGGGGGACCTCCAGGATCCGGACGATGAGGCGGTCCTGCTGGTAGGTGGGGCCCAGGCTGTTTAGGGCTTTAAAGGTCAACACCAACACCTTGAATTGGGCCCGGAAGACTATCGGCAGCCAGTGCAGAGAATGGAGCACTGGAGTAATGTGCTCGCGTTGGCCCGTCCCCTTCAGTAATGCATTGGTCCTGGACCTAGGACTTTGAATTAAGTTTAAATTAGGACAGCACCTTGAATACTGTGTGCAGTTCTGGTCACACCATCTCGAAAAAGATATAGTAGAACTGCAAAAGGTACAGAGAAGGGCAACAAAAATGATAAAGGGTATGGTAGACTTACATATGAAGACAAGCTTAATATGTTAGGACGCTTCCGGTCAGAGAAGAGACAACTGAGAGGGGATATGATAGAAGTTTATAAAATCATGAATGGTGTGGAACAAGTACATAGCGAGTGATTATTTACCCTTTCAAATAGCACTATAACAAGGGGACATTCCATGAAACTAACTGGCTACATACTTAAATAAAATAAAACAAGTATTTTTTCCCCTCTGTGTACAATTAACTTGTGGAATTTGTTGCCAGATGAAGTGGTCAAGTCCAGTAGTGTAGCTGGGTTTAAGAAAAGATTGGATAAGTTCTTGGAAGGTAAGTCCATTAACGGCTATTAGCCACGTAGGTTTGGGGGAACGTAACCTCTTACTGTTGGGAGCTGGGAGTGAATGACAGGGAGTGACTCACCACACTATGACCTGTGGGATACTTCTCCCAAGTGACTGAGATTGGCCACTATCGGAGACAAGATTCTAGGCTTAATGGGCCATTGGTCTGTCCCTGTATGACATTTCTTATGTTCATATACTTCATCTAACTATATAGAAATGGCATGTCCCTTACATTTGTGAAAACCAAGCTCAAAATTTGCTCCACTGTGATTTATAATTATGTAAATCCAGGCAACCATGTTTTCTTTTGTTGTAGAATAAACTCTTTAATACTAAAATCCAAGTGTTCCTGTCAGCATACGGTGCTAGTCTAACAGCCTTAGTCTCATTGTGGAGAAAAGGAAAATAAGAACAAAAAAAGATAAACTGGCTTCTTGGGCTATAGTCAATTTTGAGTCAAGCCACAATATGAAGTGACTGTAGACTGTCTAAATTATAGCTTGATATACCTTAGAAAATAAACTTGAATTACTCTAGGAGCATGCAATGGTTTTTACTGTAGTTGTAGCTGTTGTGATTTTTCAGTATCTCTGAACTATGAAAAAACACTGAAAAATTTAAATGCTTGAAATATTTTATGCCCTGCAAGATCGGTAGTATACTATCCAATGTGAAGCTCTGATTGTCTGTGACCTTATACTGTGTAAAGTAGGGATGGGAAAATCAGAATTGGATTAATCCAGTTCACCCAATTTTCACTGGAATTGGATTAATCCAATCCAACTGATTTTTACAATCCACCCGATTTTCATTGGACTGGGTTAATTCAGGGGTGCACGCTCTCTCTTTCCCCCCTCTCCGCTGTTGCAATTTGCTAGGCTCTTCATTGACCCATTCATCATTCTAGGATTGTGGCTTAGAATGATGAATGGCCCACTGATATGAATAGGTTCGGTTTTCCATTGATTTCAATGGGAAATTTTCCCATTGAAGTCAATGGGGGGAAAATATGATCCAATTCAAATCTGATTCAATTGAATCCAATTCTTATTTTGATCTTATTCCAATTTTCAACCCGATTTCCCATCCCTAGTATAAAGATACAAGCAAACAAAATGCATACATTCTGGTTTACTTTAAAATCTGGACAGCTGGAAGAGTTAGTTCTCATGAATGTGGAAAGAGTTGAGTTTTAGTTTATCTGATTTCATGTTCTTAAGAGCCAGAGAAGAGGAATGACACTGAGGGGCAAATTTTAGCACAAAAGCCTTTTCAGATGAGTAAACCCACAACTGTGAACATTCAGTGGATGGACTTATAAATCTGTTTTTTCAGTGCACAGACTATATTTGAAAATGTGTGCTTGAAAATCTTAAATAAATCTGTTTTAAAGCCTGGTGCTTGGACAGGGATATATAATATAGCATGAGAGAAGAAATTCTTCCATGAATTGCCTGAGCCCACAGTTTCTAGTTAGTACATAGGAATTCGGTGTGTCCTCTAAGCCAGGAGCATAGGCTTGTTGATATGGAGATTGTTGAATTTTTTAGTTCCTCCCTAACTCCCTCTCCTTTGTTACTGTGACATAAGTCTCCTTATATTGACAAAAGGAATGGCAGCAATGGCAATTCCATTGCATTGAGGGACTTCACATAACTTCAAGGTGGGGAAGTAGCATTTCAATTATTACTTTGTAGACCCTTATGAAAGGGAAACTATAAGAAGGCCTTTGAAGAAATATAGTGCATTGCAGGCATGCCTCTCAAGTGTCCTGCAGTTTTCAAAACATCTCAGATTTTCCGCACCTGTGGATAAGTGTCCCAGGCTTCTATTTATTTATTTATTTATTTCAATATTCTTCTACCCTGCAACCTCCTGCTCACAGAGCAGCTCGGGGTTTCATGGGTAATCACGAATTTCACAGCACTTTCAGCAGTTTTGTTCTACAGGACTTTCTTCTGTGTTTTTAAAGAAGGTAACAGGGAGGAAACACAAAAGGCATACCTCTCAAGTGTCCCAGATGTTACAGGACTTTCAGAGAGATTGTTGGGGCACCCTGGATTTAATAGGACTCAGAAAAGTTTTGTTTTACAAGACTTCTGGGTTTTTTTTGGGGTGTGTGTGTGTGTGATGTTTTTTTTAAAGGAAAGTAATGGGATGGAGAGATGAAGGTAGAGGGAAGGCTCCTGGCATGACAACTACAAAGCCAGTCTATCCAGCCACAATGCTCTTCTTGTGGTAGTGTTAATAAACAGCTGTCTAGCTTACTAGGCAATATGCAGTAGGGGTGGGAAGTTCAGTACATCCGGTGTCCGATACTGTCGGTATTTTGCTGTACCGGCAGTATCGGATTACTCCGGTATTTGGGGGTACCGGTACCGGTTCCTCATGCCGGATTTTTGTACATTGCAGCCATTGAAATGAATGGCCGCAGTGTAAAAAAAAGAAACAAAAAAAACCCAACCACTTTCCTTCCCCAGTCCAGGCTGCGTGGGTGGAAGGGGGGACACCCCCCACCCACCCTGCCCAGCCTGGATTTTTAAAAAAAATAAATAATTTCCCCGAAGTCCCTGCTAGTGTGGGCTCCGGGCCACTGCCGGCGATCCAGAGCCCACACCAGCAGGTAGGTAGTGGTATTAGGGTGATCCCTGGGGGTGGTTTAACACCCCCCCACACCCCAGGGATCACCCTACCCCCCCACCCAGGGATCGCCTACCTTTGGTGCTCCGGGTGGCGGCGGTGGCGGCAGCGGCGGTGACGGCAGCACGGCGGTCCGGAGGCTTCAGCGCAGGCAGGTGGCTTCAGCGCTTACTAGGCCTTCTGGGGAACTTCCGGGTTTCCCTGGAAGGCCTAGAAAGTGCTGAAGCCACCAGCCAGCGCTGAAGCTGCCGGCCCACCGTGCTGCCGCCTCTGCCTCTGCCACCACCGCCACCACCCAGAGCGCCAAAGGTAGGCGATCCCTGGGTGGGGGGTAGGGTGATCCCTGGGGTGGAGGGGGTGTTAAACCACCCCCCACCCCAGGGATCACCCTAGTACCTGCTGGTGCGGGCTCCGGGTCGCCGGTGGCGTCCCGGAGCCCACACTAGTAGCAGGGACTTAGGGTAAAAAAATGTTTTTTAAAAAATCCAGGGTACCTCCCCTTCCACCCGCCCAGCCTGGGAGGGGGAGGGGGAAGGTATTGTTTTTTCCCCCCATTGATTTCAATGGGGACAGTTCCCCATTGAAATCAATGGAATAAATCCGGTACCGATATACCGATTTTAATCCGGTAAACTGGGGTTTTTGTAAACCGGTAACCGGTAAAACTGGTAACCGTTTTTTTGCCAGATGTCCCACCCCTAATATACAGAGTTCTTCTCCAAGTGGCTTAAGAGCAAGTCCTTCCTTCTGTATCTTTGCTACTAGGTAAAGGAGATTGGTAGAGCAAGGTGTGTACTACACTTACATCATTCAATTAGGGTAAGGTCATGCAGAACCCATCTTGAAATCACTTACTTAAGCAGGCATCATCATCACACCAGACTTTATTTTTCAGTTCCTCATACATCAATGACATGAGGCCCCCCTGGCCTACCAGCATCCTTCCCTTTGGTCTGGGATTCAGAAGCATGACTCGCTCCCACGCTGTGTTTCTCAGGGAGACCCTGGTTGCAGCCACATGAGACAGTTACCACAGTTAGGGGAAGCCTTACGCCATAAGGATCACCAAGTTTTTTGTTTGTTTATTTATTTATATTCCATTTTTATCCCGCCCTTCCCAAATGGCTCAGGGTGAATTACAAAACAAATAGAAACAATACATATAAACTAGCATAAAAACCCCAAACCTTTCTCCTCACCACTTCCCAACACAACCTCACAACCACCCTCTCACACCCCTACCGCAAACACCCACCAAACCCCCCATTCACTATCCCTGCCCACCAAATGCCCTAACAAATAGAAAGGTCTTAAACCACCTTTAGAAGATGCCCAGGCTTGGGCTCAAATTAACCTCTGTGGGAAGGGAGTTCCATAGCATTGGGGCAGCAACTGAAAACATCTCCCTGCTGCGAGTCCTCACTGTACGAACAAGACTAACAGATGGTACCCACAAGAAAGCGTTCGCAGCTGATCTCAGGAGCCGCAGTGGGGCATGGAAGGACAGGGGCTCTCTCAAATATGTGGGGCCCAAACTGCTTGCTTATTTATTTATTTATTTATTTATTTTAAAAATGTATACCCCACCCCTCCTGCCAGGCAGCCCGAGGTCGCTAACAAATCAATCAATAAAATACAATAAAATATATAAAAGCATTAAATAACATATACAACAATAAACTGGGGAGAACAAAACACGCACACCCCTCACCCTCGCCAAACGCCTGATGGAACAGCCAGGTCTTACAATTCCTACAGAAACCTGGGAGGTCTGGGGCCAGATGGACCCCCACCGGGAGGGAGTTCCGCAGGCATGGTGTGGCCACCAAAAACGCCCTGTCCTTCGTGGCCCCCCGAGAAACCCAGGGGACTCCAGCAGGGCACTCCCAGATGACAGCAGGGGCCAGTCCAGAACCCGGGAGTGAGGCAATCTTGCAAATAGGCAGGACCCAGAATGTGTAAGGCTTTATAGGTCAAAACCAACACTTTGAATCGAGCCTGGAAGTGCAGAGATTGGAGCACTGGTGTAATGTGCTCTCGGTGGCCCAGCCCCACCACACTCTGTACCAGCTGCAGCTTCTGAGCCATCACCATAGGTAGCCCCATGTAAAGCGTGTTACGGTAGTCTAGCCGAGAGGTGATAAAAGGCCTAGCCCCAAGCCTGTTGACATTCCGGCGAAGTTGTAAAACCTGGCTGTTCGCCCAGGTCTTTGGGGAAGGGGGGTGGAGGTTAAAGGGTTTTATCTCCCCTACCCTATTTATTGTTTTAATGTTTTAATTGTTTCCTGGGCCCTGTTTTAATATTTGAATTATATTTTGATGTTTTTTAAATTGTTTATATATTTTTATATGTTTTTATTGTTGGAAGCCACCCTGAGCTGTTCTCAGGAGGGGCGGGGTATAAACTTAGAAAATAAATAAATAAATAAATAAAAGCATGGATGATCGTGGCTGGAACTGAAACCAGTGGCCGAAGCCACTGCACCAGATGTAACTGGCGAAAGCCACTCCTTGCCACAGCCTCCACCTGGAGATCCAGGTGGAGCTGCACATTGAGGAGCACCCCCAGGCTCCATACCTGGGAAGTCAGTGGAGGGCACACACCCTCAACCAAGGGGATCGCGATCTCCATCGACTTACCCACTAACATCACCTCCATATTGTCAGGATTCAGTCACAGTCGATTAGCCCTCATCCAGTTCCCGACAGCTGTCAGACACCGAGTAAGCCCCGAGACAGCCGGGCCTGGGTAGGTTGAAAATGAGAGGTACAGTTGGGTGTCATCCGCATATTGATGACACCTCATCCCATACCTCCTGATCATCTCGCTGAGCGACTGCATGTATACGTTGAACAGGAGAGGGGACAAGACAGAATTCTGCGGGACCCCACACGAGAGGTCTCGGTGAGATTAAAAATGATCACCAAGCACCATCTGCTGAGTTCTCCCAGTCAGGAATGAGTGGAACCATTCAAGAATAATCCCACCCACCCCCACACTGTCCTGCAGGTGCATCACCAACATCTCATGGTCAATGGTATCAAATGCAGCCGAAAAATCTAATAGGACCAAAAGGGTTGACCAACTCTTATCCTTGTGGCTTCAAAGGTCAAAACCAGCACCTTGAATTTATTTATTTTTATTGTTGTTTTATTAATTTATATACCGCCTACTTCTGCCTCAGGCAGTTCTAAGCTGCTCACATCAGTATTAAAACATCCAAATATAATACAGTATAAAACACACAAAAGCAATAAGAACAATAAAACCCATTCTGGTGTGTGAAAAAATATAAAATATAAACATAAACAACCCATCCACCTCTAAACCTCCCCAAATCCCTGCCAAACTTTGAAAGCCTGGTGGAAGGACCATGCCTTATATTAGTACCGGAAGGTGAGGAGATTAGGGCTGAAATGGACACCCACAGTGAGCGAGTTCCACAACACAGGTGTGGCCACCTGTCAGTCCCTATCAATCTGTAGCGGGGAACCTGCAGGATGGCACCCTCCTGATAACCGCAGGGGCATGGGAAGTGAAGTGTTCCCTCAGGCAGGCAGACAGGCAGGGCCCAGGCTATTTTGGATTTATTAGTTAAAACCAGCACCTTTTATTGTGCCTGGAAAGCTATAGGGAGCCAGTGGAGACTTCGGAGCACCGGTGTAATGTGCTCTTGGTGCCTTGCCCCTGAAAGGAGGCAAGCCACTGCATTCTGCACCAGCTGCAGCTTCTGAATAGTCATCAAGAGCAGCCAGGATGGGCAAGGATCTAATTCACAACTGGTTGCCCTCACCGGCCCAAGCACCTCCCCCACATTAGTGGGTGGTACCAATTAAAACTGATCCAAATAACCAGGACAGGACCGAACTTCCATAACCACAAACTCTGACTCTGCAGGTAAAATGACAACACCCAAGTCATGGTGAATATTAGCAATTTTGTCTGCAAAGTAGTTAATAAAAATATCACAGTGGGCATTAGATGACTCCATTTCTGGGTGGAGGCAGACTGTATTAACCAGGCCCCTCACCCCCCAGAGCAGTTCTGCCAGAAGAGACTTTGCAGATGTTATGACACCCGATAAGAAAGCTTTCTATGACTGTTTTCACACAGACTGGGTAGGATGGGGGATGGGTGTGTTGCTGCAGTGCGTGGAGGTGTGTGTGTGTCCCTTTACATGGACACACACACACCTCCACCCATCTCCACCCATGGACCCTCCTCCGGTTTTCTGGATGGCTCAGTGGGTGGAGATGGGTGGGTGATCGGTGTAGGTGGGTGTGCACCAGGAGCGTACATGCACAGCCACCACCAATGGTGTTACTCCGAGATTCTCTCAAGAATTAGCTCCACCATGGGGTCAGTGATCCCTGTAGGAAAGCTTAAATTTCCTCATCAAAAAGTTACAATAGACAATTATTATGACTAAAAATACTACAATTTTTTACCATGCCAAACTGGCTTATGCACTATTATAAAAGCACTACGGAAACAGGCCAAAAAAAGGTTATTGATTACAAAATATATATTGGAGAATATATCTCACCAAACAGATATTGCAGGTCCTATAAAAGTTGCTATGGGTCTGTAGGGTCCTGCTGAGGAAGATAAGATGTGTACTTGCTGCTATGCTGAAGACTTGGTAAGAATTAAAGTAAAAATAGTAAAAATAAAAGATAGAAATATAAAGAAAAATATAAAACAAAATTTGTCCAGAGGTTGAGGAATGGCCCCTCAACAGGCAAGGAGCATTAAAGCTCCAAAAAGGGAGGGGAAAGACAGTGAAGCACTTGGGGAACTCTGCCCACAAGGCTGAGTAAAAAAATTGAAAGGAAACAGTCCCATCTGAGACCAAAATCCCAACTGGAGAACTCTGCCCACAAGGCTGAGTAAAAAAAAATTGATAGGAAACAGTCCCATCTGAGACCAATAGAGTGGGTGTTTTCAGACGTGACGAGATCACAGTGAACCACGCTGAATACCTACATGTGGTCACTGTGCCCTGCACGTCTGTTCGGCGGCCGCCAGATGTTCGCCACACTGAATACCCACATGGGGTCAATTTCAACCACGCTTCCCGGGCTACCGGTGCGAAAATCGGCTGAAAGTGAATCGGGTGAAAGTAATTCCAGGCGGGCATACAAAAAAAGTAATGTCTGGTCGGCTATCACGGCCCGGAATCCCCGGTGGGATTCTGGGCCGTGGTGAACTCGGCCAGACGCTGCGGCGGCATTGGCCTCGCCGCCCGCCCGTCTCCCTGGAGGGCGGGTGGCGAGGGAGCATGGAGGAGGCGGGGCGGGGCAGCCGCATGTTGTGCCACGCGGTCCCGCCCCCTCCCTGATTCCCCGCCGGGATCCCCGGCACGTCTGTTTGCCGTGCCTGGGTGATCCCGGCGGGGAATCTCTGGGTTGTTTTCGGGACGGTGCGAAGCCGCCCCGTCATGTCTGAAAACACCCCAGAGTTTCTCTAAAGAAAAGTAAAGTTGGCAAGTAGGGACAAAAAGAGAGAAAAGTAGGAATTGCCCTTTTCTCGGGCAAATGATTAGAAAATCCCAACTGGGAATTAAAATAACTTTAAAAATAATAAAGAAACCAAAACAAAAGGAAAGAGAAATTAAAACAAAAATGACTTAGAAATAGTGAGAAATGAGAAAATAAAGAAAAGTAGGAATAAACTTCAGAGATTCTTTATTAAGGATATAGCTTCCGCCTTCATCCGTCTAAATTATAAAAAATTGCACACAAGGTTTCCAATGTATGATTCCAACATAAAAACTGTTCACCATTTTAAAAAACATCACTAAAAAACATTTCATTAACCCCGACTCATATTTTCATACCCTACACCAGGGGACTCGGGGCCTGTTGTTTCCTAATTTTCATTATACAATGTACATATATAGCAACCTGTTCTGTTCTCTCAATGTTTTTATCCCCTAGGAGAAAAATAAACTTATGCCTCTTACAGGCTATCCGTGAGAGATGTAACTTTTGGGCAAATAACACCCTCAAAGCCCGATAGAGGGGGCAATCAGAAAGCACATGAAAAATATCTTCCACCGCTAACCCACATAGACAAATTCGTTCAGCCCATGGGGTGCCCATACGACGCCCTCTTAGAACATCCGAGTTAAAAATCTGCAGCTGGAAGGCAGAAAAAGCCCTTCTAAGATAGATATTTGATAAGGTATGCACATACCTTGCCCCATTAATATCTGGTAAAATCCATTTGTACCATGGCGAAGACTTAACTGTGGCTGCCACTGCCCTATCTGTTTGGTAGGAAATATCTACACCCCTTCTCTTTACTAATGTTTTTATAGCCATTTTTGGTAGGGAACACAGCCCTTCTGGGGAAAACCCCAGCTCAGACATCTTCTTCTGAACTTCCTTCCACCATCGATCTGAGAATCCTTTTTCCTTTTCTATCAAACATCTACCAGCTAATATTTGTGCTCCTTGAAGGGTTAATTTATGCCAAAAGGAGATTATTGTCGAGCTCAATTTTGTTTGCCATGTTTGCCATCCAAGTTCTAAATTAACTATTGCCATCGGGGTTGATTTGGGTACTCCCAAAAGAGACCTCAATACATAATTAATCGCCGGATCCACTATTTCAACCATATCCGATCTTACTGCCCATATCTGTGCGCCGTACAGAATTTTTGAAACGAATTTAACCATAAGAATTTTCAGTGCAATCTTAATATTCCCCCCTCCATTAATATAAAAAAAATTGACAATGGAAACATCATCTCTAGCCATTAAAGATTTCACCATGCTGACATGCACCCTCCATGAGCCTGTGTGAAAGAAGATCACCCCCAGCTGGGGACCTGCTCCAATATATTAGCCCCCATACGCCAAGTTCTTAACTGAAATCGGGGCTCAAAAAACATAATCTTAGTTTTTGAGAAATTAACTTTCAACTCCAAACCAGAATTCCCCAAAATCCTGTAGCAGGTAAGTGAGCCCCAATCTAGAGGTGGATAATAAAGCGGTATCGTCCGCATACATTAGCAGAGTGAGCTTCTGGTTTAACACCTTTGGGGCCGTATATCGTCCTGAATCCCTCAGCGCCTGTATAAGGGGTTTCACATAGATATTAAAAAGCACCGGTGCCAACAAGCAGCCCTGCCTCACACCCCTCATTGTAGGGATCATATTTGACAGAATGCCGGTATTACTAATTCTCACCCAAAGTGCTGTATCTGTATACAGGGCTCGGATCAGTGACAAAAGTTGTTTATCAATCCCTAACCTATCCAATTCCCTCCACAATCTCTCTCTATCTACCAAATCAAAGGCAGTGGAGAGATCAGTGACAAATAATTTCTGTTGCATTTTCATATACTTACCCACGAGATGATCTAATGCAAATATATGATCCGTGGTCCCTCGATTAGCCCTGAACCCTGCCTGCTCTTCTGCAATAATTCCCTCCTTATCAATCCAAGCCAATAGGAGTTTCAATAAAAATCTTGTGTATAATTTAGAAACTACACAAAGAAGGCTAATTGGCCGATAGTTTTGTGGCATATCCCTGGCTCCCTTCTTATAAATCGGGACCACTATACTTATTCTCCATTCTTTTGGAATTATAACAGTAGCATTAATGTGTGAGAATAATTGGGCAAGAGCTTCTCCTACTATAAAATCCAATCCTGGCGCCTTGACTGATTTTACCGATAGAATTAAATCCAGAACCTCACTCCGGGTAACTGGAGGCCACCCAGATGAGTGACTTGTTTCCCTCACATCTGAGACCACAATGCCTTCTTGATTAAAAAGAGCAAAAAAATGGGAGACCCACGTATCTCCGGGGACTTTTGGTTCTTTATAAATTCCTACCTTAGAATCTGAACAATTCACTAACTGCCAGAAACCTCTTGGGTCCTTCCTTTCCACCATATTCATTAACCTAAGCCATTGGGTATACCAAAAGGCTTTTTTCTTTTTCCTTAACAAGTTCTTATAACTGACTCGTTGTTCCTTATATGAGACTGTCCTCCCCCCCCTGAATCATGCTGTTTAAGTTCTCGTGCTTTCCTACGTAATGCTTTCTTCTCCCCTATTCACTCCTCATCCCAGCATTCCCCCCTCTTTCTCTGCTGACTCACTTGTTTGACTTTAGGGGAGCAAGAGAGGCAAGGTTGAAGGTATGCTACAATAGCATTCCATATCTCAAGGGCCCCATCTATAGCTGCACCGTCCAACCGTGATGTCAAGAGTCCCATTTCCCTGGATTCCAACAATAACCTCAATTCCATTTCTATTTCAGATGACCATTTTATCCTACATTGACCAGCCCCCACTTCCAAGACTTCCTGAACATAAAAGGAACTAGCCCCTGTCAACTTTAATTGAAATCGCAATTTTAGGGGGAAATGGTCACTGTCGACCATTGTACTGATTTCCAGGTCTAAAATATATGTTAACAGCTCTTGTGAGATAACAAAGTAATCAATTACACTACCCCCTCTTGAGAATGAATAGGTTAACCCCCCCGGGGGAATAAAATAAAAATAAAATAAAAGAGAAAAGTAACAGCTTAAGAAGCTTAAAAAAGACAAGAAAAAAATTAGGGGGGGGAGACATGAAAAGTAAAGAATTAAAGCAAAGACAAAAAAAACTAAGTCCCTTCAGGCTTATTCAGGCCTTTGCCTTTCAACAAGTCTCCACAGCAAGTAAGATCTTCCTTTCTTTGTCAACAATATCTTGCCAGTTTTATAGGATTTCTGAGAGTCTTTCAATATGGCTGCCATGTGTTTCTTCAATCAGTGGTCAGCAGGTCATGGGTCTTCCAATAAAAATTAAGTTTGCTTCTTGCCAAGTGATGACGCTAAAGAAAGATGTTTTTGGTTTCCATGTCTCCATTTTTCTTGATTATTTTGACTTCACCCCTCCTTACTTCTATGAACCAAGACCATGGTAACCTTTTACCGGTCTTGATATTTGTCCCAATTCAATAGAGTCTTTCAGTTTCACTAGAGCTCTATGAAACCCAATGGAGTTTATTAGCCTCACTGAACTTTTATTAAGTTCTATTAATTTTACATTAATAGAACTTAATAAAAGAACAGAAGTGAAAATGGTTTCCATGGCCTATTCTGAAACATGAACACTTGTGGAGATCTGTGACTTCAGAAGGTAATGATCAAACCATAATTTCATATATGGATTCTTTTCAGGAAGTTGTTGAAAAACAGAGGTTAGATCTGCCTTGGTTCTACCTAATTTAGAAAGGAAGTTTTAGAGCAACATTGATTTATAAGATTCTGAGTCATTAAGACACAATTCAAAAGAACAATTACTTATTTATCAAAAGGGGGTATTTAAGTATAATTTGAAGCCAAACTTTAGGTTGAAATAAACTATAGTTTACTAATTAAATACATCACTCTCAATGTCTCTAGTTTCCAATTTTAACTTAAAAATTAAACCTATTTCAGCATTAAGATATGATTGAAACAATAAAACACATTTTTCCATGGGGTAGCGGTGTTTTTCTACTGTCAATATTACTGCCTAATTATAAGCTGAAACACATGTTATGAGTAATGTAACTGTTTTGACCCAACCTACAAAAAGACCTTGGGTCCCAAACAAACATGTTATCAGTGGGTGATTTCAGCCGTGACGGGGCGGAATTCGCCTCGTCACGGAATCACCCTATTGATTCCCCGCCGGGATCAATACCGGCATGTCAACAGATGTGCTGGCTGATTCCGGCGGGGAATCTGGGGAGCGGTCAGGGCTGCGCGGCACTATGTGTGGCCACACAGCCCCACCCCCCTACACTCCCGCCGGGAGTTCACCCCCGGTGGGAATCACTTTGATCACGCTTTCGGAGATAGTCCCCGGACCATCCTCGAAAGTGTGGTTATTTTGATTCCCGCCAGTAGTTCACTGTGGTGAACATCTGGCGGGATTCAAACAGACTTTATGGGACCATTTGCCACCACTGCCGATTGACTGTGGTTGAGCGTGGTTTTGTAATGTCTGAAAATACCCAGTGTCTCTTCAAATTCCTTTGTGCCAATTATCCTGGAAGTCAGACGAAAAAGAAAACTGCTTTCTAGGCCAAATTAAATCCCTATAGTCCTTGTCTCCCCAATAAAACCAGACCCCAACTTAAAGACTGCTATTGTTTATTTGATACTCCCACCTAATGTCAATGGAAACCCATTACAGTTAAAATGTAGACAATTCAAAGTTACATTATTAACAAAAAGTTAACAGAAGTTAAAATACGTCAATGGATGGTGAACAGATCAAAAGCCTACGTGGAAGAGAGATGAAGAAACTAACAGAAGCCAGTAAATTCCAACAAATTATAATCAAATGGCAAGTAAGTTATTAAATAGCAAGTACATATATTATACAGGTGAACAGAGTCATTTTAGAAAACCAGTGTTTATGCTGTGACATACCGCTAGGGGACCCCTTTGTGATATTAGAATTGCATCTTCTAAGAACTATATTGTTTACTGCTTTCCAAACCTCCTAATATCGACAAAACAACTTAGATGGAGCAAGGTCTTTCACATAAGCAAAACAAGATAACATTTAGTGAAATGTCAAAGTGTTTTTACTGCCAGTTGTACAGCATGCCATAGGTCATAAGTAGGGCTGTAGTGGAATGTCGCAGCAGTAGCTAATTCTGCCAGAAACAATGTTTCCGCAATTAGTGGTATGGCATGGCAGAGGCTTTCATTCCACTAGTTTCATTCCGCTACTTCTGCAGTTCCGCTAATTTCATTTCGCTACTTCCACAGGCTTTGCAAAATAGCGAAAACATGACATTTCCACTACTTCCACCATTCTGCCAGCGCCACAAAATAGTGAAACAGTGGTTTTCCGACAGTTTCCGACAATTCCGCAATTTTTCTGATAGTTTCCGAATTTGCAGAATGCCGGCGGAATTAGCGGAATGTCAGCAGAAAAGCTGCAGTGTGGCATGGGCAATTCCAAAATGGCAGAATGGAATCGCGGCGCGGTAACAGCTGCTTCCACATCAGCCCTAGTCACAAGAAAGGAAAAGAACAGAAGTGAAAATGGTTTCCATGGCCTATTCTGAAACATGAACACTTGTGGCGATCTGTGACTTCAGAAGGTAATGATCAAACCATGACAATGGTGTCATAACACTGCCAATAATTGGAAACCCTGTTCCCCAGCTGGTGCAGAACATCAAATCTAATGTGAGCAATGGGAGACTTTAAATTTGCATAAATCAACATATACACATTTTATCAAAACTATGTACCACACTGTCACACATTTTGATTATCACTGTCCCTCATTTGAGAGGTATTTCTTCCTGCAGCTGACCAGGTACAGAACATTGGAAGGAGAGAGCTGGGATCAAAGGAGGTTTTTTCAAGAATGGGATCAGTTGGGGTACCAGAGGGAAGAGTCATGGACAAAGGATATCCAAGCTGGGACATATCCTTAAGGAACTTTAATTGCAAGAGTATTGTGCTTGGGAGCCGAGCAGCTGAGATCTCAGAGGATCTCAGCGGTGTGACTGGAGAACTGTGATGAGAGAGCATAAGTTTCCTTGAAGAGTTTTGTCATGTGTAATACAAAAGAGCCAGTGTGATAAATTTCTAAGTATTTAGTGATACATATAAATACTTTGCTAATGTAAACAGTTATGATAATGTAAGGTTTTGTTAATTTATTATATTTTATTAATTTCTTCTTTTTCCATCAAACCTGTTTTTTATATTATATAATATATAAAGTTAATATTGAATGAATGAATGAATGAATTTATTACGTGGTCATAGACCATTGTAACATACATAACAAAATGCAGAACAACCGAAGATACACAAAATCAATATACCACACAGGTTAAAATAATCGCATATAAATCATGTATAAAATAAAAAATAAATGCAACAGAATCAACATCGAATCAAGACTTTTCTGATGTAATATATCCACTTATCCTAGCCACTGTCCCATTCTTGTAGTGAATATAATCCCAAATTT
The DNA here is from genome assembly GCA_003113815.1 of Sphenodon punctatus. Classification (NCBI taxonomy): domain Eukaryota; kingdom Metazoa; phylum Chordata; class Lepidosauria; order Sphenodontia; family Sphenodontidae; genus Sphenodon; species Sphenodon punctatus. Next base: position 186,198 of record QEPC01015112.1, on the reverse strand, counting down.
ACAAGTAAATTAATCTATAAAGGCCCCAGAAAAAGCAAAAAGGATTTCCTATAATGAATTGCTTGCATAAGGAAAAGGGCAGTACTTTTAATCACCTCATGGTCCGAGCTATTAAGTAAAATGGTCAACAATGTATGTTCAGATCTACCCGGATAGGCCTCTAGAATGATCCCCAAGAGAGCCAATCACAATTTGTCATACAGATGACATCTAAGAAGAACATGCCCTATTGTTTCTACCTCCAAGTTGTCGAACGGGCAGACTCGGGCCACATACGGGGTACCATGAATCCGACTCTCAAGTACAGCAGAAGGGAAGGCATTAAATCTTGCTGCGCAAATCAGCTGCTTTGCCCTTCCAGAAATTGGGGCAGTCAGATAGTCAGCAACCTGCCCCCTCTCCGGTACCCAATCAAGATAATCCCGGATATGGGGGGTCGATCTCCCAATCCACCAATCTCCGACTGCCTCCCCATATCCTCCATACGAGACAAAATCTCCCCTTTGAGGGAAGCCTGGCATTTATGTTGTAAATACTCCGGCGAGAGCCCCATTTGTCTAAGCTGCAGGACAATTTTCATGTCCCATAGAGTGGTAAAGGAATCCACTCCCAGCTCCTTCAGAAGTTGAGAGCCCTGACCCGAGCGGATCTTCAGCCAGAATTTTAAAGCAGTTGCATTAGCAACCTGTGACCATGCCTTTCGGCCCAGCTCCAGACGAATTGCTGCTGCTGGCGTGCCAAACGGGGCATTAATAAGCTTCCTAAGAAACTTTAGTTGCATCCCATCCACCCGAGTAGAGTAGAATGGGGCCCATAGTTCTGCTCCATACAGAAGTTGGGACCGAATTTTACCAGCGTGTACTTGTAAGGCTGGCAGAACTGCCGACCTCCCTTGTCTATGGAAGAGACCGCTGATAGCTTGGGCAGGGCCCTGCACCACTCTCAAAGCCCTGCTCACATGCTCAGACCAACTACCCGATCTATGAAACAGGACTCCTAGATAATGAAAGGAGAACACCTGTTGAATTGGGGAGCCCTCGACAAACCACTCATGAGATTTAGATTTAGATGAGAAAACCAATACCTTGGATTTCCCATGGTTGATGGTGAGTGAGTTCTCCTGGCAAAAGGTCGCAAAAGCCTGCAGTTGTCAAGACAATCCAATTCGGATTTGAGAGAGTAGAGCTATGTCATTGGCATAGCAAAGACAGCCTACTGGTCGGTCAGCTAGCTTAGGTGGAAAAAAACGTGGTTCAGCCATTATATCTATAACATCATTGATGAAGAGGTTAAAAAGGGCTGGCGCCAGCACACACCCCTGCCTCACCCCTACTGTAGTGGAAACTGGGTAAAGTTAAAGTTACCCAATTCGGTTATATAAAGTTAATGTTGAAACCTTTCTTCCCCAATCTGGATGTACTTCTGCCTCTCTTCATTGTTTAAGGAACATAACCATTCCCATCATTGCAGAAGTAGCTTATATAAAGTAAACATCCTGTTGGAGGCAGAAAACATTATTGGGAATAGTTCTGTGTTCTTTCTGAACCAGATGGTGACAGAATGCACCTGTCACAGTAGATTTTACTGGCACTGATTTTTTTATTTGATTATAAACTTTTGAGGTCTTTGAGGCCCTGGTGAATTAATTATAAGGTTGTAGTGATATAGGATCTTCCCTGAGGGAGGTAGTGGGATGTAGATCCTTTCACCTCTTAGTTAGTGTGTATTTGTCATTCAGTGCCTCAGGCATTGTTGGTCTCCTCCTGGTTTGTACTGAACATAGATCTAGAACACCTCAGAAATCACCCTTTCGGTGTGCCAGTGACTGTAATGTGAACATATGCATGCTATGCATTCAGGATTGCCATCATGGACAATCTTTAGCATGTAGCTGACTTTTTAAATGTAACAGGTCATGGGTACTCAGCAGGTATGTGAGGAGGACAGGGGACTTTCCAGTCCCAGAGAACAGTTTTTGGTGCTTGTTGCTATCACCCGCAGCAGCACAGGCCCACAGGTAGCCCTGAAGATGCAGGGTCCTCAGGTCAGAACAACACTGGACCACAGACAGTGCTTGCTCCAGCTAATGAGGGCTCCACTGAACACACCAGCCCCAAAACTCATTTAGCATCTGCCCCTCTATCATGGAGACTGCAGTCTTGGCCAGTCAGTCAGCTCCAGGTGCCCTGGGGTGGGACAGGTAGCCTGAGCACTTCCTCCCCTTTTCCTTATAAGCAGACACTAGGGGTGTGCACCAGAGACCCATTACTGAATTCATAATTTCATTGTTATTTCATTATTATATATCTTTGGATTTCTTAATTTTGTTATATATAAATTCATTTTTGTTATTGAACTTCATCCCCCCCCCCCGGCTCTACCTTCTTCCTTTTTATTCAATTTGATTGAAATTTGTAATTTTTGTACCCTGCATCCAGGGGATTATCCCTGCCAAATTTCATAAAGATTGGTTAAAGGGTCCCAGTTCTGCAAGCACTTTGTAGTTTATGCACATATTTGGAGCAGTACCATCGTTTTTTTCCATAAACAAGATTCGGTTGAAATTTGTACTTGTACCTATCCTGAAAGGGATCATCCCTGCCAGCTTTCAGGAAGATTAGATAAAGGAACCTGATTTGCACAACTTCTGTTAAAATCACAAATCTTAAATCAAATTTGGTCCCCTTATCCAGTCTTTCTGAAATTTGGCAGGAATGATACCATTCAGTGAGGGGTACAAGGAGTCCACATTTCATCCATATTGGATGGACAACAAAGTTCCTACAGCTGGAAATGTGTGTTCAAACCACAAAACATAAATCACTTATAGAAGCTGGATCTGTTGTCTAATCTTTCCGAAACTTGATAGGCTTGTTCCCTTGGGTGTGAGGTATACACTATCAAACCTTTATTAAAATCAGACACAAAACAAAAAAGTTACAGCTTAAGGTATGTCTTCCACAGTCAGAAAATAACAAAATAATTACAAATTTCAAAAATCTGTTGTTATTTTGGAATTATAAAATACATTTTTATAATTATAATTTCAATAATGAAATGGCCAAATTTGTTGTTTGTCTATAATTACAAAAATGAATTTGCACACCCCTAGCAGCCTGTGGCTTACCAACTCACTCCTCCAGCTTAAGGCTTCCTTGTTCTTCTGTGCCTTGTCCTTGCACCTCTACTGCCTCCTTGTCATCTCTGCTCATCACTACTTCTTCCACTGATGCATGTCCTGCCTGCCTGGTTCTGACCCATGCTACAACTTGACCATGATTTCACCTACTCCCATCAGTTGATGTCTGTGCTAACTGCCTCCCTGGTTCTGACCCACACTATGCCTTGACCACCCCCTTTTCTTTGCTCATCAGTTGACGCACTTGCTAAGTGCCTGCTTGGTCCTGACCCATGCTATGACTTCGGCCCCTCCCAGATGCCAGCCTTTACAGTTCCTCCCTGGGACTGGCCAGGGAACTTCTCCTGCCATGACCATGCGGGAATATCATTCTGGTGGCAGCAGGAGAAGCAGGAAGCTGACTGGGAGCTTCTTCCAGGCCTACCACCCCACTTCTGCATTCCCTGGAGGCAGAAGCAAGAAGAGCAGTGGTGAACAGACCAAGGCGACTCCTTCCCACTGCTTCTCTTGCTGCTACATCTGGAGAAAGTGGTAGAGGGGAAACAAATCAAGGGGATGCCTATAACCCATTCCTCACTGCTGTTTCCCCCAGCAGAGAGAGAGGACCAAGTCTGCTCCCCCCACTAATTCTCTTGCTGTCATTTCTGGGGAAAGCATATGCTTCCCTCTGGCCCACTGGGAGACCATACCATCCTTCCATGCGCCTCCACCATCTGACCCCAGCTTTTCTGCCCAGTCTGTCCCTAAGACCTCTACTCGCCAACACCTTCCATCCATGCTCCCCCCACCGTCTTCGGTGTTCAGGGGCATCTCTGCTCCCACACCCCTTTGGTTATATATCACCTAATGTGGGACAACAGCTGTGATGTACCACAGTAGGAAGGGAAGAGTGAATAGGGCACAAAAATTGGCAAGTCGCCAATACTGTGAACTATACATTGTTTCTTCCAGCCTGACGACTTAGCCCAGGAGGCATTCCAGGGAAGCTCTAAGCAGCCACTTCTAGCCTATTGAGATAGGGCTCCCTATCTAGTGTCTTTTCCATCGTTACCTTTAATCACTCTTCTCCTTGCGGTCATTGTAATGCACTACAGCTAAGAACTGAAAGCTATGCACATGACCCAAACTGCACCATGGGATCATCAGTGATCCTCTATTCCCCAATCATTTTTTCACAGGGAGTAACAGCCAGTCAGGGCTTCACACCTGGACCCTGGGAGGAACTGAGACATGGTACACTGCAATGCCACTGGGCATGCCCACCGGGCATGTTCTTGAACACTCACTTGAAGGGATGCATTGGTATAGGTCAGGGGTTGGGGACCTGTAGGGTCCAGGAGGTGCAGTGGCAGTTTGGGAATGATCCACAGGCTACAATGACTAGCCCCCATCCATCCCAACCCCCCTACCAGATGGCATGATGCCTCCCCATGACCTCTCCCCAGGTCCGGAGGAGAGGGGCAACACAGGTCCCTCCCCACCTGGCTTGGGGGGGAAGGGCATGGGTGGCCCCACCCCTCGAACCACAGCAGTGCTGATCAATATCTGCCACCTCCCTGGCTATCAAGGTGCGTGTGCATGGTGAACATGGCTTCCCTCCCCAACTACCACCACAGTGTGGGTCCCCCAGAATGGGAGCTGTGGATGGGGGGTGGGCACTAGTAGCATTGAGAGAGGATCACAGTGGGGCACAGGGCCAGGGCACAGCCCTGGTGGTGGAGAGACTGTTGTGCAGCGCAGGGCAGAGGGGCCAGAGTGAGGCACAGGGAGTAGTGCCCTGGAAGCATACTGTAATGTGTTTGTTGCTAGAGCAGACACATCCCACAGCAGGGACATACGGAATGGAATTATAGGAACTGTCCATTGAAGACGATGGGGGCACCTGGAATACCGATCCGAATTCATGGAGATCTGTGATCTTGATTAGCCCAACAGGACATCAAAGGTATACATTGGAAGTGCACCTCTAAACAGAAGGAACATACGGAGGGGGTGGAATGCCACAGAAGGGGCAGAGGTGGGGGGTGGAGGGTTCAAAGAATGTCATGGTACAGCATGGAATGCTAAAGATAGGGTCAAGAGGATCTGTTGGACTAATGGTGGGGATAACCACTGCCTCTTCCTTGGTATTTCACTCCCTCTCTACTCTCCCCTTCTTTGAGAGATGCAGTCCCATTATTGGGGATGTTCACCTTCCATTGGGACTATCTGTGCGGAGCCTGGGGGTCTTCCTGGATCTGCAGCTGCGTTTGGATTTGCAGGTGTCAGACCCCTCAGCTGGCATGCTCTCTGGAGGTTCCAGGTCCTGTGTGCCCTCTTCTTGCATCCCCATTGGCTCTGGAACCTGCAGCTGACCCTCAGAATCCAGGGTCACCTGGGTTGTGTCGGAGTCCTCCGAGTTGGATCCCAGCTGCGGGGCAGGGTTGGGCACAGAGGGCTCCTTCCTGGAGGGCCTGGACTACAGGGAGGGGGAACAGGAGCAAATGCAGCTGGAGTGGGTGCATCATGGATGGGCAGCAGAGGTAGTGTGTCCATGGCCACCTGGCCAGCACTGAGGTCAGTGGTGACAATGCATGGGGCCATGATGTCTCCATCCAGGCAGAGAAAGATGTCCAGGGCATCCATGTAGGGGAGCATTTTCCAGCCATGGCCGGACCTTTGGCTGTGTTCCTTCTTTCTCTGGAGGCCTGTTTGAGGTCCTTGGCCTGCTGCTGGCACTGACCCATGTCCCTGTTGTAGCCAGCTCCCACGTCTACTGCGAGATGTACTGTAACATCCTCTCATTACGGAAGCTCTTACATAGCTTGTACTGCTACTGTTGTCCTCCCCACAGGTTGATGAACGCCCTCATCTCCTCCTTCAACCAGACTACTTGCCTCTGGCAGGTTGCTTGGGGAGCTATTTGCAGCACAGCAGGGGGACTGTGCTCCCACTCATGTCCATGTGGTGGCAGTGCTGGTTGATGGCTGTGGACATGATATAATGGATAAACACACCAGAGTTGTGGCTACTATTTGGCATCTGTGTTGCGATGGCTTACCACACTGGACTGGCTGTCCTCGTGCCCAATTATAGTCCTGTGGCAGTTTCTCCTCAGTTGCTCTATGTGCGGGAGGGGCGGATGTTGGGCACTTACTGAAGAACAGTCTTGGGTCACCCAATGCAGATTTGAATGTGCCGCGTGGTCCTTTAAGGGCACCTAGGCCGGGCCACTCCACAGTCACTTTAGGCCTTTCGCCCGTGGTTCTCGGGTGCTGAAGGACTTTTGAGCAATCTTGGTAGGGTTGGGCAACAGTAACCTGTGATACGTCACTGACCGCCTTTGGTGGATGCATCATGTAGCAGTTGGCTGCCCACCCCAGGGTGGAGCTGGTGAACATCTGGCAGCCGCCAGCCATACGATCTGCTGCACCGTGGTGTAAAGTTGTCCAATGTGGAGTAATGCTGTCCAAAGTGGAATAACGTCTGGTGTGGCCTGGTTGCTGAGTCCTGGTCTACCCTTGAATTTGCTGTGTTGGCATGGCTACCAGGTTCTCCACTGACAACACAATTTTTCTGTACCAGTATGAATAAATGAAAATCTTTTATGCCATAATAACTTTTCCCAAAGAAGTTTGCACATGTATAACTGCATGTGCACTTGGAAGTTGTACTGATATAACTGTGTGAGATTCCTTACCAACATATTTAGCTGCATTTGTTCCTTAGCTAAATGTTTCATTTTGCTTTCACAAGAATGAACATAAATACATGTGCAGTAACTTTAAAAGCATGTTAAAGATGAGAGTGCGCATGCGCTGGACGGGGTAGGACGGTGAAGACTGAGCTCCGCTCCCACCCGATTTAAAAAGCCAAAAAAAAGAGAAAAAAAGGGAAGGAAAGAAGCCTCCGGTAAAGGTATGGCCAATAAAACTAAAAATAAGCAAAAAAGCTCCCAGGCAAATGCGCTGGAGAGATTTTGTCAGCGAAGGGAAGCGGCGGGGCCTGAGGAGCTGAGTGAAACCGCAGGCAGCGTGAAAAGAGCGCCAAAACGCCCCGAGGCAGGGGAATCACCGGCAATGCCCGAGAACACTGATCTGACTGGGGAAAATGTCACGGAAGAGCAGAGAGCCTCCCCAGCAAGTCCAAGTGAAGGAAGTACTAGGAGAGACAGGGGGGAAGAAGCTGGAACGGGACAAAGGGCTATGAGAGGCAAAAGGCATCCCCCTGCATTTGGTGAGAGGGGGCAGACCTCAGTCAGCAAGAGAAGGGTCCCAGAAAGATTGGAGAAGGAGGTAGACTCTGAGGACTCCAGCACAGATTCAGAACTACAAGGGACCCCAATAAAGAATTTAATATTACAAATGAGGAAAGAACTGTTGGGAGAGACAAAAAAAATAAAGGGGGCAATTGATGATGTACACAAAAAATTGGAGAACTTAACAAAAAGAACAGAGGTGGCAGAGGGAAGAATATCATCCCTCGAGGATCAGGCCTTGGAGTCTGATGGCATATTAAAACAACTTAAAAGCCAAACAACAGCCTTAACCCAGAAATGTGAAGATTTAGAGAACCGTGCAAGAAGGGTAAACATGAGAATACACGGGGTTAAAGAAAGTGAAGGAGCAGAATGCATTAACGATATTATATGGTCAATAATCAGGGAAAACTTTCCAGACAAGGGGAACCTGCATAACGCAAGCATTGATAGAGCTCACAGAGTAGGACGCCCGAGACAGAGGGAATCGGAGCCCCCTCGCCCCATCATTGTGAAATTCACTTCATACAATATCAAGGAGCTGCTGCTGCAAGCAGCAAGAAATAAAAGGAAGCTGGTATATCAACAAAATCCAATTAGGATGTTACCAGACTACGCGGCACAGACAGTTAAAAAGAGAATGGGGTGGAACAAGTTTTTTGGAACAATGATAGAAAAGAACCTCAGCCCCAGAATTATCTTCCCTGCGCAGATGATGGTCACGCATAAAGGGAAGAAGAAAATCTTCAATGCCACAGAAGACCTGGAAGCCTTCTTAATCGCACTACCAGCAGTAGCAAGAAGTAACAACGGGATCATAGGAGAAGGAAGTGAACTGATTTAGTTCCAAGGAGTCCCCACCGTCAGAACTTTTTCAACAGCTAAGAACAAGAGCTCAACAAGACAAAGACAGAGATATGAAGGGATTGCAAAGGCCCTCCTGGGGGATAAATACAGAGTACTGGGAGAGGGTGCTACCTAAGTAGACTGGGGCAAGAGAGGGTAGGGGAAGTTACCCTCTTAAATTTAACTAAGGAAGGAAGGAAGAGGGGGGTTTTGATTGGAGTAATGGGGCAAAGTGGCCAGACAAATCTAAGGCCAGATTGCAGGCAAAGTGGAAAAGGGGGGTCTTGATATTGAATTAGGGATCTGGGCATAGAGGCAGGGAAGGTAATTAAGCCAGAATAATTCCCAGGGGAGATTAGTAACAGAAAGAAGGGGGGGGTCCAGGGGAACATAGGTGAGCTCACATGTTCTGAAGGTAAAACAGGGGTTCGAAGGTGGGGTAGAACAGGGTTTTTTTGATATTCATCCAGAAGGGTGAAATAATGGAAGTTGTAGAGAAGGAGGCCCTAGGGGCACAGAATTGTGAAGGGGATTGAGCAAAGGGGGGAAGAAGGCTTTAAAGGTGTAAAAAAATAAATAAATATACAAGTTGGCTTGCAGATAAAATATGAATTATAAAGGGGGGAAGGAGGGAGGTCCTGAAAAGAAACAGAGGAAAAGAAGAACATCAAGGCGTAAGCTCCATGCAAACTAGCATGGAGAGACGTAAGGTTCCTAAAAGGGAGGGGGAGGGGAGGGTGGTTAAGGGAGGATTGTTCATTGGTTGGGTTAAGTTAACAATGTTGTTAAACGATAAAATGTGTAGAAATGTGTGTGAAAAAACAAGAGATGGTACACAGATATTAATCCTGTATAAGAGGAAAAGAGGAGGGGGAAGGAACAATTTAGACAAAGGAAAGGGGAAGAAAAATAGGGATCATATTGGGACAGAAGAAAAGAGAAAAAAGGGTCTATGAGTAATATTAAAACAATTTCTCTAAATGTTAGAGGTTTAAATTCTCCCCAAAAAAGGAAAAGAGTAAAAAATCTAATAATCGAACAAAAAGCAAATATTTTCTTCTTGCAGGAGACCCATTTATTAAGAAAGGATGTAATAAGGATGACAAGCCCCAGGATAGGAAGATTATACTCCTCCTGTGCATTAAAAAAGAAAGCAGGAGTCATGATCGGAATAGATAAAAATATAGACTTCAAGGAAGAAAAGGTGGTTGCTGACAAGGAGGGAAGATTTTTATGTGTAATTGGTAGGTTGGGGAACATCCACATCTCATTAGTAAATATCTATGGGCCAAACGAAGGCAAACTGCAGTTCTATAAAAAGTATACAGCTATATTGTTGGAAGAAGCTAAGGGATGGACCATCCTGCAAGGAGATTTAAACACCACCTTGTCAGATTTAGATCATTCGAAGGGAGAGGAACTGAGGGCAGACCAAAAAAAGATAGCGGGGCTGCTTAAAGCGGTGGGGCTGGTAGATCTGTGGAGGCACATAAATGGGAAGGCAAGAGAATATTCCTTCTACTCAGCTGTGCACAATATGTATTCCCGCATAGATCATGTATTGGGCTCAAAATTGGAATTGGGAAGATGTGTTAAATGTTCTATAATACCGGTGGTACTCTCAGACCACAATGCGATAGTGACCATATTCAGAGACCCAAAAGAATCAACAAATGGTATAGGAAAGTGGAGTTTAAGGAGATATATCTTAAATGCAAAGGAAAATAGGGAGCAAATTTGGGAAGATATAAGGGAGTTTTTTGAACTAAATGAATTCTCAGTTTCATCGCCGGGAGTACTCTGGGAAGCGGCCAAGGCAGTAATTAGGGGGAAGATAATTTCACTACAGGCACAAATAGATAAAAAAAAAAGGCAGATAGTAAAGGACCTCTACAACAAACTGCTAAAGCTAGAAGCCCAAAACAAAGAGAACCCCTCAGACAAGCTACAACAGGAAATTTTTAAGGCCAGGGAACTGATCAATGTAGCAGAATTGGGGAAAGTGAAAACACAACTGCAGAGAATCCGATTCCATTACTACGAATTTGGTAACAAGGCCAGCAAAGTATTGGCTAATTTAGTTAAGTCCAAACAAAGGAAGGCCTTTATCTCCAAGATTCAAAACACACAGGGGGAACACCTGGGGAACCCTAAACAAATTCAGGAGGCTTTTCTAGATTTTTTCAAAAAAATTTATACTTCAGGATGTCCCCAAAAAGAAAAAATAAAAGGCTTTCTAAGCGCTATAAAAATGCCTCAGATCAATGACAACCAAAAAGCTTTTCTAAATACATTAATAACCACACAGGAAGTCATGGAGGCAATTAACACTTTAAAGGCAAATAAAGCATGCGGCCCAGATGGTTTCCCCAACGAATTTTACCAAACCTTTAGGGAGATATTGGCCCCGCATTTAGCCAATGTTTTCAATAATATTCTAAAAGAAGAAGCCATGCCCGAAAACTTTTACCAAGCAACTATCACTTTAATCCCCAAACCAGGCAGGCCAACGGAATTGTGTGGGAGTTATCGCCCAATCTCTCTATTGAACTCTGATTATAAACTTTTCGCGAAAATACTGGCGAACAGATTGAAATCAATAATTGGGGAAATAATCCACATTAATCAGGCAGGGTTCATTCCGGGGAGGCAAGGGAAAGATAATATAAGGAAGGCAGTTAACATAATATACAATCTAGAACAGAATAAGGCCCCAGCCTCTATAATTTCTGTAGATGCGGAGAAGGCTTTTGATTTGGTGGAGTTAGAGTGCCTTTTTCTCACACTAGAAAAACTAGGGTTTGAAGGGAGCTTCCTGAATTGGATTAAAATTATATATAAGAAACCTCAATCAAAAATTTTGATAAATGGGGAGCTATCTGAGAGTTTTGAATTACAGAGGGGGACCAGGCAGGGCTGCCCCCTATCCCCGCTACTATTCAATATTGTATTGGAGGTACTGGCAAATGCGATACGCCAAAATGAAAAAATTAAAGGGGTGGTAATTGGTGGGAGGGAGCACAAACTCTCCCTCTTTGCGGATGATTTACTACTCTATCTGACGGAGCCAAAAACCTCATGCAAAGAGCTAATAGAAGTATTCAGGGGGTTCGGTGAGATCTCTGGATATAAAATAAATAGAGAGAAATCTTACGCTTTGGTATTCGGCAAAAACAAGCAACAGGAACAACATCTAGCAAACTCCTTGCCCTTCCCGATAAGTACGACAGGCTTAAAATACTTGGGAATAATTTTACCCAGAAATAGTAAAGAATTATATGGAAAAAACTATGCCCCCTTATTAAACAAATTAGAAGAAGAAATAAGGCCATGGAAAAATTTGATGGTGACATGGTTGGGGAAAATAAATTTATTCAAGATGATAACACTCCCTAAACTCCTCTACAGATTCACCACACTCCCAATTTCACTACCTGAGTCCTTCTTTAGGAAATGTGACCGCATGGTAAATAATTTAATCTGGAATGGCAGGAAACCAAGATTGAAAAAAATAACCCTTATGAAGACAAGGGACAAAGGAGGGATAAATTTCCCTGATTTGGAATTATATCACAAAGCAGCAGTGTTGGGTGCTATCTCTGACTGGTACATGCAAGCGAATGCCCAAGACTGGGTTGAGATAGAAAAGACGGTCTTGCAAGTGGAAACGCTAAAAAATGTAATAGTGGACCGAAATGAGGGACAATTAGACAGAGCAAACCACCACCCCTTTATAAGGGTAGTAATTAAAAACTGGAGCAAATTACAAAAAAGGGCAAAAATTGCACCTGGGAGATCCCCCTACACACCAATTGATATGGAAGAAGCCAAACGGCTTCAGTTAGCACCGGATCTGAGGAAGAACCTAAAAATAAGAGGAGTAACCAAAGTGAACCAATTATTCTCCAAAGGGAAATTTATCTCCATACAGAAAATGGAGATATTAATACAGCAAAAGGTGGAGATTTTACAATATTTACAATTAAAAGATCTGTGTACAACACAACAAGCAGGAGATTTTTATGGGAGAGACCCATATAAAATTGAAAAATTGTTATTTGAAAAAAGCAAATCGGCTGGCAAAATGGGGAGGCTATATAAAGAACTTAAAGCTATACTCTACAGTACTAAAAACACCTACATTGAAAGGTGGAGCAAAGACCTCAAAAAAGATTTGGGAGAACAAGAAACCAAAACTATTAGGGAACACATGCACAGATGTGCCTCCTCCTTAGAAGTCAAAGAGGCCCAAATAAAATTGACGATGAGATTCTATCTAACCCCAGATAGGACGAGATACATGATGCCAGGGGGTAAAGCGCTTTGCTGGAAAGGATGCGGGGAGTGGGGAGACTACCTGCACTGTTGGTGGTACTGCAGCAAGGTACAAGTCTTTTGGGGAAAGGTGTGGAAGGTGATAAATCAGCTAGCAGGGACACTGATTCCCTTCAGACCAGAGGTGGCTCTATTGGGTTTATACCCGGAAGGGGAAGCCTTGAAGGGGAAGATCCAAGCCTGCAAGATGGTCTTTCTAGCTACCATCAATATAATTCTTAGGCATTGGAAAGATCAGAGTGAATTCCAGATGGAGGAATGGATACAGAGACTGATCTTCATGTTTACTATGGAAAAACTGCAGGCAGGTATACAAGGGAGGTTAAATAGTTTCAAAGAGACATGGGCTCCCATAATTAAAGCATTGGACAAGGAACTGTCATGGATAAAAAACATAGACATGCTCATGGACACACAGTTCTAAATGAGCAGTTGCCATCCTGAGCTAGGGTCTAGCATTATTCTAAGTCAATTGTGATAACCAAGGCTATTTAGCAACTCACACACAACAACAAGGATCGTGTTTTACATGTGGTTAATGTTTAAACTGTTATTAGTAAAAATGTATGACAATACAACAATGTTTTTGTTATGAATATATGTTAAAATTGAAACTAACAATAAAAAAAATAATAAAAAAAAATAAAATAAAATAAAATAAAAAAAAAAAGCATGTTAAAGATGAGGAGTTGTTTGGTTTTACTTCATTTTATTTTGCTATTGAAATGTATGCATCTGACTACCAACTAATTAAAGCAGTTGAAAGCTTAGACAAAAATGCCCCACTGTCTAACTTAAAATCTTACATAATCAAATTCCACGGGGGGAAAATATCATATGCTCCAGCAAGGGTGCTTATTAGTTCTACTATTTTAATTGGCCTGGGGTTTTTTTGACCTTTAATTAAAAGAACTGAATGGGGTTTTCTTCTATTAACAGTAGAATAATGAAATCATTTAAGCTGGTGAAGCAATACATAGCCCTTCTATCAAATCACAGTTTCATCAAGAATTAATAATGCAGAACTCCATATAGAATCCTGAAAACACCATTGCTAATTGCATTACTGTATTAAATAAAATCGGTGGCAGATACTTAAAACCTTCAAACTACCTTTCCACAGTTAGCTTATTCCTTCTAGCCTCCTGCAAGACAAAAAAGCTAAAGTCAGAAATATTTCTCAAATCTTTTGTTTGTGCATTTGCATGAAAAAGTATATCATGGTATAGCGAAATTACTCCACCATCAATATCAGTTAGTGCAAGTGAGATAAGTGAGGATGCCAAGAGGGAAGGCAAGTCAGTAACATCAAATTAAAGCAATGCATTTTGATGAAAATAGTAAATACACTTTCAGGCTTCAGAACGTATTTTACATTTTCTAAGCTTTTTTAAAACCATTAACATCTTAGATGTTTAATGCTGAATCTTACAAAAATGATTTTTCCCTCTTACTGCCCCATTTTAAAATGTTTAATTGTTTTAAATTGTTTAATATTGTTTTATAGTGTTTATATGGTTTTATCTTTTTTGTGAAGTACTCTGGGTGCTGTGTTAGACCGGGGGGGCTATAAAAATAAAATTATTATTATTATTACTTGTGACTGAATTTTTCATATATTCAAGAATCAGATCCTTTGATTGTGTATGCCACTTCACCTATGACACTTTCGGTGACCTTGGGTATATAATCTAGACCAGTGTTTCCAAAAGGATTAGCCTCTTCATATTGGGGTGCTTAAAAACTGGAAAACCTTGGGTTAAATTTGCAAGGGTTGAACAACTATCTGAAAATTTCTGTTGATCGAAACAGAATTGGATTTTACTGGCACTTTACTGCAGTTTAAATGCAGGCTTAAAACGTTTCACTTTGGGCAACCAAAACCCAGGTCTCGTCCTCACCATCTTCTCTCTTTTGCCGTTGTTTCCAATCACTGTATAAAGCTTGTCACTTTGCTCAGACTATAGTTCTAACTCCTGACTTGCCTGACGAAGGATCCTGTGAGGTCTGAAAGCTTGCATATCTCTATCAATTGTAGTTGGTCCAATAAAAGATATCACTGTACTACTTTGTCTCTATTTGGGACCAACATGGCAACTGTATTTTCTTTACAAAACCTACATCCACTTCATCTTTATGAAAAATGTGATTTTGACCTCCCAGTGCCTCTGTGCCTTGTTTAATTAAGAATTATTAAATCATAGAGTTGTAGGGTTGAAAGTAACTTCCAGGGGGTATCTAATCTAACTCCCTGCCCCTGGGCAAAATGACCTGTACCTACAGCATTGCAGATAAAAATTTATCCAGCCAGCTTTTGAAACATCCATGGAAGGAGATTCCACAACATCCCTAAGCAACCTCTTCCATTGCTCACAATTAGAAAGTTTTTCCTAATACAGTATTTAACTGAAATCTATTGTGGTAAAGATCAGGAAACCAACATACATGTTACATACATGTTCACAAGTGACTACACAGAGGTGTGCATGTCATTTTTGTTATATCAATAATTAAAATGAACTTTGTTTTTGTTATCGTTATTGCAATAACGATAATGATAAAAAAATAATGAAAGCAATAATGATAATGAAAGTTGTTATTCACTTCGTTATTGCCTGGAGTTGTTTTTTTGGAGAAGGAAAGAAGGAGGGAGTAGATATCTTGGAGCCAGAAAAAGTGTTGAACTCTTGAACTGGGAGGGGAAGGACCTGATGGATGTATCTCTGGCCAATGAGCAGCACAAGCAGGTCCCAGCAGTTGAATGGCACCCTGCGATTCCTCAATGCCTCCGCCTCCCAGAACCAATCAGAAGGGCTCTGGGGGAGGGCACTGCAACCCTTTATATTGCAGGACTGGACAGCTTCATGCAGTGCTTCTGTTAGCTCTTTTGCTTTTTCAGGGTGCATTTGCAGAAGCTGGTGCTTGCACCAATCCTCCATACAAATATATCTCTTCCCTACCACCCAATCCTTATTCCTTACCCTTACATTTTACCTTTTTCCTTCCCCTGCCTGTTTCCCCCCTGTAGGTACACATATATAGAGAGATATATAGGTAGTATAGCTTTTATACTATAGAAATTAGTAGATTATAGAGATAGATTAGAGATAGTAGAGATATACCTCTGAATTTTCCTTTTCCCTTCCCCCGTCTGTCTCCTCCTGTCCATATATTATATAGATATAGATACTTACTAGGCTGTTTTATTATATATATTAGGATTATAGGATAGGAATATTTTGTATTATACATAGGTTAGGTTTAGCTTGGATATATTATATAAATAAAACTACATATTGTGTACAGTACATATTGTGTGCAGTTCTTTCTGTATCACTATGAGAAGGGGAAAGAGTTCAACTGCTGACAAGTCTGGGGCAGGTGGCCCTGGCAGAGGGTGTGGCCACGGTGCACGTGGGCGAGTTGGCAAGTCTGCCAGTGCTGACACTTCTGCCACTGGTGGCAGCCCACCATCCAAAATTAAGATACCAGCATTTTTCACCCCCAAGCTGCAGGTCTTATCAGGTGAAGAGGTGGCAGAGATTATTATTGGAGGAAAGGTATCTGTGGAAGGCAGAGAGCCCCAGCCTTCCACTCCAGCAGCAGCATTGCACCCCTCCTGAAGCACCAGCAGCTGGCACTGGCAGCAACAATATTGCAATGGGTGCAGCTGATTCAAGAAGGAATGATTGTGCTGGTGATGTGGGTGCTGTCGCAGTGATGCTGGGGCACCCACCTTTCCTGTTGGGTAGGCGTCCCCCTCTGGCACCACGTTCCATTATTTGGGGGAGGACTTATTTAAGGATATCCCACCCCTTGGCAGCAACGTGAGCAGCCCATTGTTCTCATTCTTCTCCAGTGTTTCTGTGAATAGCAACAGGGCATCCTCTCCCGTGCTGAAATGTGGTAGCAGCAGCAGCAACAGCTTGATCATGGGTATCATACGGCTGGGCAATGAGGGGAGTGAGAAGGAGGAGGAGGAGGAGGAGGAGGAGGAGACTCCCGCTCATGATGCTTCGCCTGTAGCCCTGTCAGGGACAGAGACAGTGGCCCTCAGCAGCAGTGGCATTTTTATTTTATTTTATTTATTTATTTAAAACTTCTATCCTGTCCCTCCTACCCAAAGGCAGCTTGGGGCGGCAAACACCACAAAAGACTTAAAAATAAAACATTTAAAAACACATCAACAAATTTTACAACAAATCATAAAACTCACCCTCCCTCCCCCATCCCCCACACCTCGCCAAAGGTCTGGCGGAAGAGCCAGGTCTTACACAAATGTTGAAACGACAGGAGGGTGGGAACCAACTGAGCCTCCTCCGAGAGTGAATTCCACAACATAGGGGCGGCCACCGAAAAAGATCTCACATCAGTGGCCACCAGTCTCGCCCGGGGAACCTCCAAAAAGGTCCCCATGGACGATCTCAGGGGTCGCACGGGCACATGGGGAGTGAGGCGATCCTGCAGATAGGCAGGGCCCAGGCCGTGAAGGGCTTTGATGGTCAAAACCAGCACCTTGAAGCTAGCCCGGTGCTTTATAGGCACTCAGTGCAGAGCCCAGAGCACAGGTGTATGTGCTTCCTGCCCCCCCTCCCCAGTAAGGAGACAGGCCACGGCATTCTCCACCAGCTGCAGCCTACAGATCAGCTTCTCAGGCAGCCCCACGTAGAGCGTGTTGCAGTAATCCAGGCTCGAGGTGATGAAGGCATGGATGACAGTGGTGAGGTCAGAGTCTGAGAGAGATGGCCGAAGTCGCCGGACAAGATGTAACTGCCGAAACGCGCCCCCCACCACGACCACAACCTGAGATTCCAGGCTGAGCTGTGAATCAAGGAGCACACCCAGACTCCGTACCTGCGAGACCATGGGAGGGCGAACCCACCCCCCACAACAAGAGGAGATTCAACCATTCCCAGGCCCCCCAGGCCCTCACCCACCAACATCACCTCTGTCTTGTCAGGATTCAGCTGCAGATGGCTCAACCTCATCCAAGCCCCCTCATCCAAGCCCCCACAGGGAGGGTGAGTTTTATGAAAATAAAGAGACTGCATGGCCTGGGTCGATGGAAAAAGAGAGGTAGAGCTGAGTCTCATCAGCATACTGATGACACTGCATGCCCTGGAACCCTCTCACGATCTCCCCTAATGGCTGCATATAGATGTTAAATAAGAGGGGTGACAGAATGGCACCCTGTGGGACTCCACACGTGAGGTCCCGGGGGAAAGATGTACACTCCTCCAAGACCACCCGGTGAGTTCTCCCGGCCAGGAATGAACGAAACCAGTCCAAGACCATCCCACCAATCCTGGCACGGTCCTGCAGGTGAGTCACCAACACCTCATGATTGACTGTGTCGAACGTAGCCGAAAGGTCTAGGAGGACCAGTAAGGTCTGACGACCCTGGTCCAACGCCAGACGGAGATCGTCAACCAAGGCCACTAATGCCGTCTCTGTACCATACCCAGGCCGAAACCTGGACTGAGAAGGGTCAAGGAAACCGGTGCAGTCCAGGTGTTCTTGGAGCTGCC
>QEPC01015112.1:145651-167104 GCA_003113815.1 Sphenodon punctatus | reverse complement strand
GGTACACCAGCAGCACCCCTAATCTGTCCCCGGCCAAATCCCACACAAGATGGAGGCACTCAACACTTGGTGGAGCCTGCACCGGATACCTCCTAAAAGACAGTGTATCCTTGATAACAATAGCTACACCATCCCCCTGTCCCACAAGCCAAGGCTGATGCTGCACAGGGAGCCCAGCCAGAACAAGATCGCCCAGAATAGGGCCCGATTCATTGTCCAGCCAGCTTTCTGTAATACACACGAGGTCAGCGTCCCACTCTGAGATTAACTCCCAGATGGTAGATGACTTATTAACCACCGATCTCGCGTTTAGCAGCACCAGGCCAAGGCCTGGGGTCTCCTGGGCCTCAACCCACAACCTTCCCATGTGGGGGTTGAGGGGGGAATGGGCACAAGGGGCACCGCTCCCTCCTCACTGATGAAACACCCCTCCCCTTCGGACCATATCTCCCTCGGCCTGTAACAACCCCGATAGCTGTGTAAGTCCTCCCATCCTCAGAGAACCCTGTTCGATACCCACCCTCTATGGGCTGCCCCAACAGGCCGGCAAGAGGAACTCCACCCCCCAGCCCCCCCAACCCCCCTCCCCACCCACACCCCCTCTCCCTGGGATGAAGAAAGCAGGGTGCCCCAGGGAGCCTGTGTGGGACTACTTCAGGTCAGTGAGGGCAGGTGACACCAGCGAGGTGGCCTGCATGCATTGTGGGAAGGTGGTGAACCATGGGAATAATGGTTCCCACTCGGTTGGCTCCCACTCGCCTGCTGTTTTGGCATGTATGTAAGACCTGGCTGTTCCGTCAGGCTTTTGGCGAGTGGTAGGGGTGGGGGATTACCCCACATACTGTATTTTTAAATTGTTTTAAATTGTTTATATTGTTTTTTATTGTTTAAATTGTTATATTGAATGTTGTTCGCTGCCCTGAGGGCAGGAGGGGAGGATATAAATTTTAAATAAAAATAAATAAATAAATTAAATAAATAAATAAAATGGGAAATCTCAGTAACAATGGGATGTTCTCCTACCTGAGAAGTACGCATTGGACAAAGATTCTGGAACTGGAAGTGAAGTTAGGTGCTGTGTGGACAGGAGTGGGTTCCCAATCCCTGCTGCAGTGAGCACACCTTCCTCCTCTGCTCACAGCAAGGGGAATGAGGTAGTGCAGCAGCACCTATCTCGAACCCCCTGTGAGCAGCAGCAGCGTCAGACCACTATGGAGGACCTGGGGTTGGGCAGTTCGATATGGATAGTGTCCTTCAGCAGCAACTAAAATCACCAGACGGTGGGTGAGATGATTGCACTGGATGACCAGTCCTTCAGCATAGTGGAGAACCAGGGATTCCACTGGATGGTGGCACTGCTTGTGCCCAAGTACCAGATGCCCTCATGCATCACCTTCAACAGGTGGGTGGCACTGGTGCTCTCCCTGTACAAGGCAGCCAGGGAATGGGTGAGGGAGCAGGCCAGGGCAGGTGGGGCAATTGTGCATTTTACAATGGATATTTGGAGCAGCCAAAATGCACAACATGCCTACCTGGCCCTGACTGCTCACTGGTGGCAGCTGTGGGTGGCAGGAGAAGGAGCAGTAGGTGGCAGGGGCGAGGGGGCAAGGTAGCTTCACGCCCAGGTCATGGACGAGAGCCACACTGTCACCACCATAAGGGGAGCCTTGGACACCATGGTGGAGGGGTGGCTATGGGAGGAAGCACCTTTTACCAAGGGGTTTATCCTCCGTGACAACGCAGCCAACATGAAGAGGGCAGTGCAGGATGCCGGGTTCCAGTACATACCGTGTGCTGCCCACATCCTTCACCTGGTGATGAAGGATGCTCTGGCCCTGGGGGAGAACAAGGGAGATGTCAGCAGCAGCCCCCTTACCCTGCTGATTGAGAAGGGCAGAAAAATCACAGGGTATTTTAATAGAAGTGTGAAAGGTGGGTACCTCTTGAGGGGGAAGTAGATGGAGCTGGGGGCACAGCAGCACTGCCTCTTGCAGGATGTCAGTACGAGGTGGAACTCCACCTACCTCATGCTAGAGCGTCTGGTGGAGCAGCAGTGGGTTCTTCATGAGATAGCCCTTAAGGGGGAGATTGGGGTGATGAGGCTGCTAGGGCGGGAAGAATGCTGGGTCATGATGGCCCAGACCATGCACATCCTTAAGCCTTTTAAGGATGTGACGAAGACCCTAAGTACGGCAACGGCCACCCTGAGCCAGGTCACCCGCATGGTCTGTAGTCTGGTCAGGCAGATGGCAGGCTTCCTAGCTGTCCGGGGGAGGGGGGGCAGAGCAGTGCCTTGTACCAGAGTTGGTGGCCCTGGTACGAAGGTTGAAGGAGGGGCTCAAGATTCGCTTTGACGACCTGATTGGGAAGGTCTATATTCTCTCTACCATGCTGGGCCCCAGGGTGAAGGCAAGTGTGGCATCTCGCATGGCAGACTTCACCCTGAGGAACCATTCTCTGGTGGTGAGGGTGCAGACAGTAGAGGGGATTCTAAGGCAGTGGCAGCAGGACTGTAAGGAGGGACAAAGCAGCAGCAGAAGGGAGGATATGCAGAGCATGCCCCAGCAGCAATTCTGATAGCAGGGCCAGCAGTAGCAGCTCCTTGGTGGCCAGGCCCATCACCCACTGGGCCACATCAGGGTAGACAGTGTGGCAAAGGTGATTGGGGAGGAGGTTAAAAGCAGCAGGCAGAGGCTGACAGTGCGGAGATGGCAGTGGAGAAGTATCTGCAGGATCCAGTGTTAGACCACAGCAGCAGTCCCCTGCAGTACTGGGCAGAGAATTTATTTATTTATTTATTTATTTAATACATTTATACCCCACCCCTCCTGCAAACAGCTCGGGGCAGCTAACAAATTTCACATAAAAACATTTAAAATATTTAAAACCATCATAAAAAAAAATCATAACAATTAAAATAGGGAAGGACAAAGAATTATAACAAATAACAAAGAAGGATACCACTAACCCACCCTCCCCAAAGACCTGGGTGAACAGCCAGGTTTTACAAGCTCGCCAGAATGTCAAAAGGCTCGGGGTCAGGCGAGCTTCCTTTGGGAGAGAATTCCAAAGGCACGGCGCGACCACCGAGAATGCCCTCTCCATTGTGGCTCCCTGCTTAACACGGGGGACCTCCAAGAAGGCACCTCAGGCAGACCGAAGGAGCCACTCTGGGGCGCGGAGGGCAAGGCAGTCCCTGAGGTATGAGGGGCTGAGAACGTGAAGGGCCTTATAGATCAACACCAGTACCTTGAACCTAGCTCGGCACACTATTGGCAAGCAGTGCAGAGCCCGGAGGACAGGTGTTATGTGGTTCCGGCGACCCGTCCCCGAAAGGAGGCAGGCCGCCGCATTCTGCACTAGCTGCAGCCTCTGAACCAGGAACAAGGGCAGCACCATGTAGAGAGCGTTGCAGTAGTCCAGCCTCGAGGTGACGAAGGCATGGACGAGGGAGTCCAGGTCCGGGCCAGAGACATACGGACGCAACCTCCTCACCAGATACAACTGGCGGAAGGCAGCTTTCACCACCCCCTCTACCTGCTGCTCCAGACAGAGGTCCGTGTCCAGCACCACCCCCAGACTCCGGACCTGTTGAGCTACAGGAGGGCGAACCTCCCCAATCAGGGGGGCCGACACCTCCCTCGCTCTCCCCACCACCATCACCTCCGTCTTATCAGGGTTGAGCTTCAGTCTGCTCTGCCACATCCATTTCGCCGTGGCCTCCAAACACTGGGATAGCAACGAGACAGCAGGGTCTGAGTCAGCTGAAAAAGAGAGGTACAGCTGAGTGTCATCAGCATTTTGGTGACAACGCACCCTGAACCCTCTCACGGTCTCCCCCAAGGGCTACATATAAACATTAAATAATAATGGACACAGAATAGAACCCTGCGGAACGCCACAGGACAAAGAGTGGGGGCAAAATGTTTCAGCTCCCAGCACTACCTGCTGGCTTCTCCCTGAGACGAATGAGCAGAACCATTCAAGAATGGTCCCGTCCAGCCCCCCCCCCCAAGTCACGCAGCCGTCTCAACAACAGCCCATGGTTCACGGTGTCAAAAGCGGCTGAGGGGTGGTGAAAGCTGCCTTCCGCCAATTGTATCTGGTGCGGAGGTTGCATCCGTATATCTCTGGCCCGGACCTGGCCTCCCTCGTCCATGCCTTCATCACCTCGAGGCTGGACTACTGCAACGCTCTCTACAAGGCCACCAATGCCATCTTGGTGCCATAGCCGGGGCGGAACCCAGATTGAAAAGGGTCCAGGAAACCAATGCTGTCTAGATGCGCCTGGAGCTGGATCGCCACTGCCCGTTCAATAACCTTCCCCAAAAAGGGATGCGTTAACCACCCTCGCCAGCACCGTCCCCAGCGTCTCCCTGGAGACTTTCACCAGCCTGGACGGGCACGGATCAAGTTCACAACAGGTGGCTCTCACGGACCCCAAGACATCCACCGCATTGGCCGGCGTCACTTCCTGAAACTCCCCCCACAAAGATGGACCAGACGGGGCCTCCATCACCTCGCGCTCTCTACCTACTGGCTCTAATCCAGCATCGAAGTCACTCTGAATCCGAGCGATCTTGTCTGCGAAGTAGTTGACAAACTCCTCACAGCGGGCCTGGGAAGTCCCCGTCCAGACAGAGGGAGGCCAGACTGACCAGCCCCCGCACCACCCGAAACAGCTCCGCCGGGCATGACTTCGCAGACGCTATGACAGCAATGAACTCCTTCCTTGCTGTCCTCACAACCTCAACATAGGACCGCAAGTGGGCCCTATGGAGAAGTCGGTCAGAGTCAGATCGAGTCCGACACCAGCATCGCTCCAGCCTCCTGCCTACTTGCTTCATCCCCTGCAGCCCCTCAGTAAACCAAGAGGCCCTGCGGTGACAGAGGCAGAGGACATCTCGGAGCCACCCTGTCAATGGCCTCCTCCAGCAAGCTGTTCCAACGCTGGACTAGCTCATCAACAGAGTGACCGACCAGGTCCAAGGTTAACTCCCTCAGGACCTCTTGGAACCGCTGACGTTCCATCAGCCTCCGAGGGCGGACCATCCTAACTGGCCCTTTCCCCCTCTGGAGGGGGTGCACAGAGAGACTGGCCTGAAGGAGATAATGGTCCGTCCATGACAAGGGCACAGCTCTAATCTCCCCCAAAACTGGACCCCCCGCCTCAAGGCCAGAGTCGAAGATCAGGTCGAGGATACCACGTGGGTCGGGCAGGTGACCTCCTGGAACAAATCCATGGTTGCCATGACGTCCATGAATTCTCGCTCCGCCCCGACAAGGCCAGCATCGGAGTGAATGTTGAAGTCCCCCAGGACCAAAATCCTGGAGGAACCCAACACCACCTCCGACACCAGCTCTGCTAGAGCGGTAAGGGATGCTGCCGGACAGGAAGGGGCCCAGCACCCCTAGCTTGCCCCCAGCCAAATCAAACACCACATGGAGGGCCTCAATACCTAAAATCTCCCGAACTGAATATCTCCTAACAGGCCAGTCCTGTCTAAAAATGATCACTGCACCCCCTCCCCGGCCACCCGTGCGGGACTGGTGCTGCACAGCATACCCGACCGGAACAAGATCGGCTAAAGTTGGTCCAGCCATCTCGTCCAGCTAGGTCTCCGTAATACATGCGAGGTCCACAGCCCTGTCCGAGATTAAATCCCAGACAATTAGGGCCTTGTTGACAATGGACCTCGCATTTAGCAACACCAGCCCTTCCACGAGTGGACCTTGGACCTGACACTTCCCTCCACCCCAGCGGGGGACTGGTACGCTGCACCTCCCGCAGGCACCTAGGTCCCCTAGGGGTGCAAGCCATCCAGCCCCCTGGACCATACTGTCCACGCCCGAGAACCACCCCTGTAGCCACGCCACCCCCACCCCTGTCCACCAAATCCTGGACCCCAAAACCTGGCTGCTCGCCCTGTGGCCTCTCACCCCCACATTCCCCCCAAACTTACCCCCCAATCTCCCCCACCATCCTGCTGCCACCAAGGATTGACTGGAGACATCCCCCCCACCCGGCTTCCCTTTCTCACAGGGGGAATGTATGGCAGGCCCTGACCAGGGTGGCACCCCCGTCCCTTGTTCTACCTGTGGGAGGGGTGGAGCCAAGCCCTGTACTTCTGGAAGGAACTTGCTACGGGACTTTAAAGCCCAGAGCCCGGTGGCCTTGCCACAGGCCGTGTGGCTAAGGGCCACAAGGCAAAGAGTGTGACCCTTATGCGAGCCCTTGAGGAGCCATATGCCAAAATATTTGCTGGAAATGTGCCTGGCTGGGATTTGAATACTTGTAGGGATGGCTTGCCCACTCTTTCTTTCTAGGGGGTAGGGGAAAGGACCTGTGCCATTTTACTTGGCAGTTTATGGGATGTTGAAGGCCTGGCTATGCTCTCTTGGAGGGATGGTCATTGTGAGGGGGTAAGCTGGGTAGTATGTAGGACGATTGTTTGATTAATAGCCTGGGTATTCAAGGGTGAGGGTGGGTTCTGTTATTGAAATTTAGGTATCTGCTCCTGGTGAGAGCGGGGGGTGGGGCGTCAGAAATTGGGAGGGTGGAGTTGTTGCAACCCTGGAGAGGGGGAGGGAAATAACTCAAGGGGGAATACATCTGTGAGAGAGGGGCATGGATGGAGGGGTATTGGGGGGTGGGGTGAGAAATTGTGTTATAGTTTTGTGACTTTTTTGACATTATGTATTGATGGGGGGGGTACTGAGGGGTGGGAAATTGTGTTTTATTCCTGTGGCTACTGATAATGTTTTCAACACTGATGCTATATTGTTGTATTTTTTGTATTTTTATTTTGTTGTAAATCGCCCTGAGACGTGATCAGCGAGAGGGGCAGTATAAAAGTCCAATGTAATAATAATAATAATAATAATAGTTATTATTATTAGTTATTATTCCGTCCCCATCCCCACCCCCAGGGCAATCTCTCACTCTCTCTTTATTATTCCACCCCACCTCACCCCGGGGCAATCTCTGCAAGTTGACACCCTGTAACATCGGGTAGTGCCAGCCAGTGCCCGCCTGCCATTCCATCTACCTCACATGGTGCCATTAGGCCACTCTGAGGCACACTCTGCAAGTTGAAGCCGTGACTTTTTGTCAGGTAGGGATCTGACAGCTGAGATTTACACACAGAGACAGTGGCTGGATTTCCCGCTATACAGAACCAGACAGAGAAAGAGAGAGAAGGAGACCTACTTCTAGAGAGGGGGGGGGGGAGACATGCTGCTGCCCATGCCACCACCCGCCATCCACAACCAGAGAGAGAGAGAGAGGCTCCCCACTGCCAGAATAAGAGGGGGAGGGGCAAGAGAGGTGCATCCTGCTCAAGCTGCCACCCGCCAGAACTAAAGAGAGAGCTCATCTGTGGCATGTGCTCATGTTCAATGCCCACATCCAGCAGCAAACCCACCAAAATGAGACAGAAACACACAACATATGTGCCTGTGTGTCTGCAGCTGCTACCACATATCGCAATGACTGAATATAGTGAGCCCAATCACTCACTAATTCTCTCTCTCTCCTATGCCCTGGTCCTTATGGGGCAATCATTCGGGGGCTTCCCAAGGCTGCCCCACCCCCGTGGGGCAATCTCTCTGTGAGCTGAAGACACCTTGCTACTGGAGGGCTTAAAAATGACCAACCAAGAAATGTAAACAAGTATTATATATCACAATGCAGCTTCCCAAGGCTGCCCACTATGGGGTGATCTCTCTGCAAGCTGAAGATGCCCCACTACTTGGAGCAATCTCTCTGCGAGCTGAAGACGTCCTTGGGGGCTTCCCAAGGCTGCCCCCCATGGGGCAATCTCTTTGCAAGAGCGGGCAGTGCACCTGCCGATGCCCGCTGGTGCCTCTTCCAGAGCCTCTCTCTCTCTCTGGCACACCCACACCACCCCTGCTCTTCCTGGGGTGCTGTCTGCAAGTTGAGACCCCAGCATGTCTTGGGGATAATATACTACCAGTGTTGCTGCTCGTGCCCGCCCAGCATCTGCCTGCCACCCACTTGTTCTGTCACTGCCACCTGCCCCTCCTGGGGTGCTGTCTGCAAGTTGAAACCCCTGCACGTCTTGGGGCTAATACGTTAGGTAGGGATCTGACAAGGTGTATATAAAAAGAGATTCTGCTACCTGCCAGAAGAACCACAGAGGGATAACAGATGGGACAGTTCAAAATCGGCTCGTAACACACATAACTTACTAAATAATTTCAAAAAACGTTTTAACTATGAAGAAAATAAACATTTGAATTGTGTACAAAAAAAGGGGGAGGGGACAAAACTAAAGTTTCTTCTACCCTGTCCCCTGGAACATGAGGAAAAGGGGACAAGGAAAAGGGGACAATGGTCCAGGGGAAAGTGGTGTAGGGACCTCGGGGACCTCTGCCCCATACCGCCTTGCAACATCAAAGGCCCCCGATATTATTCCCTTCCAATGCACCAGCAACTGGCGGAACGCCTTCACGCCATCCCTTTTGGTGCAGATGGTTCCAGGCACTCAAGATAAGGGAGCAGCAGGCAAAGGTGTACGTCGTGTCATCTAAGTCATACCATGTAGTTGTATACATTATAGTGATCAGTTAGAGTCCAAACGTGGATACACAATATTAATACAGAGTAGTCACTTGTGGGCATGTATGTAACATGTATGTTGGTTTCCTGATCTTTACCACATCTACCCTATAGTAATTTGCATGCATTCCTTCTTGTCCCATTAAAGTCCATGAAAAAAGTCCCATTGACTATAATGGTGGAGGATTTTTCTGTCAGTTCTTATATTCCATGGGCATTGAATCAGGCTCTCGGTAGCTTGAATCTTGCTCCCACTGTCCCCCCCCCCCCTTTTACATATCATTAATATCTCCCTCTCCACTGGCTCCTTCCCCTCCACCTTCAAGTGTGCCAGTGTATCCACTGTCTCTCCCATCCTCAAAAAGTGCACCCTTGACCCCTCTAGTTATCGGCAGGTCTCCCTCTTACCCTTCTCCTCTAAGCTTCTAGAATGTGTTGTCTACTCCCACTGCCTGGATCTCCTCTCTGCCAACTCCTTACTGGACCCTCTCCAATCTGGCTTCCACCCCCTTCACTCCACTGAAACTGCCCTTGCCAAGATCACCAATGATCTACTTGTCACTAAATATAAGCACCTTTACTCCATTCTTGTCCTCCTTGACCTCTTTGCTGCCTTTGACACTGTCGACCACTCACTCCTACTGGACTCTCTTCACTCCCTAGGCTTCAACGGCTGTGTCCTTGTCTGGTTCTCCTCCTACCTCTCTAACCAATCCTTTAATGTGTCTCTTCCCAATTCCAACTCCTCCTCCCTCCCCCTCTCGGTTGTGGTTCCCCAAGGCTCTGTCCTGGGCCCTCTCCTCTTCTCTATCTACACCCTGTCCCCAAATTCATTGACTCCCACAGCTTCCAATATCCCCTCTATGCTGATGACACTCAACTCTATCTCTCCACCCCCCCTCTCTCTCTCCTTTTTTCAAAGCTCGCCTCATCAACTGTCTCTCTGATATCTCCACCTGGATGTCCCATCGTCAGCTCAAGCTCAACATGGCTAAGACTGAACTCCTTATCTTTCCTCCCTGCCCTTCCTCTCCCTCTTCCCTATCCATCCTTATTGATGGGGTCACCATCCACCCTGTTCCCCAGGCCCGTAGCTTGGGCTTCATCTTCGACACTCACCTTTCCTTTAAACCTTACACCGACTCTGTTGCCAAGTCCTGTCGCTTCGCCCTCCACAACATTGCTTGGATTTGCCCCTTTCTCTCTGTCTCCTCAGCCAAAACCCTTGTTCACGCCTTGGTCATCTCTCGCCTTGGCTACTGCAACCTCCTCCTTACTGGCCTTCCCCGCTCTCACCTGTCCCCCCCCTTATCTCCATCCAAAACTCCGCTGCTAGGGTCATCCGCTCAGTCTGTAGCTTCAACCACGTACAGCCTCTCCTCTCCTCACTTCGCTGGCTTCCCCTTCCCGAACGCATCTTCACAAACTCCTGATATTCACTTACAAATCCCTTCACAACCTGGCTCCCCTTTACCTCTCAGCCCTAGTCTCCTTACACGCACTCTCCGCTCCGCCTCTGCCCCCTCCCTTGCTCTCCCTCATCTCCACTGCTCCCCTAACCACCTTCGTCCCTTCTCCCTTGCTGCCCTCCATGCCTGGAACTCCCTCCCTGCACACATCTGCCTTGCCTCCTCCCTCCGCACCTTCAAATTCCTCCTCAAATCTCACCTCTTCCTTGCTGCCTTTCCCGACGCCTGTTAGAACTTTCCTTTCAATATTTACTGTCTGCCCTCCCCGCAGACTCCTACGTAACTGCAACCAAGCCAAACACATGCGCCTGAGACTTCGCATCCGCTTGAATGTTATTTATCCCTTGTCTCTCCCTATGTCCCCTCTCCTTGTCTCCCCCCTCCGTGTCTATTAGATTGTAAGCCATAGGCAGGGACCGCATCTATCTTATTATTCTGTAAAGTGCCAGGTACACTGCTGGTGCTATACAAATGTTTATAATAATAATAATAATAGTTGGGAAGTACTTTGAGATCCTCAGATAAAACCACATAAGGCCAAGTTATATCTAACAGAGCCCCCAAAACATTACTTTTATATATGCCAAAAGTGCTGAATTGTAGCCCTAAGAGCAACTGTTTAGAGATTTATGAGCACACTTCTACTTATAGTTACACACGGAATCTCATTTGCTTGCCAATGATAGCAATTCTAGAGGTTTTGCACTAGATTATTAATAATTTCCCTTCCCCCATGAGCGTGTGTATTTTTTTACTGCTTTCAGATATCGCCTGACTATCTGTAAATAAGCATTTAGCTAGCATGCTGTGTTTTTAAACTATTAAATCCAAAAAAGGGATTTTGAACATTTTACCGAAACCCATGTTTTAGCTTCTAATTGAAAGCAGGATTTGGAACTAATGGTTTCCTGAAGCTACTATGTGTTACAGAAATGTAAAATGCTTTTTGTGGTTTTAATTTTGCTATAAAAAGTAGTGTTAATGCTTATCATTTTGTTCAGCTCAGAAACTGCATCCTCTATATCTGGATTTTTAAAGTGTTTGCCTCATGTCAGCAGACAAGATTGTTTTATTCTTATTTCATCGTCTATTTAAAAAATCTTTTCTGTAATCTATCGTCATTTGTCTGCTTAGTTTCAGCAAACTCCAGAGCATCACTCCCTCTTCACCTATGTAATATAGAGTTTATTTATAATTTATTATCTCTGTTAGCTAAATTCCCAGCTGAAAATTTGAATGTTTAGTTACTTCCCTTTTCTTGAACTTTCCCTCATCTGTTTTCTCAACTCAGATTAGTGAATGCACCGTCAAAGAAAAAATTAAGCATTCTCGTACTTAGTCTGAAGACTTTCTGAAGAATATTCAAAGTATATATATATTTTTTTTAAAAAAATCCCAATATACTCAAAGCAATTATCCTTTCTACTGATAATGGTTTCAAAAAGATAATCTTGGAAATTAAAAAAAATATATACATTCAACTTTAATGATTTTCAAATACATAATTTACTGTGAGGGAACAGCCTTGCTCATAAGCAACAATGAAAATATGGAAAAATATTTCAAAACATGTTTTCAAAGGTGCAAATAAAGAATATTTAACTGATAATAATATTTACTTTCCTTTTGTAAAGAAAATACATGAGACCCTGCCAGGATTCTAGTCCATGAGATATGGCGAGGCCAAGACAGGCGTCTCATCAGTGTCCTACAGCTGGAGTCTTGGGTATCCATTCATGTAGGCATATGGTTGCTGGGAGTCAGGCAAGGGGCATAGTCCAAGGGTCAGGCAAGAATCAATGCCAAGAGATCTATGGGTTGACAGTGCCTGGAGGCACTGACAAGCCATTCCTATACCTCAGGTACATAGATGATATTTTCATCATCTGGACTCACTCTTAGAATTCCATTCCAACTCCAACAATCACCACCCATCTATCAAACTAACCTCCCACACCAGTATCAGCTTCCTAGACACCACTGTCAGCATGCACAATGGCAACCTACAGGCAGCAATATACAAGAAACCAACAGACCGCCCCACCTAACTCCACTGATCCAGCAACCACCCAAGACACACCAAAAAATCAGTTATCTACAGCCAACAACTCAGACACCACAGAATCTGCTCTGAAGAACAAACCCATGATGCTCAGCTTGCCTTGCTTAAAACTACTTTCACAAAACAAGGACACTCCAACAGAGAAGTAGACCGAATTATAGAATGATCCACCCATATCCCTCAAGAAAACCTGATAAAATACAGAAAGAACGAACCCTATAACAGCACACCCCTCGCACCTACCACCCCACACTGGAACCTGTAACTGGAACATCATAAATAGCTACAACCCATACATGATGGGGACAAAACCTGAAGAAAAATCTTCCCTGAACCACCTCTTCTAGCCTTAAAACAACCCCTGAACCTCTCACAACTGATCATCCGGCGCAAACTACCCAGGACACCCCAAGTTGCAATGCTTAACTTGTAAAAAAAATAATTGCTGGGACCCAAATCTGGCCTGGAAGCCACACACCCTGCACCAGAAGTCACGCTTCCTGCCCTAGAACATGTCATAGTATGGAACTGAACTCTAGTTTCAAGCATCTCAACTACTGGACCACCCTGCAGCTGAATATAAGGCAGGCGTTCTTGTGATTTAATCTATATGATGACCAGCACAGGAAGTGGGGCAGAAAAGGCATTAATGAAAGCCAAATAAACTTTGTTTTGTTTTTGTTTCCAATCCTGAAATGGCCAATATCAACCTTTTTCTGGTGTGTCTCATTTTTGGATGCACACTCCTATTGGGAGCATTTCTCAGGGCTCAGCCATCCCTTAAATCTAATTGCTGGGGCTGAGCCCTGGTAAGCCCCACCACAAATTAAGCCCTAACCCCAATATCAACAGAAACACTACCTTGCCAGGAAAGTAGATACAAAACCTACCAACACATTTCTACCATACCACCGTCAATACCCCCCATGGAAAACCATTCCAAATACAAGGCAACTACACCTGCAAATCCCAAAGCGTAGTGTATTTCATTCAGTGCACCAAGTGCCACTATGTAAGCTACATTGGTGAAACCCAGCAACCCTTACACCTATACATGAACTTACACAGACATACAATCATAAACCAAGTCACTGAATCTACAGTGGGCAGTCACTTTTCTCAGCATGACCATGCCATCTCTGTCCTATCAGTCCTCATCCTCAAAGGAAACCTACAAAACACCCTCAGAAGATGGGCTTGGGAACCAGAATTTATAACTTTGACACCAAAAATAATGGACTTAACAAGGACCTAAATTTCTCCAGCCACTACAAAAACTCAATACCTTACAGTCTACTGCATTTTTAACTTTTGCTAAGCTCTGTACCAAGTTCCTAAAAGATATCGTTCTAGTCACTTTTTCTACTTCTCTCTAACTGACAGACTCTGTCAGATGTATACTCAACCTTTGTGTTACTGTTGTGAACCCGATTCCTTTCATATGTGTATTCGCTTCACCTGATAAGCGGTTTCCTACTAGACCCGCAACATGTTTGCTTTAGCCTCATCATCTCTATGCGTTTACCACTACCGATTGGTGTTTGAGACAAACAATATATATATTTTACAGCACTGGATTAAAATGTCTGACTTCTCTCTCTCGCTGTCTTCTTTATCTAACCCCCTTACCACCAGTTACCGTGTCTTTTCCACTCCCACCCATTCCATGCCTCCTCATAGATACTTGCCCTACATTTGCTCAGTTTATATATTTCTGAATGGCTACACTACATGCCTGTGGAAGGGCCCTGTGTGGCCCAAAAGCTTGTTCATTCTCACCAACAGCAGGTGGCCCCCAAAAAGATATAATTGACCAACTTTGTCTCTCTCTCTGTCACTTGGGACCAACACGGCAACCACACACTCTCTCTGAAGAGGACATGAGACAGACCAAAGCACTGACAGGCCAGGTCACACTGCCTGCTTCTTCAGACCAAGGTCTTACTTTGACCCAGGAACTTAAATAAAAATCCTTGGCCAATTAAGTTGTGGGTCATCATCAGCAATCCGGTCAGGCAGTCCCTGGTGGAATCAAGCTCCCTCTGAAAAGGCTGAAGTCTGTAGTTTCCTGTTAGAAAAGCTTGGTAGCAGTGTGGAAGCTGTTCCTGTCTGTGAACCCAAAGGAGGGTTCAAGGTCACAATCCCCCTGAATCCTGACAAACCTAAACATTAAACAGTATTAGTATTAACTCAAACCTAAGATTTAGGGTGCAGCCATACAAGCTTGGGTGGTCCCAATCCTCACATGGCCCATGTGCTACACTTCAGGATCAGCATAGAGAGCAAGAGAGATTGTCCACCGCCCACCCTCCACCCACAGGATGAATATTTGGTGGCTGTCGGGCAGATGATGAATTGCATTGCATTGCACAGTAAGTCTGCCCAATGTGGATAAAGCTGCCCAAACCGCAGTAACCGTTCATGTGGCTGCACCCTTTGTAGGCAGCCTTCAACAAACTCAGAGAACTAGTAGGCAAGGTTCCATGGTTGGAAAAGGAAGTCCAGTAGGGTTGGCACTTTTTAAAAGTAGTAACATTGGAGGCTCAACTACAAGCCTTACCCATGAGAAGGAAGGATGGGAGGAATTATGGGTGCTTCCCACTCGTCACCTCTCCCTGCTCCCTCACCACCTCCTCCTCCCCCCAGTCTCCTCTCATCCTTCCCTCCTGCCTCCCTTGAGGAAATCTCCTCTTTGCTGTCTTCCTCTAACCCCTTCACCTGCCCTCTCGATCCAATCCCCTCCCGCCTCCTGACCTCCATTGCTCCCACTGTTGCGTGCCCCCCACCCCCCTTTTACATGTCATTATCTCTCCCTCTCCACTGGCTCCTTCCCCTCCTCCTTCAAGCATGCCACTGTCCCTCCCATCCTCAAAAAGTCCACCCTCGACCCCTCTGACCCCTCTAGTTACTGGCCGGACTCACTCCTACCCTTCACCTCTAAGCTTCTGGACCGTGACACTACTCCCACTGCCTGGATCTCATCTCTGCCAACTCCTCACTAGACCCTCTCCAATCTGGCTTCTGCCCCCTTCACTCCACTGAAACTGCCCTTGCCAAGATCACCAATGATCTACTTGTCGCTAAATCTAAGCGCCTTTACTCCATTCTTGTCCTCTCTGCTACCTTTGACACTGTCAACCACTCACTCCTACTGGACTCTCTTCGCTCCCTAGGCTTCTGCAGCTCTGTCCTTGACTGGTTCCCCTCCTACCTCTCTGACTGCTCCTTTAATGTGTCTCTTCCCAATTTCAACTCCTCCTCCCTCCCCCTCTTGGTTGGGGTTCCCCAAGGCTCTGTCCTGGGCCCTCTCCTCTTCTCTATCTACACACTGTCCTTTGGCAAACTCATTGTCTCCCACAGCTTCCAATATCATCTCTATGCTGACGACAATCAGCTCTATCCCTCCACCCCCCCTCTCTCTCCCCTTCTGTCCAAGCTCGCCTCCTCAATTATCTCTCTGATATCTCCGCCTGGATGTCCCAACGTCAGCTCAAGCTCAACATGGCTAAGACCGAACTCCTTATCTTTCCTCCCTACCCTTCCTCTACCTCTTCCCTGTCCATCCTTATCGATGGGGTCACCATCCATCCCGTTCCCCAAGCCCGTAGCTCGGGCTTAGTCTTCGACACTCACCTTTCCTTTAAACCTTACATCGACTCTGTTGTCAAGTCCTGCCGCTTTGCCCTCCATAACATTGCTCGGATTCACCCCTTTCTCTCTGTCTCCTCAGCCAAACTTCTTGTTCACACCATGGTCATCTCTTGCCTTGACTACTGTAACCTCCTTCTTTCTGGCCTCCCCCACTCTCACCTGTCCCCCCTTATCTCCATCCAAAACTCCGCTGCTAGGACCATCCACTCAGCCCATCGTTTCGACCACGTGCAGCCTCTCCTCTCCTCACTTCACTGGCTCCCCCTTCCCCAATGCATCCTTCACGAACTCCTGGTATTCACTTAAAAAACCCTTCACAACCTGGCTCCCCCTTACCTCTCAACTCTAATCTTACACACTTCTGCACGTACTCGCTGCTCCTCCTCTGTTCCCTCCCTCATCTCCCCTGCTCCCCTAACCGCCTTCGTCCTTTTTCCCTTGCTGCCTCCCATGCCTGGAACTCCCTCCCTGCACACATCCACCTTGCCCCCTCCCTCTGCACCTTCAAATTCCTCATCAAAACCCACCTCTTCCTCGCTGCCTTTCCCAATGCTTCTTAGAATCTTCCTCTCAATACTTACTGGCTGCCCTCCCCGCAGACTCCTACCTAACTGCAACCAAGCCAAGCACGTGCACCTGAGACTTCACATCCGCTTTAATGTTATTTATCCCCCCCCCCCCCCGGTGTCTATTATTGTAAGCCGTAGGCAGGGACCGTGTCTATCTTATTGTTCTGTAACGTGCCGGGTACACAACTGGTACTATACAAATGCTTATAATAATAATTATTATTATTATAAGAGACCACCATGGTTTGCATAAAGATCTTCTGAATGACCTGAAAACCAAAAGCAAAATACAAGAATGAAAGGAAGCATATATCAGTAACAGCAAGTATCAAATAATAGCACGAGCATGTCAGGACAAAATCAGAAAGACAAAGGCACATAATGAACTACAACTATCAAAAGATGTAAGGAACAATAAGAAGGGGTTCTACCAATACTTTAAAAGGAAGATAAGATCACCCATTAGGGTATCTAACCTAGTAGACATGGGAAATGCAGTAGACATCATATAACGTATCTTCAGTAAGACCTTTGACAGTCCTGCAAAACATTCTGATAAGCAAGCTGGAAAAATGTGGGTTGGATGGAATTACCATTAGGTGTAGTCCAGTCATATATATAAAGTCTATGTTTTTTTAAGGGGACCTTTTCTATGACTAGAAATCATTTTTAAGTTGCTTAGGATGAAATTTAGCCTGGGAGAGGGGATCACTTTTCTAAATTTGGTGTTTGGCCGCCATCTTTAAAAACTGTTGGGTAATGGAATAAGTTGCACAGGGATGTTGTGGAGTCTCCCTCCCTAGATGTGTTCAGACCTAGCTGGTCAATGTTGATAAATTGACATTTAGGGAAGGCTGATAAGATGATGTTCAGTGAAGAACAGCAAATTAATTTAAATAAATAAATAAATCTGTTGACCGGACACTCAGTAATAACTTCCTGCAGTCAGTTTTTCCTCCCTCATAAATGATCAAGCCAAACTCTAGCATATGACGTTTAAAAACTAAAAAAATAATGACAATTGGATAAATGCAAAGCGCTCTAAATTCTACAAAAATATGATAATTCAATACAAATTATAAATGAAATATGACTCTAAGATAGACTATACACAGGAAAGAATTTAATTTTTTTTATATATAAATAAACTTTATTATGTTCAGCACCATGGCCGATACATATAAACATATAAACATACAGACATAGGAACATATAAACATGTATACACAAAAAAACAGGGCAGTGAATTGGCAAAATAGTCAAACATGAGACAAATTAAAAAATTAAAAATTATTCACATAAAAATACTCTCTGGCTGCACACAGCAGCGCATCTTTGGGCAAAGACGGCGACCTGTCTTGTCCTATCCAGATGAAAGAATTTAAGAAAACCAACCTAGGACACCATAAATCTTGGTTTGTTCCAGCTGACCAAGGTGAAACAATGGGTGAAAACAGACATGACGCTAACCACCCTTGGTGGTTATTTATGCATGTTGCAGGGCTGTATTGGTGCCCTATGCAGCCCTGAAACATGCATAAATGACCACAAAGGGTGGTTAAAGGGTGGTTAGCTTCATGTCTGTTTTCACCCATTAGCTTACCAATTCTCAGTCCCAGAAATTAATTCCAAAAAGAGAGTTACATCTGCAGATGGGATCCTAGGATGAATAGAATTAGCAAAGGAGCTGAGTCCAAAATAAAGGGGAAGTGTCGAATTAGTCCACCTGTCTATTTATTGCACCAAATCAGAATTTTAGCTAATTTTGACAAATATAACCATGAATCTTAAATTCTGTAGCCTAATATTTTTTCACCTGTGACACTGCCTTTTTCCCCATAACATCAGGATGTAGTTAATTATTTTCCTTTTAAGTGGTCCCACATTCCAATCTCTTATCTATAGCTATGGCTCTTTTGGCCTTGAAAGATTCATCAGTGTGCCAACCTGTTTTCCGTCCAACAGTTCCATCCCCTGTTAGCACTTTCCTAGTAACGTTTTCCAGAGGAACTCTTATACTACAAAACTAATTCCACATCAAACATCTGTCTACGATGTTGTCGGCAGAAAATGTCCTACTTTGGAGCAAGGAGTTGGACTAGACAACCCTTGAGGTCCCTTCCAACCCTGCAATTCTATGATTAAGAACATAAGCAGTGCCATACTGTATTAGACCCATTGGTCCATTGATCCCAGCACCTGTCTCCAACAGTGGCCAGTCTCGGTCACTTGGAAGTAGTACCCAACAGGGCACAATGGGGTGATCCATTCCTTGTTCACTCCCAGCTGTTGACAGTAAGAGGTTACATTTCCCAAACTTACCTGGCTAATAACTGCTAATAATGAACCTATCCTCCAGAAACATGTCCAACCCTTTCTTAAACACAACTATGCTAATGGCCTTGATCACATCCTCTGGCAACAAATTCCACAATCGTGCATTGAGTGAAAAAATCCTTTTTAAAAATTTGTTTTAACTCCACTATCCGTTAGTTTCATGGAGGGTCCCCTAGTTCTAGTACTATTTGAGAGGGTAAATAACAGTTTCCTATTAACTTTCTCCACATCATTCATGTTTTTATAAACTATCATACCCCCTCAGTTGTCCCTTCTCCAAGCTGAAGAGCCCCAACTTATCCAGTTTCTCTTCATAGGGAAGAAGCCCGTTCTTATCATTTTGGTCGCCCTTCTCTGTACCTTTTCAATTTCTACTATATCTTTTTTGAGATGGGGCAACCAGAACTGCAAACAATATTCAAGGTGTGGTCGCACCATAGATTTATATAGTGGCATTATGATATTTTCAGTTTTATTCTCTATCCCTTTATCAATAATTTCTAACATTCTGTTTGTTTTTTCGACAGTCGCCACACACTGAGCTGAGGATTTCAATGTATTGTCCAAAATGACTCCAAGGTCCTTTTCCTGAGTGGTAACTCCTAATTTAGAACCCAGCATTGTGTGCATAAAGTTTGAATTGTTTTCCCCCTATGTGCATCACTTTGCACATGTCCACATTAAATTTGAACTGCCATTTAGATTCCCAGTCACCAGTCTTGCAAGATGCCCCTGAAATTCGCCACAGTACGCTTGTGTTTTAACTATTTTGAATTACTTGGTGGTGTTTGCAAATCTGATCACCTCACTCCTTACTCCCTTTTCCAGATCATAAATACATTAAACAACACTGGTCCCAGTACAGATCCCTGGGGCAGTCTACTATTTACTTCTCTCCATTGTGAAAACTGACCATTTAGTTCTACTCTTTGTTTCATATCATTTAACCAGTTACCCATCCACAACAGGACACTGCCTTTGATCGCATGACCTTTTAATTTCCTCAAATGTCTTTCTATTACTATTGTAAAAGGAAGAAGGATGTATGTTGGAGTAAAAGGACTCTCAAGCCTTTTCATAGTATGGGGAACATCTAGGGATGGGCAAACGCGGTTCGGAAGTTCGGAGTTTGGCCCGAACTCGGCCTGTTCGGATGACCGAACCCAAACCCGAATCTGAACACAAAACAGACCGAACCGAACTCAATTCTGAACGTCAAAATGACCGAACAGTTTGTGTTGAAAATACATTTCTTAGTTATCTCCCCTAAGCACCTCATCCTGTTTGTTTGCTAGAAACAGCAGGAGTAGACAGTCCGATCAGGGAACCTTTCCCCCGTCCACTCTGTTCTACTCCTGCTAGGACCTGATTTAATATCTCTCAGGCACAAAGAGATAAGAAACATCCTGAGGAGAGGAGATTAACCAGAGAGCTTCTTTCTTCCCTCCTGAATACACCTAGTCTTAGGACTTAGCATAGATGTAGGCCTTTCCTATCCTACATGTATTTCTTAATAAAGCTACTTAATCTTAAGCATGCTTCCTGCCTGCTTATTGATGATTAGCTACTCACACTCCTCTGTAAACTCTGCATTGGGCAAATCAATGCAATGATCTCACAGTCTTTGCATTCCAACAGGGTTATGGGCCCAGGCAACCAAAAAGGCAGCGCGGAGTGAGTATGATTGAGTGCTAGCATTAATCTTAAAGGCAGAAAAGAAAGATTTTAGTATCTGTGACCATGGATTCTGTGCTGAAAATCTCCATTCCTGAAAAGCTCACTGGAGCTACAAATTATAAAGCATGGAGCTACAATGCAAAGATGGCACTTGGAGGACTAGGCCTAAAGAAAATGCTGGAGTCCACCAGACCTACGGATGCAGGGGCAGCACAAGAGCTCTGGGATGAGAAAGATGAGAAAGCCGTGGCAATCATCTCAATGTTGGTGAGTCAGCGTTTACATGTGCATATTCGTGACAAGTTAACTGCAAAGGATATGTGGTAAGTTTTACAGAGATTATATCAAGGGAAATCAAATATATCAAAGATACAAATACTTTAAAGACTTTGCAATATGAGAATGGATGAGAGTGAAGATTTCTCAGCGCATGACCTGCTTGAACTAGTCAGGAAATTGGAAAATCAAAAGCTGAAATTACCAGATGAATTGATAGTGGCATTTCTGCTGAACTCTTTACCACTAACTTTTCAAACAATCAGTCAGATAATAGAAATGCAGGATAACCTATCTTTGGATGTTGTTATTCAGAAACTTGAGGAATTTAATATGGCTCAAACTAATGCACAGCCAGACATCCCTCCAGAGTTTGCTTGCAAGGCGGCTGGAAATAAGAAGCCTTTTGCAAAAACGCCATGATCTGCAAGAGTTAAACATTGCTTTAATTGTGGGGAAACCACGCATCTTGCATATCAATGCACAAAGCAAGAAACTGCAGAAAAACCAGTTAAGCAAGTTCCCAGCTTCTCTGCAAAGAACAAAGGTAGCAATGAGGGGGCTTTTAGCTTGATTGAGGAACGAGCTTCTCAGCTTGAAAGCATGAAAGGAGAAGAAAATGAGACTGCATCACATGATTTCTTTATTGATTCTGGAGCAACTAAAAATCTGATAAAGGATAAAGACAGATTTATTGATCTAGATAGGACCTATAGAACTCCTATACAATTGGCTAATGGAGAGAAAGTTTATTGCCAAGGAAAAGGAAGGGCTGAACTTCTATGCAATCTGGGAGATGGAAAGCAAATGAAAGTTTCCATTAAAGAAGCT
>QEPC01015112.1:92523-128878 GCA_003113815.1 Sphenodon punctatus | reverse complement strand
TGGCTACAGCTGGGAGGGGGCATGACACACAGGGAGCAAGCACACAAGGGAAACAGAGGGAGGACAATCCAACACCCTCACAAGCCCACCAGGTGGCGCAGAGCACTGGACAGCCTCTCCAGAACCCCAGGGGCCATGGGTTCAAGACCCAGCCCTGACAATCTGTGAGGGCCTTGAAGACAGAATGGTGCTTACCTATCTATTAGGATCGACTGACACGTATTCAACTGATGTTCACATGGAACACTTCTCCACTTTGGCCTTCAAAGTTCTCCAGCCCCAGGACCCACCATCAGGGTTCTAGGGCCCATCATTCCACTCACAGAGAACCATCTTTCTATCCACTGTATCTAGAAGCTTGCCTTTGGACAATTTGGAGCTGGCCCAGGATGATCCTGTACCTGACTACCTTTCGATCGGCTGCGGGAAACTGAGGCTATTGATGATCGCCCGTCCCTTCTCAACAACGCTCGCCTATCTCTTAGGATTGACTGTTTGTGTTCGCACATCCCTACGGATGACATTCCGAATCCTCTCCACTTCGCAGATTTGATCGATGGCGCATGCATATCCGGTTGTGCAACCTGCATTCAATGCCTAGTTCCTTGAGGATTTCCGCAGTGATTACGTATGCTTGCCTTCTGACGATTTGGAGCTCGGCCCAGATGATCTCAATCCTAAAACAATCTTAAACTTCTCTGACAGTCCAGGATCCTTGTTCTGTGGCTTTACCATGGATTACCCAAAAAGTGCAAGGGAACTTCCACCCTCTCCAGCCAGCAGGCACCTGCCCCTGCTCAGCCACCTTACCCCTGTCCCTTCATGAAATGGAGGCTATCGGCGATCACCCATCCCTTCTCAACAACAATCACCTATCTCTTAGGCTAGACTGTCTAAGAGATCCTTGGCCTATATGCTATCCATGTGTCTGCTTCTTCCAGTGCCAATGGCCCCCAGGCCAGGCCTATATGCTGTCTGTGCCATGATGCCATGGCATAAAGAAACAGCTCCTGCTGCCAGACCTATATGCTGTCTGTGCCAAGTGTTCTGTACCCCAG
The DNA here is from genome assembly GCA_003113815.1 of Sphenodon punctatus. NCBI lineage: Eukaryota > Metazoa > Chordata > Lepidosauria > Sphenodontia > Sphenodontidae > Sphenodon > Sphenodon punctatus. The sequence continues at coordinate 127,820 of QEPC01015112.1, read as the reverse complement.
GTTGCTGCCAAGCTCAAAGCCTGCCTCAGCCCGCCTTCTGCCTCTCATGGCAAGGTGCCTGTCTGTCAGCCCAGGTTGCTGCAGAGAGAGAAATGAGAGAGAGAAAGTCCACCCACTGCTTGAAGGAGAGACAGACACGATTCCACCCATGCTGTCATCTGCACTATATGGCCACATTGGCCAGAGAGAGAGGTTCCCAGCTAGAACGAGGGAGATGGGGGTTAGAGGGGAAGAGGTAGGTATATCCTGGCTGCCACCTGACAGAAACAGGAAAAACTCCCATCTGTGCTCATGCGCCCATTAGTCACATCCAGCACACAGCAAACCTACTGTAATGAGATGGAATATAAACACACAACGTATTATATGTGCCTGCCTGTCTGCGTCCCTGTACCTGCTGCCCTGCTACCACCTATCACCTGATCAAATGAAGTGTGCCCCATAGGCTTTAGGCTGTCATTTCACTATCCCTGATTCCGTCATGACCACCCATCCCAGGAACCATCAACGAGATTCTAGGACCATCATTCCAGTCACTGGGGGCTGCATTCCATTCCACTGCATCCAGAAGCCCGGTGCCCGCACGCCAGCCTGCCCCCTCCCTCCCCCAAAGCCTACTCCTCTGCACCCACCCGCGGATGCCCGCTGAAGCTGCTGAAACTAAAAGCCCCTCTGACCACCAGCTCCCACCGCCTGCTGCCCGCTGCCAAGGAGCCTGTCTCTTTCTCTCTGTTACACCCACCTACCCACTCAAACACAAGCCCTGCACCTCCTGAGGGGGCTTTCTGCTAGTTGAGACCCTGCTGCTGGCACAGCACATCTTTGGGTTAATAACTACGCTACATGAGGTGGCAGGTGTTGCTGGTAGGGATCGACAAGCTGTATGAGATTCTACCACCTGCCAGCCAGAACTTCAGCACATAAGGATAAAAGATTGGACAAGTCAAACGAACCTCGTAACAATAAACATAACAACTTTAATTAAAACTATTTACATAAGAAAAACAACAACATTTAAAAAAATGTTAAACATGTAAGCAAACATGTAAAGGAAACAATTAAACTAAGAATCTCTGCCACTGCGCCTGTCCCTTGGGAATTGGGGAAAAGGCAACAGCCATTGTGGGGCATCACAGTGCTGCGGGCCGGCCACCTGGGACTCCTCCAGCTCATAGCCATGGCCCACGGCAAACTGCACGGCCTTTGCCATGTCCATATGTCACCTGGAGACTGCCTGGTGGTACATGTGCACGTGGTCCAGCTCGGTGGAAACATACTGCCCATATGCCTCCACCTTCTTCTGCTCCACCTGGACCGCCTGTAAACTGCTCCACCAGGTGGTTCTCCATGGTGGCAACAGACCGCTGGACCTCCACCACAAAGTCCTGGGTGGGCTTCTGGAAGTTGGCCTGAAGGGCCTTGGCCGCTGTGTCCTCCCAGGACCCAGGGGTCTCCATGTCGGGGCTGGAGGGGGGGCTTATATGCCACTGTTTGAGGGTTGCCTTCCCCCCCCCTTCTGGCGCTGGGGCTCCACGGCCACATCAGAGTCTTCCGCCTGCCGCCTCACTTTCAGGCCATGCCTCCGTTCGATGTGGGTGATGAGCCCAGATGTGGTCCCCTCCCCCTGAATGTTTTCTGGCAGATCTAAAAAGAGTAGAAAAAGATAGGAACATAAGAAGTGCCATACTGTGTCAGACCAATGGTCTGTCAAACCTTACCTGCATTCTGTCTCCACAAGTGGGTAGACTGCGTGGCCATCTAATCTCTCTCTGCAGGGGACTTCCATTCCTAACAGGTCATAGGGCAATTCATTCCCTGTTGTGCCAGTCCCCGTGCCATACCTCGCATGTGGCGATTCCGTCGCCCTTGTTGTAGAACCTCCAGACATCTGATGTCTGGCGCCGAATGTCTGGGGGTGTCACTGGCTGTGGCAGTGACCTCTGCCTAGGGGTTCTCTGAGTCCTTGGCCTGGTCCTGGCAGCAGCGCTGGGGCCGGCATTCGATTCCTCTCTGAAATGGGAACACATTAAGGACACCGAAGTAATGTCATGCATTTATGATGATGCCTCTAGTCCTCCCTCCTTGGGGTGCCAGGGATTGCAACTAGAAAGCACATGCAACTCCTGCCCTCCCGGGGGTGCTAGGGGATGCAACTAGAAAGCCGCTGGCTGGCACGTGCAAATCCTGTGCTCCCTGGGGTGCTGTTTAGGATTGCAGCTAGGAAGGCCCTGGCTGGCACGTGCAAATCCTGCCCTCCTTGGGGTGCTTGGGATTGCAACTAGGAAGGCCCTGGCTGGCATGTGCAAATCCTGCCCTCCTTGGGGTGCTAGGGATGGTGATGGGAGATGTGATCCTGGCTGAAGTAAAGGAAAGACCCTGCCCTTATTTGTGGGTGCATAGGGACTAGGATGGCAACTGGAGTGTGGATACCCTTGCTAGCCTGGCACATGTTTGGGTGGGGGTGCTGCTCGTGCCAGAACCCCCCACACTACAGTACGCTGTCTGTGGCAGACATCCGCTGCCACCCGCTGATTCCCACTGTTTGTACCTGACTGAGGCCCACCACCCATGCACCCACCCGCACACCAGTGAGCTCGCTCTAATGGATAGAGCCTTTCTTGTCCTCAAAGGGGAAAAAAAAAAAAAAGGTTTACAAACCTGGCAGCACCTCCTGAGCCCGCCGCTTACTCCTCATCCAAGGAGCCGGGCACCATCACCGGATGGGTAGGGCAGAGACCTCTACCTCCTCCTCCTTGACCAGCAAGTTGGCCCCCAGCCGAGTGATCAGAACTGCAGCCGCCTTTTTTTTTTTTTAAAGCCACTCACACCTGAAAAAGTCACCCATAACACACACCAACACTCACCAACCACCCAAACACGCAGCACAGCCAAACCCAACACAAACACAGCCAAAACACACAAACCGAACAGCCACCCAGTCAAACACACACTCGCTCTACACACAGCTCCGCACGCACTCGAATTTCCGGTTTCCAGCGCGATTACGGCTTCCCATGCTCTCACGATCATTTTTTCCCCTAACAGCCGAACCCGGTGAACCACCTGAACATACGAACCCAAACGCACGAATCAAATGCAGCTGAACCGAACGGCCGAACCACGATCTGATCGCCCATCCCTAGCAACATCTAAATCAATTAATCAAATAAAAAATAGCTTAATAAAGAAATACTTCCCATCCCCCTTGTGATAGTGTGGAACATCTCACCACCAGTTAACAATCACATAAAAATCTTTGGACAATTAAGAAGTTTCCAAAAAGGAAAGGCAACAATGGAAGAGTACTTGATAAGCACTCCATGTATTACAGGCTATATTTGAAGAGCCACAACTAAGGAGATCAGCCTTCTTCAAAATTATCCAGCTTTTAATTTTAAAGTCTTATGCTAAACCCAGAAATTGAACCAGTATGAACCTAATTTACAGCAGGAGGGAATTTGTTCCTATAGACCTTTTTACCCCATCTAGGTATTTCTCATACCTACCACTCTGGTACCTATGTGACAGATACAAGAAGTAGGACTGCATGATTGCACTCTGCTCAAGATAATTTTCATGCCCTCCTTAGTTTATGGTGGCATTCTCAGGGGTTGTTTGGGAATGTTGAAACAAATGAGACAGTAGCCCATGAGTCAGATGCCTGCAGTTAGGTGGCCACCAGATGTTCACCCACTTCCACCTCAGGGTGGGCATCTGGCTGCTATGGGATGGGTTAGCTGGAGAAGGCCAGTGATGCAGTGTGGGCTACTGTTGCCCCACCCAGGCTAATATGGTGACATGGGGCTGCTCCCGTCTGGTTGGTCCATGCAGTCCCACCACAAGGTAAGGTCTGAGGTTAGGTCTGAGAGGAGCACACTTACCCCAGTCACCAAAGACCTGATTGCTCATCCCAGCTGCCAGGCAGCTGAACCGCTGATCAGGGGAGCCTAACTGAGCATGCTCACTCCGGCCACCAAACATGGAATCATCAAGTTGGAAGGTACCTCAGAGGTTATCTAGTCCAGTCCCCTGGAAATACAGGAAATCCACAGCTACAGCATCCCCGACAGATAGCTGTCTCGCCTCTGTTTAAAAACCTCCAACTAAGGAGAGCCCACCACCTTCCTAGACAATTTGTTCCACTGTCAAACAGCTCTTACTGTTAGAAAGTTCTTCCTAATGTTTAACTGAAATCTACTTTCTTGTAATTTGAGGCCATTATTTCTAGTCTTGCCTTCAGGGGCAAGAGAGAACAAGTCTTTGCCATCCTCTCTGTGATAGCCCTGCAGGTAGTGGAAGACTGCTATCATGTCTCCCCTTAATAGTCTCTTGGCTAAACGTACCCAGATCCTTCAACCTTTCCTCATAGGACTTGGTTTCCAGACCCCTGACCATCTTTGTTGCCCTCCTCTGAACCTGTTCCAATTTGTCAATGTCTTTCTTAAACTGTGGTACCCAGAACTGGGCACAGTACTCCAGATGAGGTCTGACCAGTGCAAAATTGAGTGGAACTATTACTTCTTGTGAGTTGGAACTGCATTAGCCTTTTTTGCAGCTGTATCACACTGTTGACTCATGTTCAGTTTGTGACAAACTACAATCCCCAGTTCCTTTTCACATGTATTGCTGCCAAGCCAGGTGTCCCCCCCCATCCTGTATTTGTACATTTGATTTTTCTTACTTAAATGCAGAACTTTACATTTATCTCTGTTGAACTTCATTTTGTTAGTTTTATCCCAGTTTTCCAGCTTATCAAGATCATTTTGAATTTTATTTCTCTCTTCTAAGGTGTTAGCTATCCCTCCCACTTTTGTGTCATCTGCAAATGTAATAAGCATTCCCTCTACTCCTTCATCCAAGTCATTAATAAAGTTGTTGAACAGTACTGGGCCCAGGACAGAGCCCTGCAACACCCTGTTCAACACCTCCCTCCAGATTTATGAGGAGTCATTGATGACCACTCTTTGAGTACAGTTCTTTAACCGGCTGTAAATCCACCTAATGGTATTATCATCTAACCCATGTTTTAGCAGCTTCTCAAGAAGAATAGCTTGGGGGAGTTTGGGTTGGGGGACTTTGTCAAATGTTTTGCTGAAATCAAGAGCAACTCTTGCTCTTGATTTGCTACATCAGAAGTCCTACATCTGATGCAGGGAGGGGGCTCCTCCACGCACCCCAATCAGCTGTTTCCTGGCCAGGTTGAGCACGCTCTTCCAGGCCACCAGATCAGCTGTTTTGTGTTAGCTCCTCTCAGGGTCCAATCTTTCTGCACAACAGGGGTCCAGGAATCCTGCTCCATATGGATGACTCCTTGACTGACCCGCATCATGGATGGACTTGTGATGGCAGCCCCCTGCCTGGATTCCCAGGGCGTGGGCTGCTGATTTGGACTGCCCTTCCTGCCAGCCCAAAGCGTGGCAGCTGCAGTGGCTTTCCCCAGGATAGGCAGAGGGTGCGGCTCACTCCCATCTTGTTTGTTTTACACACAAGGTCTCCTCAAAGAAGGGAATCATGAACTAGCTTTATTTTCATCTCTGGTGGCACATTTCCACAGCCTAGCTAGCAGACGCTGCAAATAAGGCCGTTTTTAGACGAGCGCGGCGGCGCCCGCGCTTGTTTCTTTAAAAAGCCGGCAGCTCGTTCTACACAAGACGCTGCCGCCGAATACGCGCATGCGCGGCCGACGCGCATCCATTTCCGTGCGCGAACTGACCGGGTCGGCGATCGAGCCTGGTCAGACGCGGCTGGAAATGGATGCGCGTCGGGCCGCACATGCGCGTATTCGGCGGCAGCGTCTCGTGTAGAACGAGCTGCCGGCTTTTTTGGAAACAAGCGCGGGCGCCGCCGCGCTCGTCTAAAAACGGCCTAAAATAAAACATGGTTTTATTTTGACCACATGCGTTAGGATTTGAGCTAGTTGCTTCTGATGGACTCAGTATCAACTTCCATCACAGCTATGAAGGAAATGTTAATATATATATTTGAAGATTTCACTGAGTTTCTAAAATGTATTTATGCATTTAGCGTTTTCTATGCAGATATACAGAAGTACTATTCATTAAAACAATCACAAAAATTACAGAAGAACATTGCCATTTTACCTTGAGTACAAAAACAGCATTTAGAAATGAAATTTCAAACTTTGCCCCCGCACACACAAACATGCACTCTCTCTCAGACACACACACACTAATAGTCACTGCCATCTGCTGCTGTATACTTTTCATGAGTTTTAACATTTTGTTTTTTACAGACTAAAGTTGTAAAATGTCAAGTCTCCAAGAAAATAATCATAGGCATGACAACCCAAATGTTAGCTCAGATTGTCTGTCTAGAAGATAGTTCATGGGAGGGCTATGCTCTCCTACTTTGAAGATAGAGAAAGTAAAGATACTGTGGCTTTAGCTTATACATTTTCAAAGAGCTACGCAGGATTTTAGCAGCATGACTTATTGATTTTAATGAGAATCATATGGCTGAAAACCTACACAAAATCTTTCAAAGTTTACTCTAACAGACAAACCCCAGGTTCTTTTGGAGATTAGCAAATTTTATTTAGGGAAGGAAAAGAAGATTTAGGATCAACAGAAAAACATATCTTCTCAGAACTTCAGGCCTAGATTAAATTTAATGAGAACATTGTTGCATTCAGAAGGGTGGTAACTATGCCAGTAAAACTGATGTCCTCTTTTCTGAAAATCTGAAAAACAGAAACATCAGCAGATTGTCATACAGACTTCCCAGTAGAAGTCACAATCTAATTTTCCAGTTTTCCTCTGTTCTGTTATTCCATTATGTTGAACATAGATGGGTATTTAAATGGTGCTGAGTAGGATACAGGATCAGATTTGGGGATTCAACATACATAAAACCTAACTGCCCTGGGAAGGACAGATCAACTATAGAGGCGTGGAGCGCCTCTATAGTGAAGAAGAGCAAGTTGTGTTAAAACCTTCAAAAATGTATTGCTTATCAGCTTGACATGGTGACTCCTGTTCATTTGTAATTTGGCCTGGAGGGTCCTTTGGGTAAGGGTGGGGTGATTGTGTCCAAGTTTGAAGCAAATTGGTTGGGAAACAAGAAAGTTGCAGCAGTTTAAGCATAACAGGAAAAGGGGCTTTTGCCCTCCACGTGGCAACTTTTGATTCAGCAAGGGTTGCGTTGTAGTGGTTATATCACAGTATATGGGGAAGTGTTCGAAAATTGAATTGTCCGGGCCTGTGTCTGCTTTTCTGTTTGGTTTGTCAATGTGTTCTTTGGTTTTTGATTTGGAAGGTGCTGAAGTTCCCATGTTATGCTGTGGCTGGAATGCTGCTGTCTCCCTGTTTAACTGCCTGCGTAGATAGAACATCATGATGTCAGCTTGCCATTATGTCAGCCCCTTGCTAGGGAGTCCCCAGCTGCTGGCTGGTGACAGTATGGATGGTTAGAGTCTCAAAGGGTAGCACATACTGTCCTGAATGCACTACAGAAGGGAAAAGTATCAGGCTGCTTAAAGTGGATGAAGTACTGTAAGTGAGTTTGCATGTGGAGAAATGGGAGGATAAGGGGGCTTAATGTGGGGGTGGGGAAGGGAGATTGTTTCTCTTCCCAGGAACATTCTTCTGATCTGGCTGGGAGGAATCCTGGACAAGCCCTTCGCGTATCACGCTTGCCCACCCAACATTGGAAAAGGGACAGGACTGGAGTGGAGAGTGGGAAGGTTCCTCCTAAAATCACACCCAACAGGGGATCAGATCATCCCATTCATCCACTCCCTTCCCCATTAGCCCTCCCTGACCCCCAGCCCCTCCACACATCCTCCCTCCCCCACTGACCCCTAGCCCCCACATCCCTGTCTCGCCCATTAACCACCAATACCACTTTCCTCCCTCATTACCCTCAGGCCCGTACACCTCTCTTCCTCATGAAGCTTCAAACACCCCTTCCTCATTCACCCCACACCCATATCCCTCTTTAACCCCAAACACCTTTTCCTACCCTATTCACCCCAAACACCCTTCCCCACTCATTCCAAGCCCCTCCACATACCCCTCTCTCCCCCATTCACCTCCAACCACCACTTCCCTCCCCTGTTCACCACAGTCACCCATATCCCTCCCCTCCCACATTAACCCCCAAACACCTCATTCCCCATTCATTTCAGCCCCCACGCCCCTCCTTTATCCCCTCCTCCTTCACCTCCCCACCACCTCCTCTGGATCTTTACCCTTCCTTTCTTCCTACCCTTCACCTCCCACTCCCCCTTTTCCTCTTCTCTTTTTGCTCTTTCCCTCCATACATGCACCTCCCCTTCCCCCTTTGTGTGTCTTTACAAGGAGATGGATAATCTTGCTGGCACCCCTTGGCCTTTGAGCCTGCAAATATTATTTTTTTCTTGGAAAAAAGTACTGACATACAGGGGGAGAACTTTACAAAAGAAAACTTCCCTTACAGAGATGGGAACCATTTGAGGTTTCAAATCCTAAACTGTCACTGTTAGGATTATGTAATGAAACTCAAGTTGGTAGCATGGTACCTGACAGAATGTAGTGCATGGCACTATAAAAACATGGAAATTCCATGCTTAAAAAAATCTCCCGGTTTAAGACAGTAGTTAAGGCTCTTGCAAATTCAACTATGCACCAAAAGGAATGGAAATGGTTAGTTACGGCTCCTGCCTTAACTTGCATGCCATGTAAGCAGTAAAGACATTGTACAGTCTCACATATTGTGCTCGCTTCCAATTTAGCCTCCATGCACCCAGACTTTCCCTTGATCTTTTAGCCCAAATCTTCCCCCAGCCCCTTCCACACACCCTCTCTCCCCCACTGACCTATATCTTTCTGGGCACAATTCAAGGTGCTGGTTTTGACCTTTAAAATCCTAAACAGTCTGGGCCCTACATATCTGAGGGACCGCATGTCCTACCAGGTTCCATTGTGGCCCCTGAGGTCGGCCGGGAGCACCCTCTTGCAGCTTCCATCTGCTACTCTTGTCTGAAGGATGGGGGTGCATAGGAGGGCATTCTCAGTTGCTACTCCAGTTTTGTGGAACTCCCTAACCCTGAGGTTCATATGATCTTAAGATCTTCTGGAGGTGGTGTAAATACTTTTTTAAAAAAAAGAAAAAGCATTTGGTTGGTGGGGATAGGGGTTGGTTGGGAAGTTGTGGATGAGGGCTGGGAGGAGGATTTTGGGGGGATGGGGGATTGGGCTGGGTCAGGGTTGGAGAGGGTTATGGGAAAACATTGATGGGGGGGTGGTCAGGGTTATTGTGCTATTTTTATATATGTTAATATGCTGTTTTGTAAGCTGCCCTGAGAAATTTTGGAAGACAGGGTAAAAATTGGAAAAATAAAATATATAAATAAACCTGCACCCATTTAAGTTACAAACTCCCACAGACTTTAATGGTGGAGGATTGTTCTGCCAATGTGATTGACACCATACACTGGTCAGCAAGATTATTTGAACAAATATGAACAGGCTCCCAAATGCACTGAAGGTAAAGAACTGAGTATGATCTAAACAATGCCCACATTCAGATACTTGGAGTCTGTTTTGTTTTTATCCTTTTAAAATTTAGTAATAAGCAGACTTTCAAAGAAGGAAAAGGACAGTTCTTTACCAGACCCTGTTGAATTTCAGAGATCTTCAATTTCAATAGGCTCTCCCCAAATATATAATATAAAACATAATCTCATATTAGCTATATCTACCTTTCTTTAAACAGTAATATTTTCTGATTGTTATTTCTGACATCAGTCATGTGTAGCTAAAATCCTCTTGGAGGACCTTCTGATAATCTAGAATGTGCAGACTTCATTTCCTGTCAGCAGTGCAGTTTCAAAGCTGTTACTAATAATCAGAATTGATAATTATATAGCTAAAAACAACTCCCACCTAACAGTAGTGCCTTTGGTATTCTGTGCATTGCACATTCAGTAAATATTTAATGATTCTTTTATCTTTACAAACAGACAACTATTTTGGTCTTATTCAATATAGCCTCTATAAAGGACACATACATATATGGGATGTTTTATTTATTTATACAATAATTTGTATCCTGCATCCTCCTGCACACTGGCAGCTTGGAGCAGCGCACAACATAAAAAAACAACAATAAAATGGTCAAAATACTACAGTATATAAAATATACATCATAAAAAAAATTTTTTAGCAGCAACTAAGGCAAAATAAAACCCCTCCACCCACACCCCTCCTCAAAGGCCCAGAAGAACAACCAGGTCTTACAACATCTATGGAAAGAGGGGAGGTCGAGGGACAGACGGGCCTCCAATGGGAGGGAGTTCCACAGCCAAGGTGCAGCCACCGAGAACCATCACCACCCGGTATTCCCGGGAGACTTCGAGTCAGGTGCCCCTGGCCGACCGCAAGGACTGAAAAATGACCCGGGGCCTGAGGTGGTCTCGCAGGTAAGCAGGACCCAAGCCATTTAGGGCTTTATAGGTCATAAACAACTCCTTGAATTGGGCCCAGAAGGCAATAGGCAACTATTGCAGAGTATGGAGCGCAGGTGTAGTGTGCTCGCGGTGGCCCATCCCCGTTAGGAGATTAGCAGCCGCATTCTTCACCAGTTGCAACCTCTGGACCATCATCAAGGGTAGCCCCACGTAGAGCACATTACAGTAGTCCAGTCAAGAGGTAACGAAAGCATAGATTATGGTGGCCAGATGCGAGCCTGAGACATACTTCATTGCACCAGATGTAATTGGCGAAATGCTCCCCTCGCCAGAGCTTCGACCTGAAAATCCAGGTGGAGCTGCGAGTCAAGGAGCACCCCCAGACTACGAACCTGAGTGGCCAGGGGGGGCAGACCCCACCAATGATGGGAACCACCACCCCTCAGCCCTACCCACCAACATCACCTCCATCTTGTCAGGATTCAGCCTCAGATGACTCATCCTCATCCAGTTCCCCTCAGCTGCCAGGCACTGGGTAAGCACCAAGACTGCCGAGCCTTGGTCTCCAGAAAATGAGAGGTAGAGTTGTGTATCATCAGTGTACTGATGATTGTCACAAGGAGATACTGGACTACAGGTCTAACAAATATGTACAAATAAAAGTTAAACATATATGTAATGTAAAAGCTGAGAACTGGAAACTCACTTCATGCAATGGAGAGAGACAAAGCCATGCCGAATGTGTATTCAGAAAAGCCTACCACCACCTCTGCAGAAACCAGGCAGATACCATTCAGTTGCAAATGGATCTCTTCCTGACTACATGACTAGAAGCACAGAGTCCTCCAGGCGGGAAAGTCAAACGAAGAAAACCTGGAAAGATATTTAAGTGGGGAAGATCTTTTTCCATCTAGTTCAGTTGGGAGGGGAGACTTTGCTGGCTAACCAGCTTAAGGACAAAAGGCCCAGTGTTACTACATCTGACTGAGAAGTGGACTCAAGTTCATGGACTTCTGTAGGGTAACTTAACTAGGGACTTACTCAGTACAGACTAGGATTGCATTATTTACTTTTGTTTTATTTGCCACTGTGCGTTCAAACTATCTTTGTTTATGTAATCAATAAACTCTCTCCTTTACTAAGAAGTGCTTTCTGTTGGGGAACACAGTCTAAGTATCTTGTGCCCTCAAACACTTGCAAACCCAGAGAGAAAGAGTCGGAGAACAGGAAGCTTCTGGAACTTGGATGATAAAAGGGTTGCCCCTTTGCAGGACTGAATCAGCTAGAGAGAGAACTGATTCAGGTGGACTGCAAGTGAGGGAAACTGAGTCACCTAACCCAGAAACATGGGGTAGTGGACCCCAACCCTGTGACAGTGGCACCCAATGAGAAGGGTTACACTCAGAATTGTGTACTAATGTGTAGAAAAGCATTGGCTATCATCCTAACAAGTGGTATCCTCTGGAGGGAGTAAATCCCAAATCTGAAGAGAGTGAGTTGCCAGTAAAGGTTAAACATATATGTAATGTAAAAGCTGAGAACTGGAAACTCACTTCATGCAATGGAGAGAGACAAAGCCATGCCGAATGTGTATTCAGAAAAGCCTAACAACACCTCTGCAGAAACCAGACAGAGACCATTCAGTTGCAAATGGATCTCTTCCTGACTATGTGACTAGAAGCACAGAGTCCTCCAGGCAGGAAAGTCAAACAAAGAAAACCTGGAAAGATATTTAAGTGGGAAAAATCTTTTTCCCTCTAGTTCAGTTGGGAGAGGAGACTTTGCTGGCTAACCAGCTTAAGGACAAACTTACTAAATCTGGCTGAGAAGTGGACTCAAGTGCATGGACTTTTGTAGGGTAAGATCCTAACTAGGGACTTACTCAGTACAGACTAGAATTGCTTTATTTACTTTTGTTTTATTTGCCACTCTGCATTCAAACTATCTTTGTTTATGTAATCAATAAACTTTCTTCTTTACTAAGAAGTGCTTTCTGTTGTCTCACATTTGGGAACACAGTCTGAGTATCTTGTGCCCTCAAGCACTTGCGAACCCAGAGAGAAAGAGTCGGAGAACAGGAAGCTTCTGGAACTTGGGTGACAAAAGGGTTGCCCCTTTGCAGGACTGAATCAGCTAGAGAGAGAACTGATTCAGGTGGGCTGCAAGTGAGGGAAACTGAGTCACCTAACCCAGAAATGTGGGGTAGTGGACCCCAACCCCATGACAATGACATCACACGCTGAACCCTCTCATGACCTCAGCCAAGGGTTGCATATACACATTGAACAGGAGAGGGGACAGAATAGAACCCTGTGGGACTCCGCATGTGAGATTCTGGGGAGATGATGAACATTCCCCGAGAACCACCCGCTGAGTTCTTCCTGCCAGGAAAGATCAGAACCATTCAAGAACAATTCCACTCACCCCTTCCCAGTTCCTCAGCCTTGCCACCAGCATCTCATGATCAACGGTATCGAATGCCACCAACATATCCAGTAAGATCAAAATTGATGATCTGCCCTGATCCAATTCGCAGCGTAGGTCATCGACCAAGGCCACAAATGCAGTCTCCATGCCAAACCCAGGGCAAAAACTAGACTGTGAGGGATCAAGAAAACTGACCCGATCCAGATGCCCCTGTAACTGCCAGGCCACCACCTGTTCAATAACCTTCCATAAAAAGGGAAGGTTAGAGACTGGCCGATAGCTGGCCAGGGAATCAACGTCCAAAGATGGCTTCTTGAGCAGAGGCCGCACCACTGCCTCTTTGAGATGGCTCAGCACCCTGCCCTCCCTAAGGGAGGTATTAACCACCCCCACCAGCAATGGCCCTAACGTCTCCCGGCTGGTCTTCACCAGCCAGGACAGGTACAGATCTAATTCACAACAGGTGACCTGAATGGTCCCAAGGTCCTCCGCCACATCAGCAGGCAATTCCTCTGAAACTGATCCCACAACAACAGACATGGCAGGGCTTCCCATACCTCTGATTCACCCACTGTCATAAGTGCAGCATTGAGGTCATGGTGAATCTGGGTGGTTTTATCCGCACAAAAGTTAGCAAACATGTCACAGCGGGCACTGGAAAATTCCAGTTCGAGGCAGAGAGAAGCCAGACTGACCAGCCTCTGCACCACCCGGAAAAGCTCTGCTGGACGTGACTTTACAGATGCAATGAGGGCAGCAAATAACTCTTTCTTTGCTGCCCGCACTGCAACAACATAAGCTCTTAAACTAGCTTTATTCTGCAATCGGTCAGCTTCAGTACGAGTTCGGCACCACCATCGCTCCAACCACCGTCCATCTTGCTTCATCCAACACAGGTCCTCCGTGAACCACAGCGACCCCCGCTGTTGGCTTTCTGGAAGTGGATGCTTTGGAGCTGTTCAGTCAATAGCCTCAGCCAACAAGCTGTTCCAGAAGGCTGTGAGGTCATTGAGTGAACGGTTATCGGGGTTGGAAGGCATTTCCCCTAAAGCATTCCGGAACCTCTCTAGTTCCATAAGTCTCTGGGGGCGGAGTCAACGAACCGGTCCTGCACCTTTCCAGGGGCAGACATGTGCCAGGAGACTGGTCCGGAGAAGGTAATGATCCATCCATGACAGTGGTAAAGCTACTACATCCCCCAACACCTGATCTCCCGCCTCAAGGATGGTGCAGAACATCAGGTCAAGGGCATGTCCCCCCTCATGCCCTTAACCCTCTGAGACAGTCCCATGGTTGTCATGGCGTCCATGAACTCACACTCTGCTCTCTCTAAATTGGCATCGGTGTGGATATTGAAGTCCCCCAGGACCAAAGTCTTTGGGGATCGTAAAACCACCTCCAATACCAATTCCGCTAGAGCATGTAGCCATGCCATGGTACAGGTAGGTGCATGGTATACCAAAAGCAGCCCTAATCTGCCTCCTGCTAAATTGACCACAAGGTGGACCTCCTCCATGCCCAAGATGGTCTGCACACGATACCACCTCACAGACCAAGTGTCCTTAAAAACAACAGCTACACCGCCTCCCCGTCCCTCTGATCTGGGCAAGTGCTGCACAGAGTACCCAGCTGGAACAAGGTCAGCCAATATCGGCGCTGACTCATTGTCCAGCCAGATCTCTGTAATACAGACGAGGTCGGCCGATCGATCCAAGATCAGATTCCGGATCGACGTTGATTTATTACCAACTGACCTCGCATTCAACAGCAACAACTCCAGACCAGGGGCTCTTCCAATCTTGATCACTGCATCACCTGCCTGGGGGGCTGTGCAAGGGACAGGAACTAAGCACCTGTCCCTCCTCACAGTTGGTTCTCTGCCTCCCAGAGAGACCAAAATTACCCTGGCCCATCACGACCCTAATGGCTGTGGACATCCCCCAGCCCCCTCCCCCCGGTGGTCGTCTTGCCAGACCCCCAAGGAAACACCCTCCCTCCCCTGACTCCTGACCTCCCTTCTCCCCCCAAACCCTATCCCCTCTCCCCTGGTCCCCCACAGGGGCCGCTTTTGACACCGTGGACCATGGGCTGCTGCTGAGACGGCTGCGTGACCTGGGGGGTCTGGGCGGGACCGTTCTAGAATGGTTCCGCTCATTCCTCTCGGGGAGGAGCCAACGGGTGGTGCTGAGGGAGGAAACATCGAGCCCCCGCGCTTTACCATGTGGCATTCCGCAGGGATCGATCCTGTCTCCGCTGTTGTTTAATATCTATATGCAGCCCTTGGGGGAAGTCGTGAGAGGGTTCGGGGTGCGTTGTCACCAGTATGCTGATGATACTCAGCTGTACCTCTCTTTTTCTACTGACCCAGACCCTGCTATCTCGTTGCTATCCCAATGTTTGGAGGCCGTGGCGGATTGGATGCGGCTGAGCAGACTGAAGCTCAACCCAGATAAGACGGAGGTGATGGTGGTGGGGAGGGCGAAGGGGGTGGTGGCCCCCCTGGTTGGGGGGGTTCGCCCTCCTGTAGCTCAGCAGGTCCGGAGTCTGGGGGTGGTATTGGACGCAGACCTGCGTCTGGAGCGGCAGGTGGAGGCAGTCGCTAAGGCTGCCTTCCGCCAGCTTTATCTGGTGCGTAGGCTGCGTCCGTACGTCTCTGGCCCGGACCTGGCCTCCCTCATCCATGCCTTTGTCACCTCGAGGCTCGACTACTGCAACGCGCTCTACGTGGGGCTTCCCTTGTTCTTGGCCCGGAGGCTGCAGCTGGTGCAGAATGCGGCGGCTCGTCTTCTTACGGGGACGGGTCGCCGGGAGCATATTACACCGGTGCTCCGAACTCTGCACTGGCTGCCGATAGTGTGCCGGGCCAAGTTCAAGGTCCTAGTGATGATCTATAAAGCCCTATACGGTCTTGGCCCCTCGTACCTTAGGGACCGCCTCGCCTTTCGCGCCCCAGGACGGCTCCTGCGGTCTGCCGGGGGTGCCCTCTTGGAGGTCCCCCGTGTTAAACGGGGGGCCACGATGGAGAGGGCATTCTCGGTGGTGGGGCCGTGGCTGTGGAACTCCCTTCCGGAGGAAGCTCGCCTGGCCCCAAGCCTTTTAACGTTTCGGCGGAACTGTAAGACCTGGCTGTTTGCCCAGGCCTTTGGGGGAGGGTAGGGAGGGTTTCTTTTAATCCCCTACCCTTTGTGTTGTCTAAGCCCTGTTAATATTTATATTGGATATTTGATTGTTTTATTGAATTTTAATGTATTTTATGGTTTTAATTGTTTTATGATGTGAGCCGCCCCGGGCTGCATTGCAGGAGGGGCGGGATATAAATGTGTTTAATAAATAAATAAATAAATATGCAGGGGAGGAGTCATGTGCCCCTCAGTCCTCCCCCAGCCCCATCAACATATACCCTAGCCAACCTTCCTATCCTGTAGCCAGCCTCCCCCAGTTCGAGGGATATATATAGAATACCCAGACATCACATTTGGTTTTATAGCTAACACCCACCTACCAATTCTGGTAATTAATAATGGCTTTGAAATTCCACTATTAAATGGTAATGAAGTCTGTACACAACAGTGTGGCAGGCTAGTATGGAGCCTGGACCTATTAGAAAAGGGGGTTTAGTGCCAGCGTCAGGTGCCACCGGCTAGAGAGTTACAGGCAGTAGTGGTGGAACTGTGCCTGGGATGCCTCAGCTGGGCTAGCCAGTAGTGGTGCTGAGGAAGAACACCTGGGCTGGGCATGGCTTGGAGCAGCCTGGGGCTCAGCAGACTGACCTGAGGCCAGTCTGGGAGAGAGCAGAGAGGTAGTAGGGGACAGGAGGGAGAGCTCTGTCTCCAAAAGGCTCTAGGGGGCAAGAGCTAAGGAGGGCGGGCTCTGCCCAAAGTTCGTTCCAGGAGGGATTGCATCTGGCCAGCAGGTCTGAGAGTCTATGGGGCCCACAGAATCCACACACAACTCAATGTATGCAAGTCCATAGCAGACGTTGTGCCATGCGGTGTTTGGGATTGTGGCCTGTGTGTAGCCTGGCTGCCTGAACTATGCATGTAAAGGTGAAAACTATAAATGAACTAAGGTGGAGAGCTAATTCCCAGGTGATCTGGTCTTATTGGAAGGGGATCCTACAAAGAATTATCCCGGGCCAGGACCATGCTATTACACATCAGTTATTAGAAGGCCCTTCAAGAGTACTCAATAAAAAAAAAACCAAAAAAACCTATAACCCCAAAAAGTCTGTTAATGATATAAATACTAAATATTACTGCTGTCAGAAATGGAACTGGAATATATGCATATTTACACACTTTCTGTGCTCTCTCAAAGAGATTTACTTTTGTTCTTCATTTGTTGGTATATCAGCCTAAAAATAAGAGTTTTGCAATTTGAAAGACTGTTTGTTCCTTGCCCAGGGGAGACTTCAGCTGGGAGTTACGACACCAGTGTGTTTCCATTTTGGATTATCAGTACTTGGGAACATCAATACTTGGAATAATGTGTACTGGGAGCCACAACACATTTCTGTCTAGAAATCTGAAAGCTAAAGAAGTATCTGATGAATAATAACAACCCATTTCTTTCACCATGATATTTTTCTGTATGTACTAAGTTAGTGCAAGTACATTTATGCTGACAGCCAGTATGCTAACTGTCTGAGGAATAAGTGAGTCAGACTTTGCAAACTAGATTCCAGTTCCTTGATGCAGAATATAAGCTTTAATTTACATCTAACTTCATTTCTCTTTTCTGAAGCAATATTTATCAGTAATTCCTAAACCAGAATACAGTTTGCTGTATATATATATGCACATGGGCCAAAAAACCCTCCACTGTTAAAGCCAATGGGCATTTTGCCATGGACTGTGGTGGAAGATTGCTCCCCTGATCTGCAGAATATGGGTATTTTCAGACGTTACGGGGCCCTTTGGCCCCGTACCGAAAGCAACGTCTTCGTTCCCCACCGGGGTCACCCCTGCACGGCCCAACAGACGTGCCGGGGGGATCCCGGCGGGGAAAGTGGGAGGGGCCGGGGCCGCGCGGCGCAACGTGCGGCCGCACGGCCCCGCCCCCTCCACGCACCCCGCCGCCCGCCCTCCGAGGAGACGGGCGGGCGGCGGGGCCAATGCGGCCGCCGCGTCTGGCCGATCGTGCCACGGCCCGGGATCCCGCCGGGGATCCCGNCAACGTCTTCGTTCCCCGCCGGGGTCACCCCTGCACGGCCCAACAGACGTGCCAGGGGGATCCCGGCAGGGAAAGTGGGAGGGGCCGGGGCCGCGCGGCCCAACGTGCGGCCGCACGGCCCCACCCCCTCCACGCACCCCGCCGCCCGCCCTCCGAGGAGACGGGCACGTTCAGGGGCCTTTGGCCCCGCGGGGGGGTTGAGCGTGGTTCAGTGTGGTTCAGCGTGATCTCGTCACGTCTGAAATCACCCTATGTCTCAGATAGAGGTTTCTGGTTCTAAGCCATATATTATGCACAAGGATTGACTTCTGTGGGTGTGTATGATGTGTACCTCTCAAATTTAGAACTGATAATTAAAGTAGTGCTGCATTGGTCAAACCCCTTTCTCTTTGACGGAGCTTGTGCCAAAGTAATATTTTAATTCCCAGGGGCTTCAATTTTATGGGGTACAGAAACTAAATTTCATTTCTTTGGCAAATATATCTGGTTTTTATGTGATGAAAACAATAAATAAAGAGTTTTTTAAAAACAAACAAAATTATTTATATATGGTATTGTTAGAATTTACTGTGCCTGATTCATTTTTATATATTTTTTTTCCAGGCATTGCTTGATACTCAGAATCTTTTGAGAGCTCAGATTACAAATTTTACTTTCAACCTGGGATTTTCAGGAAAATTTTACCACACAGGTAAGAATAAATAATTAAAATAACTTATTTAACAATTGCTATTGTTGCTCCTCCCACTTCCCCAAGTGGGAGGTGGGGGAGTTCCAGGGTAGCCTTGCTGGGTGTATCCCTTTGGCAGGAGAGAGAAACTGGAGATGCCTGTCTGTCTCTGCAGCCTTTTTCCCCCAGCAGTGTAGCATGAAGAATTTTGTCAAGCTCAGCTCTTCACTCTCACTCAAGACTGAAAACTGTCACTCCTAGTACCCAGCTCTGCCCGGCCAGTACTCAGCCCTGCCCGGCCACAACCATTATTATAAGACAAGAGGCTGGCAGGCTAGCTTGGGTGCGGCCAATGGCCCTATTCAATGGGTAATTTCATATGTGCCAGTGCTGAGCACTGCCACACTTTGATCCTGTCTGGGGTAAGAGCCCTCATCCTGGGCAGGATCTGGCCCCGCTGCTGACGGCAGCTGGGGCTGGGGAGAGGGTGGGGGGACATGTGGACATAGTCCGCATGGCCCCGCCCCGCGCTGCTTAGCACGGCCCAGCCCCCTACCTGATGGGCAGGTGCGGCAGCCTATGAGGCTGCCGCCCCCGCCCAGAAAAGCTCTGATTCGGTGGGCCATCAGACGTGACGGCTCGCTCTACCACAGTGCGGGGATAGTTTCCCCAGACCGTGGCAGAGCTAACTCCAGGACGTGTGCTGCAGGGAGACCAGCCCACAACCCGGCGTTAATCATGTCACGGTCTGGGGTATGTTTGTTCCTGCCCGCACCAAACATCTGGCAGGCGAGAACAAATATGACACCACCATGGATGGCCACAGGGTAAGTGTGGTCACCTGTGGTAGCATCATGTTTGAAAACACCCAGTGAGTCACATTCTAGGGGGCTGAATCCCAAGACAGAGTTACATTCCCAGGGGATTAGGGAGACCAGATTCCCCCATTTCCAGGGGTCCATAACACTATCTTTGAAGTTCATGAGAATCTGAACTAAATTTTATGGGACTTTCTGGTACAAGTTGGCATTCTGCTTCAAGAACACATGTACTAGGATTAGGTCCCAAAAACTGGAAAAGGGAAACAATGTATCTATTCTTAAGAAAGGGAATAAGGAGAACCTAAGAATGAGACTAGTTAACTTGACTTTAATAGCTGCCAAATTATTAGAACATAGCATAAAACAATCACTTACCCTAAAGGAAAATAGAGTAATCTGTTTTAACAAGAACCATAACTCTTTCTTTGATAATGGGATTAGTTTAGTGGACACAGAAGGTGCAGTCTGTGTAACACAACTTTAGTGAGGCATTTGACACATTTCCACAAGATATAATCATAAGTAAGCTAGGGAAATATGGCATAGATTTAAAAGACTGCCTTTCCTACCATGCCCCATTGCATCCCCTGTGGTTGGCCAGGATCGCCCTCCTGTGGGTTCCATCTGCCACACTTGTCTGTAAGATGGGGGCATGCAGGGGGGCATTCTCAGTTGCTGCCCCAATGTCTTGGAACTCCTCCCCCCCACAAAGGTTCATCCAAGTCCAAGTCTGAGTATCTCTCAGAGACGGTGTAAGACCTTTCTTAGTAGTAAACCATTTGGGGGTGGGATATGGATTTGGGGGGGGGAGGTTGTTGGGTAGTTGGGGTTGGACAGAGCAGGGTTTTTGTTGGGTTCTGTTTTAATGTCTTTTAATTGTATTTTATGTTTTTTATCAGCTGTCCTGAGCCTTCAGAGAAGGGCAGAGTAAAAATTAAATAAATAAATAATAATAAAAAATCAGATGGAACTATTAGGTGGATACTGTTAGGGATATGAGGGGTGAGGGGTTCTCTAGGGAGCCACAAACGTAAAAGGGATGTCAAGCTCAATCATACAAGGAACACACCAAGAAGGGGGCAAACTTGCACATGATTTCCCTCAGATTAGTCTGGGAGTGCTCCTCGATTCCCAGCTCCGCCTGGATGTCCAGGTGGAGACTGTGGCGAGGAGCGCGTTTCGCCAATTACACCTGATACAACTGTTTTGGCCGTATATCTCAGACTCCGATCTGGCCACCATCATCAATGCATTCATAACCTCAAGATTAGACTATTGTAACGCACTCTCTGTGAGGCTACCCAGGGTGACAGTCCAGAGACTGCAGCTGGTGCAGTCCGCCTCCTCACAGGTACAGGTCACCGTGAGCACATTACACCAATGCTCCGTTTTCTGTACTGGCTGCCTATAGTCTTCCAGTTCAAGGTGTTGGTTTTGACCTATAAAGCTCTAAATGGTCTAGGCCCCACCTACCTGTGGGACTGTCTCACTCCCTGGGCCCGGGAGCGGCCCCTGAAATCTGCCTGGGGCGCCCTTCTGGAGGTCCCCTGGGTATCCCAGGGGGCAACTCTGGAGAGGGCATTCTCGGTGGATGCACCTAGGCTGTGGAATTCCCTTCCAGTAAAGGACCGATTGGCCCCAAACTTCTCTTCCTTTCAACGCAAATGCAAGACCTGACTGTTCCACCAGGCTTTCGATGAGGGAGATGGGTGAGGGTGGGCTAGGGTGGTTGGGCTTGGTCTAGGACATCCCCCAGTTGTTGTTTTTTTATAGTTTTATAATATATTTATCATCACATTTTTATTGTATTTTATGCTTTGTTGTTAGCCGCCTCGAGCTGCTTTTAGCAGGAGAGGTGGGGTAAAAAAATCTGTAAAATAAAATAAATAAGATTAGTCTTATGGCAATGCCCCTGGGAGGGGTAACCAACAATATCATCACAGGGAAAGAAGCTGTCTGTTTAATGGCCCCAAAAGGACAGGAGAGAAAGAAATAACAAACCAAGAGGAGACACTAGGAGGGGTACATGAGGAACCTGGGTGAGGGTGGAAGGGAGTGTAACTCTGGAGGAATCAGAGGTAAGGAAAGTACATGAAGGGAGGAGTTTACTAGGGATGACTGAACAGAGAACAAGCAGAGAGCAACTGGGGGGGAGGTGCAGGGAATCGGGCATTCACAGTCATATAAAAGGAAAACAACCAAGTAACCAAAATACAAGAACAAGTAAACAACAGTAGTAACAATACAACTCACAAACATGGAGTAACTCTATGAGGGAGGCAGGTAAGAACACATGAGCAGCAACAGCAGCGAGAAGGGGAAGAGTGGCTGATTTACAAACTAACAGCACTGTTAACCAACAGCCGGCCAGTAGCCCAGCCAGCATTTAAATAGAGAAGGGGTAAACTCTGCACAGCTGCAGAGAGGAGTTCAGGTTGGCCAGGCAACTACCATCAACAATGTGCCTTAAAGGGGCTGCACCTATATTTAGCAAGCACCCTTCTCCTTTGTGAAGCAGCTGGGTTTCTAACAGATACACAGCAGGTTGAAAAGCCCTACACAGAGAAAAATTATTTAAGATTCGCTATAAAACTGGGACAGGAGGTGGCAAGTGGGGTTTTGAGCAGGTCTGTCCTGGGTCAGAAGCAGTTCAATATTGATCAGTGGCTTAGATGAGAAAATGTTGAATATGTTTATCAGATTAGCACATGACAAAAAGCTGGGAGAGTTTAATAAACACTTTTGAAGATAAAAATAGAATTCAAAATTATCTTGATGAATTGGAAAACAGGGCTGAAAACAATGATGAAATTCAATATAAGACAAATGTAAAGTAATAATAATAATAATAATAATAATAATAATAATAATTAATAATAAATTCTATTTTGTAGCTCTTCCCCAAATACTGCTTGTAGCATTTCATAACATAAAAATATAATAATAAAACTATATAAAAACCATTTAAAACATAAATTCATTTAAAAACGATTTAAAAGGAGACAGTACAGAGGGAGGGTAAAGCACATTAAGGGAAACCAGTCACCCACCCCTAGTCATTACTCCAGTCACCCACCCCTAGTGGAATCCTCAAACAAAGGATGGTTTCTGAGTACAGATAATCATCCAGACGAGGCCTAAGGAGCCAGAGGCACTGGCACAGGCTTCAGTCATCGGCATCCCAAAGTCTGTGGGGGCATAAGTGGGGTAAAATAGGTGCAGAGTTCTGCTTTTTTGAGCACTTGCAGTGAGGCTGAACACTAAAGCACAGTCAGTCACACACACAGAGCACTGAGCCAGCCTACAAACCACACAATATCTAGCCATGGTGGGGGCTGTGCACCTTGTAAGGAGCTTATATTTACTCTCCAGTGCCCACCCCCAAGCCTCCCTGATTGCAGGGATTGCAGTTATTGGGTACTGGCAAGCTGGAAGCCTGGGAAGCATCTCCAGAGAATAAGTCTATACCAGAGATTCTCTTATGTTTTTCACAGTGGTACAAGGTGGGTTCGTGATGCCAATTGGCCAGAAAACATGTCAATCATATATCCCCATTCTGTGCTGTGCCCACACCAAGGCCCCCTGCTTGTTGGAAGCTGGAAGCATCTGCTTAGGAAAGAGCCAATAAGAGATTCTCTAATGTCCTTTATCACCATGCTGCAGGGTGTGTTTGGGATGTCAGTTGGTCAGCCTGGATGTGTCATGTCTCATGATTGCTGGGATGCTTCCCCCTTCCCTCTGCCTTGCTGCCTGAATTCCATCTTATATTTTGAAATTTTTGATTTTGTCCCAAACTTTTCAGGACCTGTATTGCATGACTTCTGTTAAAATCACAAATCTTCAATTGCTTATAAAATTGGGTTCCTTTATCCAAACTTTCTGAAATTTGGCAGGGATGATCCCTTGCATTAGGGGTATACCAAGTCCAAGTTATATATTGGATGGACAAAAATGTTTCTACAGTTGGAAATGTGTGCCCAAACCACAAAATATTAATTGCTTATAGAATCTGAACCTGTTATCTAGTCTTTCTGAAACATGGTCCAGGTAATCTTTTATGCTAGGGGTATACTATATCCAAATTGTATCCAAATAGGAGTGGTGGAAAGGAAGTTACAGCCATAGATGCTTAAAAACCATAATGCTTATAAAACCTGGACCCTACATCCACTTCTTCTGGAAATTGTCAGGCTTGTTCCCTTGGGTGATCGGTATATTTTATCCAAATTTCATTAAAGGTGAACACAAAACAAAAATGTTACAGCCTAAGGTATGTGTCCCACAGCCAGAAAAAACAAAATAATTACAAATTCAAAAATTTTGTTATTATTTTGTTATTATTAAATTAATGTTTGTAATTTTAATGACAATAATGAAAAGGCCAATTCTGTTATTGTAATTATACTTATGAAAACAAAATGCACATCCTTACCAGGGTCTTTTCCATCAGGGTCCTGAAAATCAGCAGCACAATCTTAAATTCAATCCACTGCTCTATAGGCAGCCAATGCAGAAAACGTAGTGTGGGCATAATAGGATTACAACTGCCCAAACTGGTAAATAATGACTGGTTTCTTGAAAAGTATGTACAAATATCATTCTTCAGATTAACAATTTACCTTTCTCCTGAGATAATGCCTAGAGATTAATGGTTTCTGTTCCTAGGGAAATATTTCATTGCTATTGTCTCATAAACTGGTAACAGCACACCACAGCACATTTCAGCATTTCTGAATGTAAAATTCCAAAATAAACTGAAGGAAACCTTGCAATTAGGGATGTGCGAACGTGGTTCGGACGTTTAGTCCGAACTCGGCCTGTTTGGACGGCCAAACTGAACACCCGAACTGAACACCCGAAGTCCTGAACGGTTCGGTTGCATTCGGATGAGTTCGGTGGCGTTTGGGCAGGAAAAACGTGACTGGCAGGCCCAGGGAGGGAGGCAGCTGAGGAGCAGACATCCTGGAGAGGCTTGGACTAGCAACCAGCCTGCCCAATCACCATCCCTCTTTTCCTCAGACCACTGGCTTCACAGTCTGCGATTGGCCACAGGCTAGGCTGCACGGAACCAATGGGGCTTGTGGTAAGACGGGCGCAGCAAGTAACAAAAGTCATTGCCCTCCCTCCTTCCAACTCCTTCTGAGCTAGCCACTTATCCTGTCAGCAGGCGTTTTCAGAAGTCTCCCTCTCCTAGCAGTTTGTGTTCCTCCCAATCCATTGCCATCCTCCTCCTATTTCACCCATTTCCACACATTTACCTCCATAGTTTCATTTATTTAGATTAGATTAGATAAATTTAGGGGTTGTTTGTATTTTTTACCCCTCCCTGTGTTCTTTCTCCCTATCCTCCATTGAATCCTTCCCTCCTCCCTGTATACATTCCATGCCTGATTCCCGTCCCCTTTTTTTGGATTTATTTAGAGTAGCATTAGATTGATTTAGGTTTCATTTCAGTTTTGTACCCCTCCCTGTGTTGTTTGTTGTTAGTTGTAGGAGTTAGCTTAGTTATAGAGATAGATAGAGATAGTGTGTAGTGATTCAATTTTAATATTTTATAGTGTGTTTGTAGGACCAGGCCTTTGTAGATATTAGATAATATTCCATTTAGTTCCATAGGTTTTAGAATAGTTAGCAGTTAGAGTTAGTGAAGATATACATAACATTAGATTGCCAATTTGAATAAATAAATGAAAAAAATATAAAATCTTCATGTGCATTCTTTGGGTGGGAAAAATGGAGAAGGGAAGCAGGAGAGACCAGTCTGCTGCCCGTAAGGCGGGCAATTGGACACGTGACAGAGGTGGCAGGGGCCGTGGCAGCAGGCAGCAGCAGCAGCCCGAGCCCATCACCACGTCCCAAACTGCACAGGCCTGATTTTGGCAGTCAGGCTTCAGAGGGTCCCAGCAGTGGCACTAGGGGTGTGGTTCGGCAGCTCCACTGCCACGCAGGGCACTAGAAGGCCTGCACTCCAGGAGACTGCGGTTGTCTCTGCTGCGGCTGCAGGAGCAGGTGCAGGTGCTTCGGGGTCGGATGTTCCTCCAGGGCCACCAATGTCCCCAACCCCCATTATTGAGGTGATCCGTAGCAGTCCAGGGCTGGTGGATCCCACCCCGGCTGCTAGAGGCAGGGCCCAATCCCCTGGCAATGGCAGCAGGGAGAGGAGCAACAGCAGCAGCAGCTATAGGGGGCACAGGGAGAGTGACAGCAGCATGGTGGGCAGCTGATCCCTTCGCAGGACTACACTCTGATTGGGGACAGCGAGGCAGACACTAGTCCTGAGGAGGAGATGTCTTGTGCTGAGGCGATGGATGTCCCTCCGAGAGCTGTCGCCACCATGTTCTGCCCCTTCCAGCAGCACTTTCAGCGGTGCGTCACCCGGTGTGGACTAGAAGGCAGGAAGGGGCAAGAAATCCTCTGTCTGGGCGCATTTTAAGTTGGTGCGGGTGGATGATCCCAGGGAGGTGCAGTGCACTTTGTACCAGAAGGTGGTGAAGCATGGGCAGGTGCTCACCAGCCATGGCACAACTGCCATGGAGAGGCACCTGAAGGGATGCCACAGCACTGTGCTGCTAAGCGGGCAGGCAGGGGCAGTGGATGCTAGCGGGTTCCTGACTGCAGCGGCCAATCGTCTGCCTCCATCAGCAGGCAAGCTTCCTGCCTCTAACAGCTGCCTTTAGCAGCAGGAGCGATATTGCTGCTATGGGGGAGGAGCAGCAGCAGCAGCAACATCAGTGCACCATAGAGGAGCTGGGGTGGGGGCAGCTGCCAAGTCCATTGGCAGCTGCAGGACATGGAGGGCGGCGTGGCTTTCCACTGAAAGCCACGCGCATGTTGGGGGAAATGATAGCGCTCAACGGGTAGCCCTTCTTGGTAGTCGGGGACATGGGGTTTAGGCACCTGATTGGCTTCCTGGCCCCCAGTTTAAGCTGCTCTCGTGCACCACCCTGAGTCAGCAGGTGGTGCCAACCTTGTACCGGGCTTTAAAGGAGCGGGTGAGGGAGCAGCTGGCAGGGGCAGGTGGCACTGTCCACTTCACCACAGACCTGTGGTCGAGTAGGAATGCGCAGCACGCCTACCTGGAAGTGACAGCGCACTGGTGGCAGAACCCAGAGGCAGCGTTTGGCAGTGGCAGAAGGGATCCCAAAGCAGGATATAGGTGGGCCCTGCTTCAGGCAGAAGTCATGGATGGCCCCCACACCGCTCGGAACATCGAGGCAGCCCTGACTGCCATGGTGAGGGAGTGGGTCACATCAGGTGCACTCTTCACCAAGGGGTGCGTGGTGACGGGCAACATGGCCAACATATTGAGGGCAGTCCGCGAGGGGGGCTTCACCAGCATCCCTTGTGCCACACACACCCTTCACCTTGTGGTCAGGGATGCTCTGGGCATGGGGGAGAAGGGGATTGGGGCAGGCACCCTTAGGACCCTGATTGATCAGGGGAGGAAGCTGGCTGGCTTCTTTAACTGGATCGTGAAGGACAGCGACTTCCTCTGGGCGAAGCAGGCCGAGCAAGGCTCCCCAGTGCTGGTGCAAGATGTGTCCACATGGTGGAACTCTACATTCATGATTCTTGAGTGGCTTCTTGAGCAGAAAGCTGCCTTGCATCAGGTGCAACTGGTGACGGACAGCGGGGAACCTCCATGGTACGATGGGGAGGAATGGGTGATCCTGGCTCACACAGTCTTCGTGCTGAGACTGTTCCTGGCCGTGACAGAGACCATCAGCTCCTCCATGACCTCCATCAGCCAGGTGACCCCTCTGGTCCAAAGTCTCCTGAGGAGGCTGGAGGAGCTTCTCCAGGGGCGGGATTGTGGGGTGAATGAGGGGGTTGGCCTGGTGCAGCAGCTGAAGGCAGGGCTGAAGGTGCAGTTTGATGAGCTCCTGAAGTGGCCGGAATACATTTTGGCAACCATGCTGGACTCCAGTATCAAGTGCAGCATGGCACACCAGACAGGGCGGGGTCTATCCCTGCCTCCAGCCCTAGCAGTAGCAGCGCCAGCAGCAGGCTGAGCAGCAGCAGCACCCCTATTGCCAGCAGCAGCATCTTGTATGTGCAGGACACTCTGGCGAGCATGGGCTTGTGCACAGCAGGGCAGGCAGTGTGGCTGAGGGCAGTGGTGGAGGTGGTGCCTAGGCAGAGTTACATGAGGGAGTACAACAGCGCCTCAGCAGCAGTGGAGAGATTCCTGGAGGAGGAGCTGTGCATCGAACCCAGCAACGATTACCTGGCCTGCTGGGCTGGCAAGACCAATGTGGGGCCGGCCCTGTCCAAAGTGGCCAAGGGTCTGTTGTCATGCCCACCAACGAGTGTCCCCAGTGAGCGGGTGTTCTCCATGGCAGGGGACGTTTGCTCGACACACCGCCTGAGATTCGGGGCCACGTTGGTGGTGCAGTTGTTGTTCCTTAAGGTGAACCTTCCACTGCTGGGATTCCCTGAGCTTCCCCTGAACATGGATTTATGATGCAGTGGCACACGCCATCCCATGCCAGGGGCAGTCTTTGGACAGGGCTCCTCCTCAATCTGGACTGCTGCTTCTGAGGTGCTGTCTCTCCCTCCCAATGCCCAATGCCCATCTTGCCTCTCTCTCTGCCTTTCTAGAAGGCCTCGGTCAGCCTATCTGACCGACCTCACAACGCAGGGTGGCATTGGGAACCAGTAAGCCTGCCAGCCAGCCTCTGACTAGATGATCTCGGCCCACCTATCTGACTGACTCTCTCTCTTTCTTGCTGCACAGTCTTCGTCAGCCTGATCAAAGCCTGCCTCAGTCTGCCTTCCCATGCTCATGCCACGCTGCCTGTCTGCCCGCCTGCCCAGGTGGCCAAGATCAAACCCTGCCTCAGTCTGCCTTCCCATTCTCATCTCATGCCACACTGCCTGTCTGCCTGCCTACCCAGGTTGCCAAGATCAAAGCCTGCCTCAGTCTGCCTTCCCATGCTCATGCCAAAGTGTATGTCTGCCCGCCCTGTGGGCAAAGCTGAAGCCCTGCCCCAGCCTGCCTACTTCTCATGCCAAGGTGCCTGTCTGCCTGCCCTGGCAACCCTGGGTGATGTGGCCCACTGGCCTAGTAATCCCGCTGCTGCTGTCTGCTGGTCCATGAGTGCTCTGCCCTGGCAAATCCAAATGTGCCCACGCAATCCTGCTGCTGCCGTCAGCTGCTGTATGGGAGCTCTTCTCTGGCAAATCCTACCATCCTGGCTCCATGGGTGCTGCGCTTAGGCAAATCCTGCTTCTTCCGACTCTGCTGTTCCACGGGTTCTGTGCCCGGTCTATCCAATGTCCGCTGCTGCTGCCAATACTGCCTCTGCTGTCTGTGCCATGGGTTCTGTGCCCCGGCAATCCAATGTCCGCTGCTGCTGCCAATGCTGCCTGTTCCACGGGTTCTGTGCCCAGTCTATCCAATGTCCGCTGCTACTGTCAATGCTGCCTCTGCTGTCTGTGCCATGGGTTCTGTGCCCTGGCAATCCAATGTCCACTGCTGCTGCCAATGCTGCCTGTGCCACAGGTTCTGAGACCGGACAATCCAAGGTCTGCTGCTGCTGCTGCCACCAATGCTGCCTCTGCTGTCTGTGCCATGGGTTCTGTGCCATGGCAATCCAATGTCTGCTGCTGCTGCCAATGCTGCCAATATTGTCTGTGCCATGGGTTCTGTGCCCCGGCAATCCAATGTCCGCTTCTGCTGCCTCAGCTGTGCCATGGGTTCTGTGGTCGGGCAATCCAATGTCTGCTGCTGCTGCTGCTGCTGCCAGTGCCACCTTTGCTGTCTGTGCCACGGGTTCTGTGCCCCGGCAATGCAATGTCCGCTGCTGCTGCCAATGCTGTCTGTGCCACAGTTTCTGAGACCGGGAAATCCAATGTCTTCTGCTGCTGCTGCCAATGCTGCCTCTACTGTCTGTACCACAGGTTCTGTTCTGTTCTGTAGCCTACATTCCAGACAGGGAAGGCTGTCATTCCACTATATCCAGAAGCTGCCACTCCAGCCCCAGGAACTACCATCAGGGTTCTGGGGCCTACATTCCAGGCAGGGAGGGCTGTCATTCCACTTCATCCAGAAGCTGCCACTCCAACCCCAGGACCCACCATGAGGGTTCTCGGGCCGTCATTCCTGGGCCGTCATTCCACTCATGGGGAGCCATCATTTCACTGCATCTAGAAGCTGCCACTCTAGTCCCAGGACCCACCATCAGGTGGAGCTGTCATTCCACCGCATCAAGAAACAGCCAGCCACTCCAGCCCCAGGACCCACTGTCAGGGTTCTGGGGCCTACGTTATAGTCAAGGGTTAGGGTTATTCCATGGCATGCCAATACAATGTCCGCTTCTGCTGCCTCTGTTGTGCCATGGGATTTGTGCCCTGGCAATCCAGTGTCTGCTGCTGCTGCTTCCTCTGCTGTGCCATGGGTTCTGCTACTGGGAAAGCCAATGTCTGCCACTGCTCTGCCGATGCCTGGCAGCCTGCAATGCCCGGCCAAGTAGGGGTGCCAGGACAGCCACCAAGCCCCAAGCCTTCTTGGCCTCTGCTGCTGCTGCTGTTGCCGCTGGGTCTCAGATGGCCAGTCATGATGCCACGGGCACCCCGGGGGGCTAAGCGCCAAGCCTGCCTGTCCGGGCAAGCCGGGGTGCCAAGCGCCAAACCTTCCCAGTCTCTGCTGCTGCTGTGTCTCTGATGGCCTGCCATGCCCCCACGGGTCCCCCTGGAGCTCCCAAGACTTTGCTGAGGCCAAACTTTCGGAACGTTTGGGGTGTCTGAACTTCATGGGACCAAACACGCAAACCCGAACTAGGTTTTCGGACCAAACGGTCGAACATCCGAACCCCGTTCTGTTTGCACATCCCTGCTTACAATGTTCATGATACTGAAAAATGTTATTTGTATCTTTCCTTAACTCATATGAATTAAGTTTGGAGGGGGGGGGTGATTATGGATGAGAAAGGTTTGCTAAGAAATTAAGTGTTTGAAAAATCATCAAGCCTTTTTTTTAAAAAAAATGGCTGCATTTTCTATTCATCTTTATAAGTAATAAGTCTGATTTTCAAAACTACAGAACACTTGTCAAAAAAGACAATTAAGATATCTGCACTGTGGTTCATGCTCATGTTTGTGGCTAATTTTATTTAAGAGAGTTTTAGTTGAGATATATTATGGCCACCACACTCCCCTAATCAACTAAACTGGTTATTCCTTTTTGATAGAGTAACTAGTTTAGTGCCTAAGGGAAATGCTGTGGACATAATATATCTTGATATATGCAAAGCATTTGGCAGTTTCACATGAGATTCTCACTGAGAAGCTTGCAAGGTTGGGCTGGAAGTCTCTACAACAAGGTAGATTCACGGCTGGTTGAAGAACCAATGGCTGTTTTTACACGGACAGCCCCCCCAACCCGCTCGGTGTTCAGGTGTCGGGGGGGAGGGCATCCATGTAAACAGCCAGCAGTGGGTGGGTGGGGATGGGTGTTTGCTTAATGGGTGGGGGTGCATGCGTGCTCCCGTGCACTACCCACCTCCACCCATCACCCACCCACCCACAGAGCCCTCCAGAAAACCAGAGGAAGCCCCGTGGGTGGAGATGGGTGTGTGTCCATGTAAAGGAACACACACACACACCTCCACCCACCGTGCCAGAACACCCATCCTACCACCACCACCACCACCACCCATCCGTGTAAAAAGGGCCATAAGCAGAAGTTGACACAAATTATGGTGTGGTATAGGCCCTTTTTACATGGACGGGGGTGGGTGGGGGATGGGTGTTCTGGTACGGTGGGTGGAGGTGGGTGGGTGTCCCTTTACACGGACACACACCTCCACCCATGGGGCTTCTTCCAGTTTTCCAGAGGGCTCCATGGGTGGACGTGGGTGATGGGTGGAGGTGGGTGTTGCACGGAAGCATGCACACACCCTCACCCATTTCACACGGATGAACACCATCAAGTTTACACAGATGCCCCCCCCCCGTACAAACACCGAACGGGGTTGGGGGGTGTCCGTGTAAAAACAGCCTATGTGAGTATGATGCATATGGAGCGCTGAAGATTATACATAGTCGTTTCCTATGGCCAAAAGTGCTCTTAATCTAGAAAAAAAAATATATTTTGCCAAGAATTCTATTTGCTTAATGATGCCAATGTTTAGACCTACGGATTAGCTAATACATCTGTCTTGATCATGTGATAGAGTAAAAAGCGATAGTTTTATATAAATACAATAGAGTAGTTGTAGAAGTAAGAAGAAAAGAAAGATGAAGCGTAAAAGTAGGGAGTAATTCAGGATGATATAGTAGAAAGCACATGTCTGTTACCTTAACAAAGAATGTAAAGTAGGATTCCAGGAAACACAGAGGCACAAAAGACAGTGTGAATCAGTACCTGAATACCGTCTGAGTACCCAAAAAACTGAAATACCAACAACTGGTGTACCAAAATACCGGAAAATCTGGGACAAATTATCCTGGATTTGTTCTGGATATTTTGGGATTGGGGGGGGGGGCGTATTCAGTATATTGTTTGTTGATATGTCAGTATTTCAGTAGGCAGTTATCAGTATTTCAGGTACCTAATCGCAAATCAGTTTTGGTACCTAAAAACCCCCTAAATATTTAGTTTGATTCAGGTACCTGAAATTTGATGGCTGTACCCATTTTTGTGAGTACTCATTTCAGCTCTACTCTAGACCAACCAGCAGAACTGGCCAACTACAGAGAGCGGCAGTTGTGGAAGTAATCTGGAGCTAAAATTTGTTTAGGATGCTGATGCACATAAGCTCCACCTCCATATTTATGGAACTGTGGGTTGAAGAAATTGTGGAGGAGGATTCCTGCCCCTATAATGATTTCCATGGGAGCAGGCACTGACAACCCCACCAGAGCTTCTCTTAGAATGCTGCAGTGCCACACTCCCTCCACTGTAGGCTTATAATATGAGCTGTTCCATAGTAGATAATTCTTCCTCTCTTTTGACTGACAAGTTAGCTGTAGCTTCTTTTTTTGTCAGTTGCTTTGATGGTACATGTAAGCATCCTACTATAGAACTGGCCTCTTAATGTTGGGTTATCCTTGAAACAGCCATGTTACTAAAATGGACAAAGGCAGTGGTTTTATTTATTTATTTACTTATTTTTGCATTTATATGCCACCCCCTGCTGCACAAGCAGCTCAGGGAGGCTAATAACATTTAGGAGTTTTAAGGGACTCAAGTTTTATGATCCCAGACTGGTTGCTACATCATTACAACTTGTTGCCTTTATATTTCCTTTCTAACATTACTCTTTAACTCATTTCTTTTGGAGTGAGAGAGGAAAAATCATAGACAGAGCAAAGGAATGTAACATATGTAGATAATTAGATGTAGTAGTAAAAGGAATATGCCGTGTTGAACAATATTAGAGTGAGTACAGTGCAATTGGAGCAGTAAGTAAGTATAGAAAGCTGAATGTTTTGGAGAGAAGGAAGTCAGATAATTAAATAGGACAGTAAGTAAAATGAGTAAGTGCACTTGATACAAAATGATAATGGTAATATACTGAGAACTGGGAAGGAAAATAAAATCCTATTTGCAAATGTGTATGTGTATGGAAGGTAGACATATGTATAATGGAACAAGCAGAATATGAGCTTGGTGTCAAATCTATGGCAGTTTTCATACGGGCGTCCCCCTTCACACACATGCGTGGGTGGGGGGCGCTGGTGCTAACTCTGCAGTGGGTGTGGGGGGATGGTTGGGAAAACCACGGGTGGTGGGCGGGTGTGCATGCACGCTCCTGCGCTCCACCCACCTCCACCCATCACCCTCACACAGAGCATCGGGCACCAATGACAGTTGTTCTGTGTGTGGAGATGGGTGAAGGTGGGTGGAGATGGGTATGTGCCCGTGGGAACAGCCGCACACCCATCCCCCCACCCACTGCTGCCTGTGTGAAAAGGGCCTGTGAGATGACACAGTGAACAAGGTAAAAAAACAAGACATTTTTAGAATATGTCTTCACCGCTTGGGATAGTGTGGAAAAAACAGTAAGAAAATACTCATGGATATCTCAAGCAATGGAACAGAGAAGCTAGTTTGAAAGACATGGAAGTTCTATTTCTTTGAATAAAGAATGTTGAATGGTGCTTGTAAACACAAATGGCACTGATCCTCCTTTTTACTCCAATATCAATGGCTTGTATAGCATTGTTTTCCTCAGTCCATTAGCTGCTAATGCTACTGGTATGGGGTGAATGAATGGCAGGACAGTGCAGTAGTGTAAATTTGGGGGAATCTAAAATCTTGTCTCCAGAACGCTGACTGGTGTTTTCTCACATTGTAATTATTTGTATTGTTTTTAAGACCTCAAGAGCTTTTTAAAAAATCACTGAAATATCAAATGTCTATTAAATTATTTTTGACAAATCAAATTGCTAAATTTCATCTTGTTTCTCCTAATGATTGTAACATTGTTGGGGGGGAAATGAAAAGGAAAACATGGATGGCTATTTTATTTTATTGACTTTATTTCTGTAGGAACTGAAGAGGAGGATGAAGTTGATGACTTATTGTTGGGGTCTGTGGATGAGTTTTGGTGGTTTCCTCATATGTGGAGCCACATGCAGCCTCATCTCTTCCACAACGAGTCATCGCTGATCGAGCAGATGATTCTCAACAAAAAATTTGCCTTAGTAAGTAAAACTATTTCTCTGACTGTTCAACATAAATGTTTGCATAATTAATTATAGCTCTCCTATATTATATTCAGGACTTAGTGGGTGCAGCCACATAAGCTGGGGTGGGACTGATCCCCTGCGTAACCCGTGGTGGGAAATCACAGCCACCACACATTGGGGTCAGGAGACCAAGGCAGACAATCTCCCCCACTGCCATATAAGGAAAACTAGGTGGGCAAGCCGCTGTCAGAGGTCCTGCCACACCTTGGGGTGGGCCATCAGCCCCCTGGCCCACCCATTATCCCAACCCTAGCCATGACGTTGCCATGTGTGACTGGCAAGCACCTGCCTCTCTAAGCCCTAGGGATGGACGAACACGGTTCAGAAGTTCAGAGTTCGGCCCGAACTCGGCCTGTTTGGACAACCGAACACGAATCCGAACACGAACAGACCGAACCGAACTCAATTCCGAACGTTGAAATGACCGAACAGTTCGGTCAGTTCGGATCGCATTTGGGTGAGTTCGGGTGGCAAAAATGTGTGACTGGAAGGCAAAACGTGATAGGGAGGGGGAGTCAGCTGAGGAGCAGACTTCCAGGCACCAGGGGTGGAGAGGCTTTCAGTAGCAGCCAGCCTGCCAAATCACCATCTCTTTTCACCTCAGACCACTGGCTTCGCAGTCTGTGATTGGCCATGGGCTAGGCTGCATGGAGCCAATGGGGCTTGCGGTGAGGCAGGCGCAGCAAGAAACAAAACTGATTGCCTCCCCCCTTCCCAACACCTTCTGAGCTAGTCACTGTTCCTGAACAGCAGGCATTTCAGAAGGCTCCCTCTCCCAGCAGTTTAGTTCTCCTCAATCCATTGCCATCCTCCTCCTATTTCACCCATCCAACCCATCTACCTCCATAGTATCGTTTATTTAGCTTAGCTTAGATAGATTTAGGTGTTATTTTTTGTTTTTACCCCTCCCTGTGTTCAATTTTCCTTCCTCCACCCCCTTCCATTGAATCCTTTCCCTCTCCCTCTTATTCCATTCCTGATTCCCTGCCCCTGTTTTAAGTTTTGGATTTATTTAGAGTAGGATTATTATTAGATTGATTTTCATTTCAGTTTTGTACCCCTCCCTGTGTTCTTTGTGTTTCCCCCTGTGTAATATTGTATA
>QEPC01015112.1:77265-92233 GCA_003113815.1 Sphenodon punctatus | reverse complement strand
CATTCCTTGCACAGAGGCGATGTCATTTCACCGCATCAAGAAACAGCCACTCCAGCCCCAGGACCCGCCGTCAGGGTTCTGGGGCCAAGTTACCGGCCAATCTCTAGAAGCTGCCACTCCAGTCCCAGGACCCACCCTCAGGGTTCTTGTGCCCTGTCATTCCGCTCATGGGGCACTGTCAATCCACCTTTTCTTTATGCAACCTGCTGTTCATGGAGAGAGAGAGAGAGAGAGAGAGAGGTTCCCAGCTAGAATGAGAGATGGGGGTTAGAGGGGGAGAGGTAGGTGTATCCAGCTACCCTGGCTGCCGCCTGCCAGAACCAGGAAGAACTATCCCTGAATCAGTCATGCCCGTCCATCCCAGGAACCATCAACTAGATTCTGGGACCATCATTCCAGTCACTGGAGGCCGCATTCCATTCCACTGCATCCAGAAACCCGGTGCCCGCATGCCAGCTGAACCCCCACCCCCCAACAGCCTACTCCTCCGCACCCACCCATGGATGCCCGCTGAAGCTGCTGGAAATAAAGGCCTCTCCAACCACCAGCTCCCGCTACCTGATGCCCACTGCCAAGGAGCCTGTCTCTTTCTCTCTGTCACACCCACCCACACAAGCACAAGCCCTGCACCTCCTGGGGGGCTATCTGCAAGTTGAGACCCTGCTGCTGGCACAGCACATCTTTGGGGGTAATAAGTACGCTACATGGGGTGGCAGGTGCTGCTGGTAGGGATCGACAAGCTGTATGAGAGTCTGCCACCTGCCAGCCAGAACTTCAGAACATAGGGAT
This sequence comes from Sphenodon punctatus, assembly GCA_003113815.1. Taxonomy (NCBI): domain Eukaryota; kingdom Metazoa; phylum Chordata; class Lepidosauria; order Sphenodontia; family Sphenodontidae; genus Sphenodon; species Sphenodon punctatus. The sequence goes on along the minus strand of QEPC01015112.1, from coordinate 91,444 downwards.
AAAAGATTGGACAGGTCAAACGAAACTCGTAACAAGAAACACAACAACTTTTATTAAAACTATGTAAATAACAACAACAAGAACAAAGCAACAACAACAACATTCTGAAAACAAAAGCAAACATTGAAAGGAAACTTATAAGTTAAACGATTAGTCTCTGTCCCTCGGGACTTGCGGGAAAGGCAACAGCCGTTGGGGCGCAGCACAGGGCTGAGGGGCGGCCACCCAGGACTCTTGTTGGTCATAGCTGTGGGCCACGGCAAACTCCACGGCCCCTTCCACAGCCCGATGCCACCTGGAGAGCGCTTGGTGCTTTAGTTCAAGGCGTTCCATCTCGGTGGAGACGTACTGACCATACGCCTCCACCTTCTTCTTCTCCACCTGGAACGCCTGGAACTGCTCCACCAGGTGGTTCTCCATGGTGGCTGCTATCTGCTGCAGGCCGGCCATGAAGTCCCAGGTGGGCATCTCAAACTTGGCCTGAAAGGCCTTGACCTCATCAGACTCCTGGGGCCCGGGGCTCTCCACATCGGGGCTGGAGGGGGGGGAGGGCTTAAATGCCATCTTTTTTGGGTTGCCTTCCCCCCCCTTCTTCTGGTGCTGAGGCTTCATGGCAGCCACACCAGAGTCCTCCTTCTGCCACCTCACTCTCCTGCCAAGCGTTCGCTCTATGTGGGCAATGAGTCCTGATGTGATCCCCTCTTTTTGCAGCTGGAATCTTTTCTGGCAGATCTAAAAAGAGCATAAAAAGATAGGAACATAAGAAGTGCCATACTGTGTCAGACCAATGGTCTGTCAAGCCCTGCCTGCATTCTGTCTCCACAAGTGGATGGACTGGGAGGCCAATCTCTCTTTGCAGGGGACTTCCGTTCCTAACAGGTCATAGGGCAATTCATTCCCTGTTGTTACAGCCCCTGTGCCTTACCTTGCATGTGGCAAATCCGTCACCCTTGTCATAAAACCTCCGGACATCCAACCTTGTCCTCCGAATGTCTGGGGGTGTCACTGGCGACCTCGGCCTATGGGTCCTCCTTGGCCTGGCAGTGGCACCAGTGCTGGGGCCAGCATCCGATTCCTCTCTCAAATGGGAACACATTAAGAACACCAAAGTAATATCATGCATTTATGATGATGGCTCTAGTCCTCCCTCCTTGGGGTGCTTGGGATGGCAATGGAGAGACCCCGTCTGGCACATGCAAATCCTGCACTCCTTGGGGTGCTAGTAGCGATGACAACTGGAGATGTGACCCTGACTGGCACGTGCAAATCCTGTCCTCTTTGGGTGCTGCGGAGGGATGCGACCCTTGCTGGCACGTGCAAATCCTGCCCTTCTTGGGATGCTTGGGATGGCAATGGGGAGACCCTGGCTGGCTGGCACGTGCAAATCCTGCCCTTTTTTGGGTGCCGTGGAGGGATGGCACCCTGGCTGGCACGTGCAAATCCTGCCCTTCTTTGTATGCTAGTAGCGATGGCAACTGGAAGTACCCTTGCTGGCACGTGCAAATCCTGCCCTCCTTGGGGCGCTATGGATGGCAAGTGGAAAGACCTTGGTGACTGGCACGTGCAAATCCTGCCCTTATATGGGGGTGCATAGGGAATGGGATGGCAACTGGAGAGTGGAGACCCTTGCTAGCCTGGCACATGTTTGGGTGAGGGTGCTTCTCATGCTCGTGCCTGACTGCTGGAAGAGCCACCCACACTACAGTACCCTCTCTCTCTGTGGCAGACATCCTCTGCTACCCGCTGATGCCCACTGTTTGTGCCTGACTGATGCCCACCACCCATGCACCCACCCGCACGCCAGTGATCTCACTCTAATGGATAGAGCCTTAAGTTTCTTGTCCTCAAAGTAAAAAAAAAGTTTACAAACATGACAGCAGTGGCAGCAGCACATCCTGTGCCCACCAGCTCTGGCTCCTCCTCCACCACCGAAGGTGCAGCAGCGGCCAGAGGAACCTCTTCCTCCACCACCGGCTCCACCACCTTGGCCTTCCCCCAGGCCTGGCGTTTAATGGTGGTGGTATTGGTCACCTTCTTCTCCATTTTTTTTTAAAAAAAAAACACACAGCTAACACACACAGACAGCACCCACCAACACTCACCAACCAGCCAAACCAAAACCAACACACACCACACAGCCAAAACACACGAATCACAACCAAACACCCAGCCAGCTACAACAAACATGCTCTAACCCACACAAGCTCCGCACGCACTTGAATTTCCAGTTTCCAGCACAATCACAGGCTCTCATGATACTTTTTTCCAAATGCCCAAGTCGAACCGAACCGAACACGACCAAACCGAACAGCCGAACCCGAACGCAGTGAGCGAACCGAACGGCCAAACCGAACGGGTGAACCGAACCGAATGGCCAAACCCGAACCGCGATCTGTTCGCCCATCCTTACTAAGCCCCATGGTAAACCTCTAAGCCCCAGGGTCAGGCAGATAGTAATTAGGCCCATGATCAACAGCGCACCACCACAAATTGAGCAGCCTTACCCCACTTTGGGTAAGACTACTATGTGCTGCATCCCTGGCCTTTTTCTGAGGATGCAGTGCATAGCAACCTGCTGTCCAACTCACCACAGGGAGGGGTGAACATCTGGTGGCCACTGGGCATACAGTGCACTGCATTGCGTGGTAAGGCTGCCCGATGTGGGCTAACTCTTCCCAACTCTTCTGTGTGCTGTACCAATAAGGCTCTCTCTATGCTCTGAAGTCTAATAATATTTATTGACATTTATATGTGGCATGAGTCTGGCCGCTACCTTGCCTTGAGAAGAGCCTGGGGGAGGACAAGATCTTTCCATAGGAAGTGATAACATGGTAGGAGTGATAAAGTTCTTTGAATATTGAGTTCTTCATTGGAAGATGCATGTTGGAGATAGAATGAGCAGGGGGCAGTTCTGGATGGTCTGGTACATGTCTGTGTACAGTATAACCCCTCTTAACTGGGTGTCCCATATCTTAATCCGTCTTTGTTCTTGATTATGCTGTATGTCTGGGTGCATTTTAATTGCATTTTCTTTTACTGGATATCCATGTTTTATATTATTGTAACCTTTCCTGAGCCTACTGTTTGAGAGATGGGCAGGATAGGAATATTTATTTATTTATTTATTTAATTAATTTATTTATTTAAATTTATACCCTTCCCTGAAGGCTCAGTGTGGCTTACAAAAACACAGAGAAAAATAGTAAAAATACAAAACAATACACTAAAATACCTTAAAAGTCCCTACCCTCACCAACTAAACCCATTCACCCAACCTCTATCCTTGCCTGTCAAAAGCTCTACCAAAAAGAAAAAAGTTGTACACTACCTCTGGAATATGCTCAAGCTCAGGTTCTGGCAGACCTCCGGGGGAAGGGGGGACTTTGTTGTATGGACAAGATTGGCCGGTGGTACCTACAAGATAGCACCCCTGGCCAACCATAGGGGTCTCAGTGTAGCATGGAAGGAGGGGTGGTCTTTCAGATATATGGGGGCCCAAGCCATTTAGGACTTTAAAGGTCAAAACCAGCACATTGAATTGTACACAGAAAGCTATAGGAAGCCAGTGCAGACTAAAGCGCATAGGTGTAATGTGCTTACGGCAACCCAGCCACAAAAGGAGCTGGGCTACTGCATTCTGCACCAGCTGCAGCTTTCAAACAGTCACCAAGGACAGACCCACGTAGAGTGCATTGCCACAAATAAACAATGGAATAAAGAAGTGCTGTTATCACTCAGTAGCTGATCACTGCAGCAACACTGAACTCCCGTTATCTGAACACAAGTAATTCCCAGACAAGCAGCTTGTCCCCCAAGGCGGCTGGCTCTGGAAGGTTTCCAGTTTTTAAAAAGGATGCCAGAGGTGTCCCTGGAAACTACAGACTGATGAGCTTGATGTCCATACTGGGCAAATTGGTGGAAACCATCATAAATAATAGAATTATTAGTCATATTGACAAACATGACATGATGAGGCCAGCATGATATTTGCAAAGGGAAGTCATGCCTAACCTATTTATTGGAATTTTTGAGGGTGTCAATAAGCATGTAGATAAGAATGATCCAGTTGATATAGTGTATCTGGATTTTCAGAAAGTGTTTAGAAAGGTCCACCACAAGAGATTCTTGACAAGAACTAAGTATTCATGGGACAAGAGGAAGTAACTGGTTAAAGGATAGGAAACAAAGGGTACGACTAAACAGTCAGTTTTCACCATGGAGAAAAGATAATATCACTATGGAACTGGTGTACTGGGTCTGATGTGCTTGAACAGTGGGTAACGCGTGAGGTGACCAACTTTGCAGGTGACATAGTTAAATCAAAGACGGATCATGAGAAATTACAGGAGGATTGTGCATGACTGAATTTCATCTGCCACTTTATTGCCCAGTGTTGACAAGTTCGAAAAAATGCATATTGAGGAAAATACTTCTAATTATGTGTACACAATGCTGGAATCTAAATTAGGTGTTACCACTCAGAAAAGGGATCTTGGGGTCATTGTGGACTGTTGATTGAAAAAAATAATTCAGTCTGCAATAGCAGAAAATAGGCAAACAGAATGTGAGGAATTATTTGGAAATGGATAGAGAATAAAAAGTATCATAATGCCACTATATAAATCTATTGTATAACTATGTCTTGATTATTGTGTGCAGTTCTGGCCACACCATCACAGAAAAGATATAGTAGCTGGAAAAGGTTCAAAGAAGGGCAACAAAAATGATCAAAGGTATAAAACGGCTTCTATATAAGAAGAGGCACAATCAGTTAGGGCTGTTCATTATGGAGAAGAGGCAACTGAGAGAGGGGATATGACAGAAATTTGCAAAATCATGAGTGGTGTGGAACAAGTGAAAATGGAGCTGTTATGTTGTTATTTACCATCTCAAACAATACTAGAACTAGTGGACGCTATGAAATTAGCTGGCAACATTTTTTTAAAAAATAAATAAAAGGAAGTACTTTGTCTCTTATTGCCAGAGAATGTCTGTCAGAAAGTCCAATAGCATAACTGGGTTAAATGAAGGATTGGCTAAATTGTAGGACCTACCTGCAGGACTGCTTCACCCTCCGGATTTTGGATCAGCCTCTGTGGTCGGCTGGGGGCGCCCTCCTTGAGGTCCCCCGGGTGTTGACCACGAGGAGGGTGTCCTTGGTGGTTGCTCCGTGGCTGTGGAACTCTCTCCCGTTGGAGGTCTGCCTGGCCGTAGACCTCCCCTCTTTCTGTCGACAGAGTAAGACCTGGCTGTTCCACCGGACCTTTGCTGAGGGAGACGGGATGGGTGGATTGGGTTAGGGTGGGGGTTTTATTGTTGGGTTAGTTGTAAATGTTGAATTTTAAAATTGTATGTGTTTTAAAATGCTGTTAGCCGCCCCGAGATGCTTGTGCAGGAGGGGGTGGCATATAAATGGCTCCCACGGTTGGCTCCCACTCCCCTGCTGTTTCGGTGTGTATGTAAGACCTGGCTGTTCTGTCAGGCTTTTGGCGAGGTGTAGGGGTGGGGTGGGGGGTGGGGTTTCCCCACAATGTATTGTATTTTTAATTATTTATTTTTTTAATGTACTGACTGTTGTTTGCTGCCCTGGACTGCCCTGTGGGAAGGAGGGGCAGGATATAAATTTTAAATAAATAAATAAATTTAAATAAATAAATAAATGCAATAAAATAAAATAAAATAAATAAATAAATAAATATATAAATTCTTAGAGGATAGGTCCACTAATGGCTATTTGTCAAGTTGATCATTGGATATAGCCTCTGACTGTCAGCAGGGAATGGATAATTCCATTATGATTTATTGTGTATATCTCTGATGGAACTGAAGGTGGTCTCTGTCAGAGACAGGATGTTGGGCTGGGTGGACTGTTGGTCTGACCCACTTCTTATAAAGAGCTAGAATTTGAAACCCTTACTTCGTCAAGTTTTACTTTGATTTCATCTTGCATTGACCCAGTGAAATCAATGGGTAATTTCAGATGTAATGATACCACGGTTAACCACAGTGAACCATGGACATTCCCGTGGCACGGCCAAAGAGCCGTGAACGTCTGATCAGCGGCATCCAGATGTTCACCACGGTCAATCACCCGTAGGGGCCAAAGCCAACCATGGTTCCGGAGGTCGGGACAGGACCATCCCCGGAAGCGTGGTGAAAGAGATTCCCACCAGGAAACTGCCAAATGTAATGACTGAATGCCAACCACCAGGCAGGATCATAACAATGATCCCCAGCCATGGAGAGAGCACGCAGCATCACTGCCAGGCAAAAAGCAACACACAGACTGGGGAGGGAGATATAAAGGACACACAGCAGCAGGGGAACATGCGGGATGGAGCAAGATGGAAGGGAGAGGAGAGCGGATGGTGAGCGAGGCAGGTGGGAGGAGTAGAAGGGGGGGAGGAGCAGCAGCAGCAGCCGGAGCTGGCCTCCCCGAAGGGGACAACCGGCCAGGGAATAGAGGCACCCCGGAAACGGGTAAGGAGAGCGAGGGGGGGGGCCCATACAGTGGCAGAGGGGAATGAAGGGGGGGTGCCTGGTGGGAGGGGGGCAGGGAGGCGGGCCACGGGTTGGAAGGAACCAGGACATCAACCCCCCCCTCTACAACCAATGGGCCCGGGAGCCGGAGCCCCTGGAGGAGACCGGCGGAGGGGAATCAGAGGAGGTGGAGGAGGAACCGCAGGAGGAGGGCACACGTAGGAGATGCCGCTACCAGCGAGGGGGGCAATGGGGGCACAAGGAGACCCAGGACTTTATAAGGATCTGGGGGTCCCTGGAGCACCAGGTGGAGCTCGCCATGACCCAGAGAAATGAGCACGTGTACACGGAGATTGTGCAGGACATGGAGGCGGCGGGGCACCACAGGACCGTGGCCCAATGGCGTTCCAAGACCAAGGAGCTCAAGAGGAGATACAAGGCCATTAAAGACAACAACCGGCGGTCCAGACACAGAGCACAGACGGCCCTCTACTATGATGCCCTGAACTGTGTACTGCACATGAAAGACTCCATAGTCGCTCCATGGCTCGTGAGGAGCGCCGTGGTCCAGGGCAGGGAACGGGCCGATGTACCCCCACCCCTGGCAGCCCTGCACGCCCCAGGACCTCGGGGAGCAGCAGGCCCCCCTCGTGAAGCAGCACCAGGAGCCCACGGCTGCAGTCAGACTTGGATCCAAGGCCAGCACACTGGTCACCCTGAGCCAGTGGACCCAGGGGGAGCACAGCCCCAGGGAGGAGCCAGGCTCGGAGGACTCAGAGACAGACATAGAGGGTAGGCGAGCAGTTGGGAGGGCACATGGGCCAGAGGGGGCGTGCCCGGGACTTGGGGGCCCCCAAAGAGCACAGCCCTGGCCCTGTGGCCCCCAGGAACCAGGGAAAGCAGAAAGGGGGTTGGGGTGCAGGGGGGCCTCCCAGTCACACAACAGGGGGGACAGGCACAGCTGACCGGGGGTCACCATCCCCCAGTGCCAATGAGTGGGGGCCATGGTGGGGTGGGGACCCGGACTGTACAAGGGAAACTCACCCCCCCATCCATTCTCCAACAGATGCACACCCGCCCCGGCATGCGGGTCAACAAGGCAAGGGGGAACACAGACAACAGCCACAACAGCAGCAGCAGGTGGAGCAAGGTGAGAAACCAGGGCAGGGGAGTCACCACATAGGGGTGCACTGAGGGCACGGATGGGCGGGTGAGGCACTGCCCCCCCACCCTGGTATGGCACACCCCGTGGCTTGCGGCAGGACAGAGGGGACGGGCGGGGCACAGGAGGACCGAGCCCGCCTACATGCCAGGGGGGCACCACAGCCACCCCGAGCACAGCTCCAGGACAGGTGGTATGTGACTGAGCCTGACTAACCATCACCAGTAATTTCCCCAACAGGGCAACAGGCAGTACCCCCACCAGCCAAACCTGTGCCCCCGGCACAGTGGGAGCACAGGGCACGGGTACGGTGCTGGAGGGAGGATCTGGAGGAGGAGATAGTCCGGACCAACATGGAGTTGGGGGAGCAGATGATCGCTGCCATCGACCACGTGGAGGCGGCCATGGACAGGGCCCTGCAGCATGCGGAGGCCAAAGACCAGCAGCTGGCAGAGGAAATGCATCAGGAAAGGAGGCGGGAGTGAAGGGAACACACGAGGCAGATAGAGCCGCTCCACCCAGCACCGTACCGGCTCCAGCACCTCAGCAACCTGCTGCGCCGCTCCCGCCGCCACCACCACCGCCCAGCCACCGGCACGGCCCCTGGTCCCACATATCTGCCTCCTGGTCCCACCAGGCCTCCAGAGACAGCAGCCGCCCAGGGAGGCCCCTCCGGCCCGGCCCCGCCCCCCATCCCCACTGCACAGGGCGGTCCAGACCTGGAGGCGGCCCAGGACATGGTCGGGGATACAGACAGAGGAGGTGAGGAGAGCTCCCAGAGCTCCATGGTGCCCGCTAGATGGGTGAGGGGGCGGCCCAGGAAGCAACATGAAGGGGGGAGGGCACAGGGGGCACTGTATGTACAATAAACACAATGGATAGCAACTACAACAGTTTTATTGTCTGCTTCATGGTACCAGTAAGAGGGCAGGGGATCGGATCGGCTGTGGTTTGAGGACAAGTGGGACCCACCGCGGGGAGCCCCCACATGGCTGTGGGTGGGCACAGGTGCCAGGACAGCTGGTGCTGTGCCCCGCCTGTGCGGATGGGGAGGGAACCCGGGAACCGGTGGTGTCCTGTGGTGGCCATGGGGGGGCCCTGGGGCTGGACCAGCATGCTCAGGTCCAGACTCACTGGCTAGATGCTTTGCCAGGGCAGCACAGATCCACTTGGCATAGTGGTATTTCCGCAGATTTTCTGCGTTCACATAGAGCGGCACGGGTCCTGGTGGCCGCTGGGGCATGGGGAACACCAAGGCAGTGCCATCGCTCTCGCATATGTTGTGCAGGACACAGCAGGGACCAATCACGAGGACCAAGATCTCCACAGCGAAGTCCAGGCGACCAGCAAGGCACCTCTAGCGCTGCTTGAGGGCACCACGGTCCTCGAGGCACTTAGCCGGGAGCTGAACAGCACCTCTACAGGGGTCCGAGGGACCAGGTATGCCTTCATGAGCCAGCAGAGGAGCGGGTAGGCCAGGTCTTCCAGGATGCAGGGGGGCATCAACACCCCCTAAATCCTGGTCATCTCCATGTCGGCAAAGTCCCCCCGGTACATCCGGGCATAGAGGTGAGAGATGGCGAGGATCCGGGCATCATGGCTGTGACCGGAGTGGCCGGTGAAGATGTCTGTGAACCGGCCACGGTGGTCCACAACCGCCTGGAGCTGTAAGGAATAGTACCTGTGCCTATTGATGTACTCGCCAGCATCCCCTTTGGGGGGCCAGAGGATCTCGATATGGGTACCGTCCACAGCGCCCAGAGAGTTGGGGAACCTGCCAACCTTGAAGCCAGCCACCACAGCCTCCTGGTCCAGCAGCTGGATCACTCGGTTGAGTAGCATGCCCTCCACGGCCTCGCAGAAGTCCCAGATGATGCCTGTGACGGTGCTCAGTCCCACACCGAAGTGCTGTGCCACAGAGTGGCAGGAATCCGGTGTTGCCACTGCCCAGACTGTTATAGTCACACGCTGGACCACAGGTATGGGGGAGCGCATGGAAGTGCGCAGTCGCTCCAGCCAGAGCACCAGCAGCTCTGTGAGCCTCAGGAGGGGCCGCCTGTCCATGCGGAAGTGTGCCCTCCACGCTGCATTGTCCCACCGTGCCAGGACCCCAGCCCACCATTCCTGTGCCCGCTCTGTGACCCAGAGTCGCCTTTGCATGGACATGGAGAGCATTACCGCGCTCCCCATGGCCACCCGGCACCAGGTGCATTGGCCGGCTGCCTCTCGGAGAACAACAGGGTGCCCTCGGGCGAGGCGCAGGGTCCGTTGGTACTCCTGATGCCCGCAAGGCCCTGAGCCTGGCCTGGGAGCGCCTGCACCCGTAGTGGGCGCACTGGGCGGCCACAGCGGTCTGTGCAAGGCACCCCCGGATGTGGGTGCTCAGGTGGAGCAGCTCCATGGCAAGCCGCTGGAGGTTGGTGTGCTGCCGGTGCCACTCTGCAGTTAGGTCCGGGAACAGCTGGTTGCCAATAAAGCACCCTACATCCATGATCTCTTCCTCTCCCACTCCCTCCAGCTCCTTGCCCTTTCTGAAATTTGGATCTCCCCCTCCAACTCTGTCACCCCAGCAACCGTCTCCTTTGGGGGTCTCTCCTTTTCTCACCAGCCACGCCTCGTGGCATGGACCTCCTCCTAACTACTGTCAATTACAACCACTTTCTCCTCCCCCCTCTCTCTCCTTCCCTTCCTTTGAGGCTCACTCTGTGTGCCTCTACTCCCCCCCCCCATCTCTGCGTCCCTGTCATATACCCCCCCCCTCGCCCCCCCCCTTCCTTTTTTNATACCGCCCCCCTGGCTCTCTCTCTTCCTTTCTCTCTGAATTTGAGTCCTGGCTCACTTTCTTCCTCTCCAACGATACCCCCACTCTCATCCTCGGTGACTTCATCATTCACGTTGATGTCCCTTCCCAGCCCTCCATCTCTCACTTCCTCTCACTAGCCTCTTACTTCAACCTCCACCTTTGGAACAACTCCCCCACCCACGCTAACGGCCATTCTCCTGACCTCGTCTTCTCTAGGAACTGCTCTGTCTCTGATCTCTCCTTCGATCTTCATCCCATCTCTGACCACTTCCTTGCCTCTTTCAATGTCTCCCACTGTCCCCCTTACTCTTCCCCTTCTCCATGCCCCTTCCGTGACCTGCAGGCCATTAACCCCCTGGACTTTGTCTCCTCTCTCTCCCCCCTTCTCCCCTCAGTCTTCTCCTCCTCCTCCTCCCCTGATTCTGCCATTTCTGCTTTCAATGCCTCTCTCTCCACCACCCTTGACTCCCTTGCCCCCCTTTCCTCCCGCCTTGCCCGCTCCCACAACCCCCGTCCTTGGATCATCCCCAGTATCTGCCAGCTCCACTCCTGCATCCGTGCTGCTGAATGTCTTTGGCACAAATCCAACCCTCATGCTGACTTCCTTCACTTCAAATTTTGTCTCTCCTCCCTTATTTCTGCTGTCTCCCTCGCTAGACAGAATTACTAAACCTCCCGCATTGAGTCCTGTTCTTGGGACCCTCACCACCAGTTCTCCACCTTTGACTCCCTCCTCAAGGTCCCCTGTCCTCCTCCTCCCTCTTCCCTTTCTGCTCAGGATCTTGCTTCCTTCTTCACCTCCAAGATAGGCAAGATCTGCCTCGACGTTGCTTCCCATTCCTCTCCTCTTCCTACTCCCTCCCCCTTCCGCCTCCCCCTCCTTCTCTCCTGTCCTCCTTCCCTCCCACCTCCCTTGAGGAAATGTCATCCCTGCTCTCCTTCTCCAACCCTTCCACTTGACCCCATCCCCTCCCGCATCCTGACCTCCATTGTTCGCCCCTTCCCTCCTGCACATCATCAACCTCTACCTCTCTACTGGCTCCTTCCCATCCACCTTCAAGCACGCCACTGTCTCTACTGTCCTCAAAAAGTCCACTCTTGACCCCTCTGACCCTTCTAGCTACCATCCTGTCTCACTCCTTCCTTTTGCTTCCAAGCTTCTTGAACATGTTGTCTACTCCCGCTGCCTCGACTTCCTCTCCGTTAAGTCCTCCCTTGACCCCATCGAATCTGGCTTTCACCCCCTTCACTCTACTGAAACTGCTCTCGCTACGATCACCAACGATCTTCTTGTGGCTAAATCTAATCGCCTCTATTCCATTCTTGTCCTCCTTGACCTCTCTGCTGCCTTCAATACTGTTGACCACTCACTCTTGCTGGACTCACTTCACTCCCTTGGTTTCTGTGGCTTCATCCTCGACTGGTTCTCCTTCTACGTCTCTGACCACTCCTTCAATGTGTCTCTTGCCAACTCCACCTCCTCCTCCCTTCCCCTCTCAGTTGGTGTTCCCCAAGGCTCTGTCCTTGGCCCTCTCCTCTCCTCTATCTATACCGTGTCCCTAGGCAAACTCATTGCCTCCCATGGCTTCCAATATCACCTCTACACTGATGACACTCAACACTATCTCTCTACTCCCCCTCTCTCTCCATCTATTCAAGCTCACCTCACCAGCTGTCTCTCTGACATCTCTACCTGGATGTCTCAACATCATCTCAAACTCAACATGGCTAAAACTGAACTTCTTATTCCCCCCCACTCATCCTTCCTCTCCCTCTTCCCTGTCAATTCTCATAGATGGGGTCACCATCCTTCCCGTCCCCCAAGCCCGTAGCTTAGGCTTCATCTTTGATTCACCCCTTTCTTTTAAACTCTACATCAACTCTGTTGCCGAATCCTGTTGCTGCTCCTTCCATAACATTGCTAAGATTCGCCCTTTTCTCTCTGTCTCCTCTGCCAAAACACTTGTTCATGCCCTGGTTATCTCTCACCTCGATTACGGTAACCTCCTTCTCACTGGCCTCCCCCGCTCTCAGCTTTCTCCCCTTATCTCTGTCCAAAACTCTGCTGCCAAGGTCATCCACCTTGCCCGTCGCTTCGACCACATGCAGCCCCACCTCTCCTCTCTTCACTGACTCCCCCTTCCTGAACGAATCTTGCACAAGCTCCTAGTCTTCACCTATAAAGCTCTTCACAACCTTGTTTGTTTTACAGCTAAGCACTGCTACCACCTATTAACAAAAGACAGTAGCTCAGTACACAATAAGCATCAGTAGTAAGAACGGCTCATGAGAGTAGAAAATAGCCTTCCCATTAATGACTAATAAATAACTCCTTAGATTTGTGTTGATTTCAAAATACATTTTAATCTCTCACAAAATGCACCACAATAAATGGGTGACACAAGCTGCTTTTGCCACTAACTAGAAATGAAGAGCGAAAACTAATTATTCTAAACTTCAACATGCAAGAAAATTGATTAGTAAGGCATCTGTTTATTCTCTCTTCTTCTTCTCCTTTATATTAAACAAAACTAGTACTCAATTTTCCTCTTTCAAATTAACACCTTCCTTTATTTTATTGTTTACAAACATCAAACTTCCACTCCCAGCTTCCAAAAAATCACACATTTCCATTTAATTCCTCCATTTTCAATTCATAAAATATTATTTTCTCTCGCACGTCTTAACGAGTTAACTGAATTATATGCAGGATTGATATTTGCACATTCAGTTAACTTGTTAAGACGTGCGAGAGAAAATAATATTTTATGAACTGAAAATAGAGGAATTATATGGAAACTGATATTTGGGGTGCCTGCTGTGTTAAATAGGGGCAGAGGGTAATTTCAGATGTGAATTTGGCCCGCCACGCTGAACCACAGTCCGGGATGACAGGAATCAGTCCGGCTGTCCTTTAGATGTGCCGGCCTGATTCCTAGTGGGGATCGGGGGCGGGGCTGTGTGGCGCGATGTGCGGCCACACAGTTCCGCCCCCCCCGCACTTCCCCAGCCACCCACCCGATCCCGTCCCATGGTCGGAACCACAATCCGGGCCAGCTGAAGGTAACAGATGTTACTTTCAGCCGATCCCGGATCGTGGCCACGGTTGTGGCCTGATCCCACCATGATTCTGGACCTCTGGGCGGTCCAGAATCATGGTCATTGTGATTCCCACCGGAGGTTCATTGGGGTGAACATCTGGTGGAACTCACAACAGATGTTACAGGAATCATGGCCACCACAGGGGATTCACTGTGGTTGACTGTGATCTTGTAACGTCTGAAATTACTCATAGATTTCTCAGCAGGTGGAGGAATGAGTAGGTGAAACCCAGTGAGACACATATGTTTGGGAAGGAGGGATATGGGAGGAGTGTAGAGCACTGCACAAGATGAAAAAATAAATTTTTTATTCATGTTGCTTCCCTGTTAGTCATCTGAACAAATTATTTCAACCAGAAATTAAGTTTGAACTGTGTTCCAGAATATACGAAGAAGAAATTGTGATAGGCTGTTGGCCGTTGACTGGGGCCGTTCGCTGGACCGGGACGCCCGGGGGCCCCTCCGCCAGACAGACACCCATTGACTGTGCAGCCCATCTTCACTGTTGCTGTTGCTGCCCCACTAATATTATTGCTGTTATAGGGGGCAGCTTTTATTTTATTTTATTTTGTTTTACTTTGTGGTTTTAAGGGGTTTGGGGGGGATGCAGTGGGTGTGGCTTGAGGGTGGGGG
>QEPC01015112.1:66763-76813 GCA_003113815.1 Sphenodon punctatus | reverse complement strand
GAGGAGAGTGGAGGGAACCCCTGGTGTGAGCAGGGGCGACCCTCCGGCCGGAGGGTTGCCCGCCGGTGGCAGAGGTGGGTAGGGGGGTACAGGGAGGTGGGACCCCTCTCACCAGCCTGGGTGGGTAGCCTATGGAGGGTGGGTGTCTAATGGGGTTCTCTGAGGAGGGGAGGTGTTCCGCAGCTATCGGGGTTGTTATGGGGCGGGGGATATATGGTCCAATGGGGAGGTGTGTTCCATCAGTGAGGAGGGAGCAGTGCCTTGTGCCTGTTCCCCTCTCGACCCCCCATGCAGGTAGGCTGTGGGTCGAGGCCCAGGAGACCCCAGGCCTTGGTCTGGTGCTGCTGAATGCAAGGTCGGTTGTCAATAAGTCATCTACCATCCAGAAGTTAATCCCGGAGTGAGACACCGACCTCGTGTGTATTACAGAGACCTGGCTGGACAATGAATCGGGCCCTTTCTTGGCCGATCTTGTTCCAGCTGGGTTCTCTGTGCAGCATCAGCCTCGGCTGGAGGGACGGGGAGGGGCGGTGTAGCCAATGTTATCAAGGATGCATTGTCTTTTAGGAGATATCTGGGGCAGGCTCCACCCGGTGTTAAGTGTCTCCATCTTGTGTTGGATTTCGCTGGGGGCAGATTAGGGGTGCTGCTGGTGTACAGTGCACCCAACTGCCCGGCGGCATCCCTACATGCTCTTGCTGATCTGGTGTCAGATGTGATCCTCTGGACCCCTAGACCAGTGGTCCTGGGGGACTTTAATATCCACACTGACACCGATCTTGGAGGAGCGAGGCATGAGTTCATGGCCTCCATGACAACCATGGACCTGTCCCAGATCATCTATGGTCCCACACACGAGGAGGGACATACGCTGGATTTGGTTTTCTGCACCGGCCTTGAGGCAGGGGGCAGTTAGTAGAAGTTAAGGGGGTAGAGCCTTTGTCATGGTCTGACCATTACCTCCTTAAGGCGTGCATCCTGGCACATGTTAGCCCCCAGCAGGGTGCAGGACCTATTAGATCGGTCTGACCCTGGAGACTTATGGAACTGGATCAGTTCCGGAATGCTCTGGGGGAGTTTCCCTTGGACCTTGACACCCGCTCTGTCAATGATCTTGTAGCCTTCTGGAACATCATGTTGGCCGAGACCACTGAAAGGGTGGCTTCCAGGCATCCGCTGCCCTCCTGAGTCTCCCGCAGGTCTCCTTGGTTTACTGAGGGCCTGCGGTGTTTGAAGCGGGAGAGCAGGCGGTTAGAGCGACGGTGCTGGACTCACGACCAGTATGATCGATCGCAGCATAAGAGCAGTTTAAAGGCCTATACTGTGGCGGTGCAGGCAGCAAAGAAGCAGTTTTTTGCTGCCCTTATTGCATCTGCAAAGTCACGTCCAGCTGAGCTTTTCTGGGTGGTGAAGAGCTTGGTCAGTCCTGCCTGCCTCCACCTGGACCTGGAGCAATCCAGTGACTGCTGTGACCGGTTTATCGAGTACTTTGTAAATAAGATCGCTCGCATCCGCCACAATTTTGGTACCACAGTTATTGCAGAGGATCACCTTGGGGCTATGGATGCCCCATCCTCTCCTGTTTTGTGGGATCTGTTTCAGATGGTGTCAGAACCAGCTCTTCACTGGTTGCCTATAAAGTACCGGGCCCGGTTCAAGGTGCTGGTTTTAACCTTTAAAGCCCTTCACAGCCTGGGCCCTGCTTATCTGCGGGACCGCCTTACTCCCCATGTGCCCGTGCGACCCTTGAGATCATCCGTGGGAGCCTTTTTGGAGGTTCCCCAGGTGAGGCAGGTGGCCACCGATGTTAGATCTTTTTCGGTGGCTGCCCCTGTGCTGTGGAATTCACTCCCAGAGGAGGCTCGGTTGGCTCCCACTCTCCTGCTGTTTTGGCGTGTATGTAAGACCTGGCTGTTCCATCAGGCTTTTGGTGAGGGGTAGGGGTGGGGGGGTTTCCCCACGTATTGTATTTTAAATTGTTTTTTTTTTAAATTATATTGTTTTTATTGAATGTTGTTCATCACCCCAGGCTGCCCTGAGCACAGGAGGGGCGGGATATAAATTTTAAATAAATAAATAAATAGGGTTTCTCAATTTGTATCCCTATTTGTTGTGTAAATAGTCTCAAGAAATGTTTAAACAGAAGTTTGAACATCGTTTTGCTGCTCCATGAGAGCATTGTTCAGATGGCCTGTTAAGGTGGCGCATTTGTTAGTGTTCTGATCAAATGGTTTAAAAGGGAAAAGACGTTTGAACCATGGTTCGACCTGCATCCTGGTTCCCTGCATCTTTGCAGCATGCTATCCTGCCACGTAGACCCGGTTCCCTGTATTGTTCCCACATGCTGTCCCCTTGCCTCACCCAAGGAGAACCAACACTATCAGCTCCCAATGCATTGTGTCTTTCCCGCATGCTGTCCCCCCGCCTCACCCAAGGAGACCCCACACTGTGTTCTCTCCCCATGCCCACAAACCAGTGAGGAGACTGAAACCTTACTAAGCCTCAGGGACATCGTGTTGGGTGTGGGCAACGTCATTTAAATGACGCTAACATCGAAAGCACGCACAGAAGAACATAAGAATTCTTCTCATTGACTATAACAACGTCTTCTAGTAACGATAACTTTTGATAGAAAATACAAATATCTTTGAACAACCAGTGACGATTACTATAGAGTATGCTTAATTTTTCTACCACTTTAAACATAAGATATACTGCTGAGTAAACAAGAAATCCCCTATAAAATATCTGGTCACTCAAAAGTCCCATGTTAAAATAATTAAACAATTATTATCAACACAAAAGATGTCTAGTTTTTCTGAAGCAAAGACATGGGAATAATGCTTTAGGCCCCAATCCAAGGTGTGCATGTGCATACATATGCAATAAGCACGCATAGTGCACACCTAGTGTGTGATTGTACACTGTGCACACACTGCACTCACTGAGTGTGTGCCTGGTGTGTGCATGTTGTCTGACACACCCGGTGCATGTTGTGTGCACAGTGCACACCCAGCACGTGAACCTTAGATCATGCCCTTATTGTCTTTAAATGGTATGTTTATGCAGTAAAAGATATATTACAAGATTATCAAGGAACTGGCTCAAAAGAATAAAAACAATTAACTTGGTTATGGTTGTTTTGCAATACCTCAGTGAAAGCCAATCAAGAAACCTGTTCTAAGTTGCATCTCAAGACTGGACCAGCCAGGAAGTAGTGCTGGCTGGGCACAAAAGGCCTCATTGTAAGAACCTGCTTATTTGGGATCTACTTCTAAAATTTACATAGATTATTTCCTACTTAGAGTATTGTGACCTGAGTATGAGTTTCAACTGTGTAAATAATCAAAAGAATGAAAGTTGTGTGTGTGTGCGTGTGTGTTTGGAACTGGGGCTTTAGAATGGAATGCATGATTGGGCCCATACAAATATATCTCAAACATGACATTTCTCAGTTGTTTGACACACCATCACTTTTGCAGTACTCAGCTTATTTTTGCCCTTATCTTTGTGTAGACAAGAAATTGGTGTTTTAAAATGTGAAAGTTTGATCATAAGGGGACTTGATACACTGAAAACAAAACCCACTATTTTGTCTCTTGTAGTTTTGTATCAGTGAAAAAGACGTATAGCACAAAGCTGTACAAATATAGATTTAAAACAATTTTAGTTTTTGGAAATTATAAAGTTGCAGGCCACAAGAAGTTATTTCAAGTTTTGGAAAAGCCATTTTCCATATATTGTAAGTGACCTACCTTCAAAGAATTTTCTGTACACTGTAAATCAATAAATCATAGCTATAATCAACAAAAAGCAGACTGAATTTTCCTATCCTCCATCAAGAAAAAAAAAATCTGTCCATGTTAGAAATTTGTAAATTTAAAAACCACTTAGTTCTCTGAACTAAGAAGACTGTGTATATTTTCAAGTTCAGTATTTCATATACTTCCATTCTGATGCTTTTAACCTAAGAATGACCCTGGGGTATTAAAGACTAAACCAGTTAGTCTTTATAAACCTTGAGGTAGATTAAAAAAGATTCATTATTATCTTAATTATTTTCCTAAATCTGTCTAAAAATCTCTTACATTTTTGTGCCTGTGTAGTAATAATATTACTTAGTATTCATTTATGAAAAACTTCTCTGGTAGTAAAGTATTCTATGGTGTCAAATGTGCATGTGTTTTCTGGTTCCCCAAATATTCTGACTAAATGGCACATTTCATAATGTTTACAATGTGTATGAAATACATATCGTAATAATGACATTATTTAGGAAATACTAAAGACTACATTATTTCATCAGAAAAATTATATGTTCATAGATATAATGGAGGATTGGAATTAAATTACTTGTCAATGCATTTTGATGAAAATTTAAGAAACCCTTAAAATTCATACTTTTGTTTAGAACTGTGTGAAGAAGATTAAATAAAACATTATAGAATACAGTCTCTAACATTTTCTATAAAGATTATTCTTTTTGATGCTTGTGCATGCTCAAGTGAAGTAGAAAAGATTAAGAGAAAGGGAAATGAAACATCCATAATAGAATTAAGTAGTTTCAAGCTGTACAACTGGTTGTGCTTCCAACTTTTATCTTCACAAGCACTAAAATCAATGAGCCAATCCTACACTTCTTACTCAGTCCTACTTTCATGGAAGTCTAGGCACATTACATGCTTTGCAGCAAGCATATTCTAGTTATGAAATGCCTGATGGCATGGTGATGGATTTTTTTTATCAGCTTGGGTATAAGATTTCTTCATTACACTTAAGTATCAAAGCTATGAATGAACTATCCAAATTCACAGATTTAAATAAATCCTTTATTTTTTATGGCATAAACTATTTAAAAATATAATTTAAACAAGCCATTCCATGCAGCAAGCAACCAATCTAATGGAGCTTGGTTTCCTAAGATGGTAGGGAGAGGTACTGCCCAATATAATTCAGATATCTGTTTGGTTAGTAAAGGGGGCCTATCTTACCTCCAGCTGTACCTAATGTTAGTACATTTTGTGTTTCCACTTATTTTTGTAGAGAAAGTAAGGTTGCCACTTATTTTTGGACATTCTTCACACGCACTCCCTCTCCGCCTCTACCCAGTTTGGTTGAAATCAAAATGAAACATCCAAAGTTAAGATGGTGGCATAATTCAATGTAAGTGAGTGGGACTTTTCAGCTACAAAAAGGGCCATATTCTATTATGGATATTTTCCCTTTTTTTGTTTGTTTTGTTGGGAGGTTATTGGGAAGATCTTCTGCCCTTGTGAGAGGGGGGCTAGAGTGGGATTGGGTTAGAGAGGGGGAAAGGGCCTTGGGGGTGGATGTAAATCCCAGTTGGTGAGAGGAAGTGCGATGGTTGGTTCAGGGAGGGTGGAGATTTCCCTCGCCGGCTGGGCGGAGCAGATGGGAGGGAGGAATCTGGCTGGGGGGGGCCACAAGGGCCAGGGCACACGGCCAGGACTTCCGGGCCCGGTGCAAGCAAAAGCAGTCTGCCGCCTGGCCTAGGAGAGAAGTCACCCACCATCCCCGCAACTGACCTGGGGTCACTCCTGCCACCGCTGCTATACCTGCCGCTGCCAGACCTGCTGCCACTGATTTCCCAGAGCCATGCCACCCAGCCCCCACAGGTACCAACACCCCCTCCCCCATCTGGAGAAGGGGGCGGGGCCAGGATGCACGGCCAGGACTTCTGGGTCCGGCGCAGTCAAAAGCAGCCTGCTGCCTGGCGGCACCGGGACCAGAGTGGCAGCTTTTGGATGGCGTGGATGGACAGCCCTCCATGCCTGGAACATAGGCCCCAGAACCCTGATGGTGGGTCCTGGGTCTGGAGTGGCAGCTTCTGGATGAAGTGGAACGACATCCCTCCCTGCCTGGAACATAGGCTGACTGGCATCGGTGGAGCATTGACAGACCATGAAGTGGAACGACAGCCCTCCCTGCCTGGAACGTAGGCCCCACAACCCTGACAGTGGGTCCTGGGGCTGGAGTGGCTGCTTCTGGATGACGTGGATGGACAGCCCTCCCTGCCTGGAACATAGGCTGGCTGGCATCGGTGGAGCATTGGCAGACAGTGAAGTGGAATTACAGCCCTCCCTGCCTGAAACATAGGCCTCAGAACCCTGATGGTGGGTTCTGGGCTGGAGTGGCAGGCTGCTTCTTTTTTTTTTTCTTCATAACAATAGTGTACACTTAACATTCTGTTTCTTCCCTTACAGTTATGTTACCTTTGCTGCTCAATCCCTGGCATATAGCAGAGCGGCTGTATTTTCCAGAAATGATTGTACCGATAGTGCATTAAACTTCCATTACGGAATTCCCCAACTTTCCACCTTGCAATTTCCCTTTCCTTCCCCTCCCCTCTCCCCTCCCCTCCACACTCCCTTCTTCCCTCCCCCCCCCCACTTTAATATATATATTTTAGGCAGGTCAAACGTGTATACTTGTCCATCTTGATTTGCTGTGTCAGTACTGCCCAACATGGTGCCCATATATAATAAAATTTGCTTAAGTTGTCTTCTAGGCTTGCTGTGATCCACTCCATGGACGCTACATGCCATAATCTTTGGCCGCTTTTAGACGAGCAGGTCGCAGTCGTGCGACCCACTCGCATGATATTTCAAAATCCTGCAATGCGGGATTACACAAGACGGCCGGTGGGGATCAAGCGCATGAAAGGCGGTCGCGCATTATTTGCCCACCATGAATTTAATACCTCATAATCGAGGTATTTAATTCGTGGTTGGCAAATAATGTATGACCGCCTTTCATGCACTTGATCCCCGCCGGCCATCTCGTGTAATCTCGTGTCGTGGGATTTTGAAATAACGCGCGAGCGGTTCGGGCGATGGCGACCCGCTCATCTAAAAGCAGCCTTTGTAGCCAGGCTAGTCTGGCCAGTACCTTTGCAAGTTTCCAAGCCTTGGCAATCATGTGTACTCCTGCCAAAATCAAATTTCTGTAGATTCTCCTCTGATGTGTCTTAAGGATCTTTGGGGGTATATTCCCAGCACGGCGAACTCCGGTTTGAACAGCAAGTCGACCTCCAGCAGTTCATTAATAATCGTCTATATTTTCTTCCAGAAGACTTCAACCTTAGGGCAACTCCACCAGCAGTGAAGGTAAATACCCCTTTCCCAACATCCCCTCCAACAGGTTGGGGGATATGTGTTTTTAATTTTATTTATCGCATCCGGCATGGTATACCGCCTCTGGATTAATTTTATTTGGGGTTCCTTTACTAATAATGACATTGAGCAAGTGGAATATGTTCCCAAATATTTCTCATATCTCCCTCTGTAATTTCCAGCATTAACTCATCAGCCCATTTAGAGATGTATCCCACATCCAGAAAATGATAGAGGGCTTTTATTAATCTATATAAAATTGAGAAGATTGAGTGGCTGGCTGTTTCTTGATGCGGTGGAATAACAGCTCCCTGTGAGCCAAATGACGGCCCCAGAACCCTGATGGTGGGTCCTGGGACTAGAGTGGCACCTTCTGGATGATGTGGATGGGCAGCCCTCCCTGCCTGGAACGTAGGCCCCAGAACCCTGATGGTGGGTCCTAAGACTGGAGTGGCAGCTTCTGGATGAAGTGGAACGACAGCCCTCCCTGCCTGGAACATAGGCTAGCTGGCATCAGTGGAGCATTGGCAGACAGTGAAGTGGAATGACAGCCCTCCCTGCCTGAAATGTAGGCCCCAGAACCCTGACAATGTGACCTGGGACTGGAATGGCTGGCTATTTCTTGATGCGGTGGAATGATGGCTCCCTGTGAGTGGAATGACAGCCTCAGAACTGTGACGGTAGATCCTGGGACAGGAGTGACAGCTTCTGGATGAAGTGAAATGACAGCCCTCCCTGCCTGTAACGTAGGCCCCAGAACCCTGACAGTGGATCCTGGGGCTGGAGTGGCTGTTTCTGGATGATGTGGATGGACAGCCCCCCATTCCTGGAACGTAGGCGCCAGAACCCTGATGGTGGGTCCTGGGACTGGAGTGGCTATTTCTTGATGCAGTGGCATAACAGAGGCAGCATTGGCAGCAGCAGCAGACATTGGATTGCCCGGGCACAGAACCCATGGCACAGCGGAGGCAGCAGAAGCGGACATAGGATTGCGAGGGCACAGAACCCGTGAAACAGCAGAGACGGCAGCAGCAGAATTTGCCTGTGCGCAGCACCCCTGGAGCCAGAATGGTAGGATTTGCCAGGGAAGAATTCCCATACAACAGCAGATGGCAGGAGCAGGTTTGCGTGGGCACATTTGGATTTGCCAGGGCAGAGCAGCCATGGACCAGCAAACAGCAGCAGCGGGTTTACCAGGCCAGTGGGGCACATCATAAAGGGTTGCCAGGGCAGGCAGATAGGCACCTTGGCATGAGAAGCAGGCAGGATAAGGCAGACTTTGAGCTTGGCAACCTGGGCGGGGAGACAGACAGCGTGGCATGAGCGGCAGAAGTCAGGCTAAGGCAGGCTTTGAGCTTTGCAACCTAGACAGGCAGCATGGCATGAGCGGTGGAAGGCACGCTGAATCAGGGTTCAAGCTTGGCAACCAGGGTGGGCAGACAGGCAGCATGCCATGAGAGGCAGTAGGGAAGGCAGGCTGGGACCTTGGCAGGACACTCAAATAGGCTGGCGAAGACTGTGTAGCGTGTGAGAGAGAGAACAAATCAGATAGGCGGGCTGAGATCGTCTAGTCAGAGGCCGGCTGGCAGGCTTACAGCTTCCCCATGCCACCCAGCATCATGAGATTAGTCAGATAGGCCGTCCGAGGCTGTCTAGTGAGAGAGAGAGAGGCAGGCAGGGCAGGTGATGGGCATTGGGAGGGAGGGACAGCACCTCAGCAGCAGCAGCACAGATTGAGGAGGAGCCCCATCCCAAGACTGCCCCTGGTATGGGATGGTATGTGCCACTACATTATCAATCCACGTCCAGGGGCAGCTCGGGGAATCCCAGCAGCGGAAGGATCACCTCGATGAACAGCAACTGCTCCACCAACTTGGCCCCTAGTCTCAGGCGGTGGAGTGAGCAAATGTCCCCCACCATCGAGAACACCTGCTAGCTGAGGACACTCGTTGGTGAGCAGGAGAAGAGACCCTTGACCACTTTGGATAGGGCCGGCCACACATTGGTCTTGCCGGCCCAGTAGGCCAAGGGATCGCTGCTAGGTTCAATGCATGGCTCCTCCTTCAGGAATCTCTCCACTGCTGCTAAGGCGCTGTCATACTCCCTCACGTAACTCTGCCTGGGCACCACCTCCACCACTGCCCTCAGTCATGCTGCCTGGCCTGCTGTGCACAAGCCCATGCTCACCAGAGTGCCCTGCACATACAAGCTGCTGGTGCTGGTAATAGGGATACTGCTGCTGCGCAGCCTGCTGCTGCTACTTCTAAGGCTGGGGGCTGGGGGCAGGGATAGACTCCGCTGGCTGAAAGGGGTGGTTGCTCCCACTCCCACCATCCCCAAGGGTGTCCTGCTGCTGCTGCCGTGTACTCTCAAAATCCCACTCTGCCTGATGGATCCTCTCCACCAGGTCACCCTTCCAGTGCCCATAGTCTGGCGTGCCACACTGCCCTTGACACTGGGGTCCAGCATGGTTGACAAAACGTATTCCTTCCGCTGCAGGAACTCATTGAACCGTGCCTTCAGCCCTGCCTTCAGCTGCTGCACTAGGGCAACTGCCTCATCCGCCAGCTTCCTGCCCTGAGGACCACCCTCCAGCCTCCTGAGGAGACTCTGGACCAGAGGGGTCACCTGGTTGATGGTGGCCATGGAGGAGCTGATGGTCTCCGTCACGGCCAGGAACGGTCTCAGCACGAAGACCGTGTGAGCCAGGATCTCCCATTCTGCCCCATTGTACCCTGGAGGTGCCCCACTGTCCATCACTAGTTGAACCTGATGCAAGGCGGCTTTCTGCTCAAGAAGCCGCTTGAGCATCAGGAACATCAAATTCCTCCTTGTGGACACATCCTGCATCAGCTGGTGCACTGGGGAGCCTTGCTCTGCCTGCTTCGCCCAGAGGAGGTCACTGCCCTTCATGCTC